>OZ038477.1:82182939-82490439 GCA_964036315.1 Acanthosepion esculentum
GATTGGTGATAAGTTATGAAAATCATTACAATTTAAGCAATTTACTACTGAATGACAATTGGTAAATCTCATATGGTTGGAATTCAAATTCAATGTAGATAAAAATTTATCTACACAAACCTGAAATTAATAGCACTAATGTGAGGGCTTAAATTTGATAATTCCATTTTCAACTATTAAAAGACTTTAAAAATCTATTTAAAAAATGATATGTACTGTTAATTTCCATCTTTTAAAACTTAAAATTCTATTATACAAAAGCTAAATACATAAAATAAAATGATACTGGATAAAAAAAAGCCTTACTTCCATGACAAAGCAGCCAACATAATCAAGTACATGGCATAGTGAGCAATTCCATCCCAGTAGCATATCATGGTGCCATGTGAGGTTCTCAGATACGGCTCTCCTTCCCGAAGATAAAAATCCATAAAGTCATCTATAATGCCATCATTTTCTAAAGCAATAATTAGATCAATTACAGAGCTAAAGGTAAATATTCCCAAGGCTGAAAAAGTAAAAAATAAGCTAAGCATTAGTTTTAAATTGAAGCAAGGATTAAGCAGACATGCTTAAATTAGAATGACAATTTGATAATAAATTTGTTAACAAGCAATTAATTGCTAAATTTTTATTAAAATGTAATCTATTTAAATTAATTTTACAAAGAATTTATTAGGTGACATAAGTTATGCACAACAAAAATAAACATTTTAAAATTACAAAAACAAAATATTGTGGTTTCATAAAACTACATAATGAGTTAATGGTTTCTGCTATGTTGGCACTAGAGAGAGATGCAAAAAGTTGGCATCATTGACAGAAAAATCAAAACTTTCTGTAAATTATTATAAATGCCAAAATAGATGCTTTTTTTTTTAAAATGCACAAAAGGAATTTTTTTATATTGATCTTAAATACAATATTGAAAACATGAAATGTAAAACACTGAATAAATTAATATTTAAATAGATATTTAAGTTATTTACATTATATTAAGCATTTGGTAGCAAGAGAAAGAAATAATGAAAATTAGATTTGAACAACGTTTATTGTTAGTATGTCATACAGAGATGGAGGTTGGCTATAAGGGTAGTGCTGGGAGTTGACTTAATTCTTGTGTGGGTTTGGTGTGAGGTCACAGGGTATGGCTGGCATATGTTGGTTGATTGAGGTCACAGTGGTAGGCCATTTTTGTTGGTTGGTAGGCCTGTTCTATGGAACAGGGTTGTGATGGTGACTGCAAAGATAATGCCTTGTAACAAGTAGACCAAAATGACAGTGGAGGGTTGCATTTTTGCAGAGCCAGAGTCGCTTGGTTGCAGAGCTGGTAGGCCTGTTCTGTGAAACGAAGCCACAGTGCTGCAAGGAAATGCCTTGTACATGTTGATTGTGCCAAGGTGTTTGTGAGTATTAAGAATTGGGAGAAGTCACGAATCTGACCTTGCCAATGCATAGGATGCTAGCGTTATGAGTTGGGTGGATGAGGTGTTGTCAGGCTGAAGCCAGACAGCCGAGGTGGCCAGTCAAGCCTAAGCAACAGTTGATGAGAGGAGCAATCACATTGAAAGGCAGCAGTAATGGTGATTGCAGCAGCAGCAATAGCACTCTGCATGCCAACTGGTGGCCCGCCAGGCCACAATTGGCTCTGGTAGTCCCCAGGGGCATCTCTTTTTCCAGCAGGAACGTTCGCAATTGGCAGACTGCCAGGGTTCGCTTCGTAGACCAGATGTGATCCATGGAGCCTAATGCGCAGGAAACAACTTCTGTTATTTTGTTCTCTGCTTTCATGGCATTCACAATGAATCAGAAAGAGATCTAACAACAGAGTATAACATTTCAACCGATTTTTTATTTAAATGTGAAAAAAAAATATTCAAGCTTAATTAGATGTAATGAAAAAGGTAGAAATGGGTACGAAAAAGGTCAATCACTTCTGCCAATAACAATATTCTTGACGTAAGAATTACATTTAATAAATATTTTTTAAATGATATAATTTTTAAAATGACTAATTATTCCTTTAATTTGTGACTTAAATATTTTCTATTTACACAATAAAAAGTTATAGAACATTTATAATAAAAATTAGAAAAATAACAATACTTTTCAGAAACAAAAATTAGAAGTACATTTACAAAAAATTAAGGTTGATTAATTTTAATTTGGAAGATTTTTCAAGAAAATGAATGAGAACTAATTACTTTATTTAATTTTTGTAAGCTAAAGTTTGTTGTAAGCTAAGCATGTTTAAAATTTTTCTCCTTGCTTGTTTAGCAGAATATCTTGTTTAAAAAAAAGAAAAAAAAAAAAAAAAAAGAGTGGCTTTAAAAATGTATGGTTAAAAAAATAAAGGATTTAGAGAGAAAATAAATTCAGTTATTAAACAAATATTTGATAGACATTGATTGGATACCAACATTGATGTTATTAGCTTCGCATCATATGCGTTTTTATGCTATATACAAACATTTCATTAGTATCAATTACGGTTGAGGAATAAAAAAAATAATTATTAATTCAATAAAAAATATTAAGAAAATGTAATTTATAATGTTTTAGTTTCAATTCAACATTTTATTTTTAAATCTGAAAATCATTTTCAATCGCATATCACTTTTCGTGTGAAAATTTTGTAAAATTAAAATTTAAATATTCTATTTTTTTTTACTATTTAAAAACGTGTAGTAAAGTTGTCTGTAGTAGAAAGTGAAGAAAAAAATAATAATAATCTCATGTGTGTTGGTGTTGGGTGATGTTAAAAACACAAATTTAAATGAAAAATTAAATTCTCAATCAAATTCAAGTTTTACCCTTGTACAATCTTACATTAATATATTTAAATTATACAAGGTAACCAAAAAAGTTCTGCCCGTTTTTAAAGGAAAAAAAGAAAATGCTTCACAGTATGTGTAACTTATATTTAGTCTTCGAAGTAATCGCCATCAGCATCCAGCACCTTCTGCCAACATGTCTCCAGCTGTTCAATGCCCTTGCAGTAGAACTTGGGGGTTTTGACGCAAAGAAGTCTGTGAGGGCTTTGCGCAAGTCTGCTTCATTGGTGAAGAATTTCCCACGAAGATGATTATTCAGGAGTAGAAGAGGTGCTAATTAGATGGCGCAAAGTCTCCCACCCAAGTTGCTGTATGGTATCCCTGACCACTCGCACGACATGCAGCCTGGCGTTGTCATGGAGGAAAAGCACACCTTTGTGATTCACCAGTGCTGGCTTTTTCTGGCGCAATGCTTGTTGCACATGTTTCAATTGCTGCAAGTATAGGTCTCCAGTGACCATTTGGCCCGTTGGTAGCAGTTCATAACTTGACAACCTGTCTACCAGACACAAAGCATAATCTTGCATGGGTGTATAGGCGGTCTTGCGGTATGAGGGACAGCATCCTGAGGAGACAACCAATGTCAGGAACGTTTGGGAGTTTCGTACAGAACCCACTTTTCATCACTGGTAAGCACTCAATTGAATAAGGAAGCGGTACGGTGGCAAGAAAGCAGCGATATGCAGGCTGCCACTCGTCCCTTGTGGACCTCCAGCAGCGTTTGTGGAACCCACTTGCTCAGTTTGTACGTCTTACCTAGGCGGTGCAGGTGAAGTCTGACTGTTTCATCAGAAATGTTGAACTGTCTTGCAAGTTCACCACACGTTAGACTACTGTCCTCTTCAATGGCCGCTTTCAGGACTACGTCATTCAAGACCTGTGGTCGTCGACTGCGAGGCTCATCATGGAGAGACAAATCTCCCGACTTGAATTTTCAAAACCAACACCTTGCAGTACGTTCATCCACAGCACTATCCCCAAACTCTTGACATATGCGGCGACTTGATGCAGCTACTAATAAGCCCACTTTGAAGTCGTAAAGCAAACGGCCCCGAACGAGATCTCTAGACACTTCCATCCTTCTCACAGCTGTCCGGCTTATAACTGATGGCCAGGCATGGTGTGCGTGTTTTTTTTATAACGCCTGATGTTCCTACTTCCGGCTGTCTGAATTTGAAAACAATTGCTACACGCATTTCGTATATATTTCAACTTCATTCAATGACTAATCAAAAAACGGACAGAACTTTTTTTGATTACCTTGTAAATAAATATATTAAAACAAAAGAAAACAAAAACTGCCGATTTCATTCTCGGCTTCTTCATAGAAAAGTAACAACCAAAAAACTACTCAAAGAAGAAGACGATCTTATAAAATTATTGGATAACAACCATAATACAATGTTCACAGATAAATATTTATTCTATAAAATAAAAAAATTACATGCATATTGTTCCATATGCTGAGTAGTAACGAAAAGTTATGATGAACAAAAAATAAAACGGATTTACTTCATGAATAATGTCTGTCTATAGAATGTATCATTCTTCAAGCAGACAACTTAATAACATCTTTTCTTTTTTTTTTAACCTTTTCTTTAAATCTTGTTACAAAATCTTTTAACAATCAATTCAATTTCTTCAGATTCTTTTCTTTTCTGTTCTTTCTTCAAATTAATTTCTTTTTCTTCTTCTGAAACTCTTTTTCACCTTCTGAGGAGCTGAAAGTGTAAATAGAAAAACACTACGCCTAACCTAGTCTAGGCTCTAAATTTAAAATGTATATCTTTTTGAAATAATTTTTATAATCCCACTTTAAAATAGAGAACAAGAATGGGGCAGCCTTCCCCAAATGGAACGACTCTTACAAATAAAATTGACTCTTCGAGTCAACAATAGTAACAAAAAGGCAATAATTCTTCTTCTTGGGAATAAATTCACCTCTTGCATATAAAATTTGTTTCTTAGTTAAAGCTGAAACAAATCTAAAAAAGTCGCAAAGTACCTTTGTTATCTTTAACAAACATCTACATTTGCGTCAAAGCCTCAAAGGGCCATAATCAAAATAAAATATAACCTTTCTCAAGTTTTAAACCAATATTAGCTTCGGAATTTTACCGAAACTAACAAAATTTTCTACAGAGTCGCTCGAAAAGGAAAACACCCCATCCCGCTACTCTAAATAAAGTCGGACATCATTAATTAATTATAATGTTATATTTTAAATGAAATCTATCTAAAGAAAGTACACAGTAAGTCGAAGGTTCAAAGCATGCTATTTTACGTGATAAACGAAGTCAGTTTATCACGGAGCCAGAAACAAAGAGTCTTACTCTTCTTAATCTTGACTTCTCAACTCATCAAGAAAAATTTTCTGACTGAGGATAAAATCCTCTGATAAAAAGGAATAGTTTGCAGCTTCCAATTCCATGAAAAAAAGCGGCAACAAAAAATTATCGTCTGTTTTGCCATCAGACGCTATTAAAATATCAATACATCAAACACTGAAGTTATAGAAAAGATGTCTTCTCACTCTTTCTTTCTCTATTCTAAATTTCTTTAAATAAAAATTTTCCAAACTCTCCCATCAAGAAAAGAAAAAATAAAAAAATTTTTTTAATAGATAAATTTCATTCCATTTGGGCTCTAAATTTATCAATGATAAAAAAAGAAAAACAATCTTGCAACGTTGTTCTTTTCAGAGTATTTCCTAACAGAATATCGCTCAAACAATCATATTCAAAATTACATCTCAGTACCAAAGATAATCAATATCTCTTTCACATACTTTGGGGTCTGGGATTAGGACGGAATTCATAAAGGCTGTCATTAGTCATAACATTAAATCACTATCTTCTGTATTTTCTGCTGGGGGGACTATTAGTTTGGTGTGGGAGTGAGTGATCGATAAAGGATACAAATGTTATGTAAGTAAGAACTACCATCAGGTTTTTTTTACATTAGCAGATCTAATATTTCCATCGTTACCAGATATCACATCAACTACTCTACCTAACGACCAATAGGGTCTCTAGATTTAGCTGGAGTTTTGATGACAACTACATCATCAACTTTTATGATATTCCTAAAATCTTTCCGATATAATTCTCGGGATTGCTCTCGCAAACTCAACAAGTAATCTTCATGCCACAACTTGTGGAATCTTTCAAGATCTTTCTCCAGACTGTTCAATAGATTCATTATGTGGCGGTCACAATGCAATTTATATTTGACGCAAAATAGCACATGGTATAAAATACAAGTCAGAACGTAATGATTCAAAAGTCAAAACATAATTGAATTTATTAGTGTTTGATGTACATGCAAATAAGCTGACGGTTTGATAGAGTTATATCTCTTAGATTTGGAAATATTTGTACCTGAGCTCATAAACTAAGGTTGACCCATCTGAATTCACTAAAAAAAAAAAAATTAAAAATTAAAAAATAAATAAATAAAAAAAAACGGACCTTGATGAAAAAAAAGCCCCAAACTTGATTAATGTAATTTGAAAGAAACATTACTTACTTTTTCATCAGAAAATTTTTTAAAAGGACATTTCCGACCGTGGTGCTTGGTTTTTGGGGCCTGATTGAGAGGTATTACTCAACTGAGTGTTAAGTCAATCTGTCAACAATTTACGTCAGGGGAAATTATCGGACGGTAGGGCAAAAAAAGTGATATAAATTGTTCTAGCTTTAAGTGAACCAGTTTATATATATATACTTCCAATTTTTTTTTTACCTTACGTTTGAGGGAGAATTCTTGAATAAAAATAACATTTAAATTACGAAAAAATACATTTATAGTTCAAATTATATAAGACAAAAATTTTGTATTGTTATCTTCACATAAAATTTTATGTCCATTTTTTTTTTTTTTTCATTAAGTTTTCTCAGCACAGCTGCTTTTTGAGGGTTCCTAGCCCCACTAAACTTCAGTCAGTTCAGGTTTGCTATAGTAAAAGTTTGTTTTGTTTTTTAACACCTACTGATCTGGAGGATGACAACAACACTGAACAGATTACTTTTTTTTTTTTTTGCGACATATCTTTCATATGTCAAAAACAAGCGTTTAAACAGCTATTTTTTTAGTTATGAAATATTTTTCTGAGAATTTTTCCCGAAGACCCCTTTATTCTTGTTTCTGTCCTTAAATTTGAATTTTAAAAAAAAATATTAATGTTTGCGGTATATCTCTCACTGAAAAAGAATTTGATTATATGTAAAAAAAACAAAATTAGAAGAAAAGTTTTGACGATGCGACAATAATGAGAATTAAGTGCGTCCAGAACGATAATTTCACTCAATCAGGGGGAATAACTAACATTTTTTTTTTTTTTAGAAATGGCCATCCATAGTTTTGTCGGAGATGATTTTAATGCATTTTTTCAAATAACAAAAAGTTATTTTAAAACATGTTGCGAGTAACAGATTGTAATAAGCTTTCTAATTTATGATCTATAAAAATAGATCTTTTTAATGAGCGAAAAAAATGAGTAATTGCCTTTGTACTTTATTTTTTTAAACATTTATCAATATTTTCACTTTTTTATTTAGAGGTAAAAAAAAAGTAACAATTCTCGTAAAAATTCATTATTCTACCGAAAAGGATTTTGACTTCACAAAAAAAGTCCTTAATATATATTATTTATAAAATACATTAAAAGCTGTTTTCATTAAAAAATGTCTTAGTTTTCTTGCATTTTTGTATTTTAAATTCAGAGCTAAAATTGGGGTTCTGACCAGTCAAAATTTTAAACGAAATTTATGATTTATATTCCTCAAAGTCTCCTTTATTTAATTAAAAAAATTAATTAATTATTCATTTACAAGTTTTAAAGTTTTCATAAAATTAAGTAAGGTGGGTATCAGACCTAAAAAAAAAATTTTTACCATGACTTTCTAAAAGACAAACATTTCTTAAATAAATTCAGTCATTTCGGAATAAGTTCTGAAAGTTTCACTAAATTGGGACAATTATTTGATTTTTACAATAATTTCCAAATTTATGTGTTTTTTAAGTGAAAAAAAGCTAATGCAAAGATCTTTGACCAAAAAAAAAAAAAAAAAAAAAAAAATTTTCAACCACAAATTTAAACGTGCTAAATAAGAATAAATTTTTTTTTAAAATAATTAAAAAATACTTTGGTCTCTACTCTTATTAATAACAAAGCTTTTCGTGATAAAACGTTTTTATTAAGTTTGGGGCCTTTTTTCATCGGGATATGTCACTTTTTTAACGAAAAATGGGACATTTAATTAAATTAAACTGTAGTTTAGAAGAATGAGTTCCTGTTGCATGTTAGGAATTGTGTATTATTGTACAAGTTGGTAAGATGTTCAGAAGAGTTAAGAAGTGTATTAGGTTGGTGCAAAAATAATGTCGTTTTCTCACATGAAGTTGAACGTCAAAAAACGACATTATTTTTGCACCAACCTAATATTTGCGTGGATGTTGTAATGTTCTTTAATGTCTGACTGCATGGTCAAGACGGGAGTTCTTGAAGGTTACATTTTGGCAGCAAGGAATGAAACGCAAGAGTGACGAAAAGACGGAGAAAGAGAGAGAGAGAAAAGAATATTTATTTCTGAATAAACAAAAAACGTGGCACAAGGCCGAAATGGGGAAGAAGAAAAGGGTCGGTCTTCTGTCTTAACTTTAAACTTAGCTAGCCACAACTGCTGGCCCAATCACACTAACAATATTCCTTGCACCAAAAAGCCACATTCTTACATACCTTTCTCACCACACCCACCATAATACCCCAATGTCTCCATGAAAATATTAACTAGTCCCCATGTGTACAATATATCGTCTGTGGAAGCGGGGGTTAAAGAAACAATTTAAAAAACTAGCCCCAGTGAGTATTTACAATATGAAATATTTACAAGAAACTAAACAAAATCATGTTAATAATAAAAAAAAACACAATCACTAAATGTTGCAGAAACATCAGTTAACTAGACGAAATTAATGCGAGACTATAACAAATTAAGAACATTCATTCATCCCAAGCACTCACACAGACATGCACTCATTCAGACATAACAACAGATACGAAAAATCACACACGAAGCGAAAAACGCCCCGCATCCACCAGAGAACTGACGTCACTGACCACCTAACGAGGGAGGGGATGGGGAATTAAACTTAAAGAAAAAAAATAGGGACAGAAATAAAAGGGACCAATGAGCATACATACCCTAAGTTTAATGAAAAAGGAAAACTAAAAAGTCGAAAACAAAACTTAAGCTAAGCTAATTTGGGGGTGGGTTGCCCGTTTTCAACCCAGGTAAAGCAATATCCTGATGCCTAACCGGCATCAAAGTGTCACTCCAGGTCAGCCCCTTTCACACGACACAAGCGCGCAAGATTCACCCACCTTTTGCCGAATTCTGATGAAGAGAGTCGCCGCCTTTCCGTCCTAATCTTAACCATAAGCTAATGCTTAAAGTATAAGATAAGTTGGGAAGAGGTGAAATTCTCGCCTTCATAGAATCCCTTCTGACGTGTCGTCCAAATAACGACTCTCATAACACCTAGCAAGCATAAGAACACAGTGTTCAGTCCTCGTCAACGGCGGAGCCACATTGCTACAAACAGAAGCGGCCTCAAGGACAAAGAACTTTCGAGACAGCATGCGAACCATGAGGCCTTCAACATACTTGCACAGCGGTGCTACAACCGTGCAATGAAAAAAGGCGTGACCAATGGTCTCGACTTCCCCACTACAGCGGCGGCAGTTTGGATATTTCTCCCAGCCCGCTAAGCAAAGTCTTTTGGCGACCCAGAGGGCCCCACACATCACTAGCCAGGTTAGTGATGCCTCATTGTTATTGAGACATTTCAACCCGGGCGCCCAAGGCCAAATTGAGCGGGCCTCCTGTTTCGTAAGACCGAGCTCGTCAATCAAATCATCACGAACGTCCCCCCTAACTAACACCTGATATAATGCCTTACGAGACAACGCCTGGACGTTGGAGAGGCCATCCAACGCCTGTAAGAAGAGTTTCAGGGCACGACGGCATTCACGATAGGAGCACTCGACTTTGAGTAAACAGTGAGCCTCCTCCTTGACCGAGTGCACACTTCTCAGGGATGGGAAACTCTTACGGCCGTCTTCCTTCCAGAAGCGCCCACCGCATCCGGTTCGCGACACATTCAATCCAGGAATCCGAAGCAAAGCATATATTGACGAATCTCAATGCTAGGCATACCTAGACCACCTTCAGAAGGATGAAGGCAACAGATCTCCCGAGAGACTCTGGCGGCCTTGCCTCCCCACAAGAAGGAGAACAAGAGCTTCACTAACGCCAGTAAAGTGTCAGACGGAAGTGGAAGCACAGAGAGTCGGTAAAGGAGAATTGGGTAGATGTGTGAAACACATACTTCCGCCCTCCCCTTTAAGGAAAGATTCCTCCGAGACCACAAATTAATTGCGATCTCGGCCTTCCCTTGCACCTCCGACCAATTCATATCCAACTGGAGATCAGGACTGAACCAAGAGAGAGAGAGAGAGAAAAGAGACAGAAAAGCACTCGTGTTTTGTTTATATAAGATGGTGTATCACGTGATCGGCTCAACCTTAGTACGCGGGAAAACAGATTTGTCGCGTGCAGGCGATTTGATTGGTCGAAATTGACCAATCAGCGAGCTAGTTTTGAGGAGATTAAGCAATGAATGCTTGTCAAACGATTTCTATGTATGATGGTGGTGGTAATCATAATCCCCTGAACATCTATATGTTAGTGGACGAGAATTAACCGAATTTTGTATGTCAGATAACGCAGTAAGCAATTCAAAGTAAGGTAGCCTCTCTCGTCCACTAATTTATACAAACAGCCTTTCACTGTCTTGATAAGTTGCTACTACTAAACCATGCAGAATACAAAGGTATCGTTAAATGTTGAATATTATAAGAACTAAACCTTCCTTCAAATTCATCAGAAATACTTGTTTAATCAAGTTACAACCAGCAATAAAAGAAGATGCATTGTCAGAGTATATATGGGAAGGTACTCCATATAAATTAAAAAAAACCTCACTAAAGCAAGAATCACTGCATGAGCCGACATATCTGCAACCAATTCCAAATGAATAGCCTTGGCATTGAAACAGGTGAAAACCAAAATATACATCTTTTTCATTTCATTTCCATCCTCTATCCATAGATGCCCGGTGAAATCTATCCCCGTATGTATGTCTAATAAAATTAACCCTGTGCTTGGGAATATTGGTTACTTTAGGGTAATTAAAGGACAAAAAATTATGTTTTTTTACATGGGCTACAAGAAGAAATGGCAGATTTTACTGCTTCTCTTGATTTATTAATCAGATAGACGTAATTTACGAAGAGTAGCAGATCATCTAATCAACCCGTCACCGTCCAAAAACAGATTTAAATTAGCAACCAGAGAGGGCACGTCTCGGTTGGAAGGGTTTAACAAGAAATATTTTTCTTTAGGTAGAAATAAAGACTACATTAATTTTATCAAATACAATCTAGCAGCCAAAACAGGATCTAAGTTAGATTTCTTTAAGGAACAAATAAACCTAAAACATGAAATAATTCTTAGTAATTTGGATAAAGAAGAAAATCTTTCAACATCCAAAACTGAAACCACATCTAAAAAAATAACAGGCAAATTAGTCACTGTATTAAACAATACTAAAGCTTGATTGTCAGAAGCCAAACAATTTAATTAGCTGGAAGGTCATTTAATAACCTCTCCAGACAACCACCGAGGGCCATGCAACCAAAACGGTAACAGTACGGAATTTAGAAAGCGTAATACCTCTAGTGAGTAAATCAGCTGGATTATCTGCAGAAGGAACATATTTCAAACAGAGATCAAAACCAAGATCTCGTAATCTTTTTAATTTTTCTTTAATATCTTTAAGTCTATTTTTTAGGAACACATTTTTTGTTTTAATCAATGTCTTCAGCCAAGACAACACTACCTGAGCATCAACCGCCAGTATAATTTTTCCTATCATTATTAGAAGGAAAATGTTTCACTATATTTAATAAACATTTAAAAGCTAAAAACCACAGATAACAATTCTAAAGAGAGTAAAGTTTTTTTAGCTAAAGATGCAACTTTAGCCTTGGCAAAAATTTAAATTAGCAGAGCTCTTTTGGAGGATATAACTAGCAAAACCGTAAGCCTTCATCGAAGCATCACAAAATATTATGAAATCAAATTCAATAGAAGAGTCAATTACTAATCTTGGGAATTTTAAACTATCCAACTCAATAAATTCTGCAAAGATTTTATTCCAAACACTCTGAACGTCTGAAGGTACACTTCATCCCATTTTAGATTTTCTTTTCCAAATGTCTCTAAGAAGTAGTCTCCCTTTGATCGTTATCGGAAGACACAAAGATAATGGGTCAAACACGCTAGCATTTTGCGACAAAATTCATCTTAGTATTGGCAACACTTGTGAACGCCTCAACAACAATATGTAATTCATCAAACACAGGGTTATAAAGATAACCCAGTACCTTCTCAAAAGGTGAATCATGAGTCACTAAACTATTATCCCTTTTCATTTCCTCCCTTAGTACTCCGCAATTAGTGTTACACTTACAGGATCTTTAACAAAATTACCTTCAGCCATAACATCCCGAGCTTCACGATACAAGTTCAATAATAACTTTGGCGAATTGTGAGTTTTAACAAGATTATCTACATAAAAATTGTTTAACAACATTTATTTGCAAGAACTATCCTTGTATCTATTTACATGAAATTTAATAATAAAGTTTAGGATAAAAGGGCTCGCTACAAATCCAAAGATAAGAAGAAGAGTCTTATACCGGTAACAGTTCTCACCAATTGGTTACTAATTTTCATAAAAAAAAGCAAAAACAATTCTTATCCTGTTTTAATCTAATCATAAGAAAGGCTTTACGGATATCTGCTAGTAAAACATAGTGATCCATCCTGAACTTCAAAAGTAAATCCAACATATATTTATTCCAGGATAGACGCAGTCATTGAGAAGGGCAGCCTCCAACACGTAGAGAACAATTAAAAATTAAACACTCTTCTTAGTCTTATGCACTGGCTATCTGTCTTTATGATAGGTCTATGGGGTATCCAGATGTGATTCTCAAAATCCGCAGGTATCACATTATTAATTCTTTCAATTATTCCTTCTGATTCCTGATCTAAAAACACTTTCTACAATATTCTTCAGATAAGTTTTGACTACTTAATCTAGTAACCATCCGATCAAGTACACCTATGCTACTTTATGATTTGAAGGAACTGAGGACAGTTTATCTTCATCTCACGGCATAAAGTAACATTTTATCTCTATAAGAGATAGAATTTTGGAAATTCTAATCTTATCTAGATCATAGTCACTGAAAGAATTTTCAGAGATTCCCAATGATTCTAAATCAAACAACTTCTCTATCTTTAAATAATCAGAAAAACTGTCTACAGGATCAAAATATTCAGACCTAGGTTCTAAAACATGTGTAACAGGACAATGAGTATATCACCTGACTGTAATTCATTTGACTTATACCTCCCTTTACAGTCTTTCCTACTGGATATTGAAAATCCGAAATATTACCAAAAAGAACTATTCCTTTAGAAAATTCAAAAGCACAACTTCCCATGCAGGGTTGATTGCATAGGTCCCATAAATTTAATTCAACCCCCAATAAACCATGTAAAAAGTCAAAGTGCCATTCCTCATATCAGAGAAATTAGCTGCCAACTTATATCCATTTCTTTTTAATAGCTACTCCTAATCCATCCAAATGAAAATCTAATTCTAAGTTTTCCTCCACAAAAAAAGGGAGAGAAAATTTCTTATCTGTAAATTTCAAACCGAGTTCAATTTCTTTCAGATCTCGTTTGATAGCACCTAAAACTAAGTCTTAATAACCAACTGCTTTTTTTTTCAACCTGTGTTACACTACAGTTATTGTATATTTTACTTGAAAGATACGATCGTATCCATGAAGCAATTAAATTTGCTCGTGATATTATTGTAACTGGCTGTAATTTCGATAATAGGAAGTAATAGGTGTTGTTCTTCCAGTTGGAAACAAGGGTTCGAAGTTACAGGAGATCTTTCCGAATTTGGACACAATGCTCCTAATGATCTTTGTTGTTACACTTCCAGCAAGGATTCAACAGTACTTTTTTTTTTACCACGACAATTATCCTCAGAATGGTTAGGACTAGTGCATTTTTAACATATAACTTATTCACTACACATTGCTGAAGTCTAGCTTTGAGTGTAGGAAATGCCTTACAATAATAAGCTTGATGTGCATTAGTTTTTTTACAGAAATTACAACTGTAACTAATAAGCATTACAGTATTTACATTATTAGTCGGACTATTGCCCTCATCTTTGTCGCCATATTTGTCACAACGTTTCGGCCGTTGTACGCTCCGGCCTTCTTCAGGTGGTTGGAATTTCGAACTGAACCCTTTATTTCGATCACTGGGGTAGACTAATATTTTCAGCATCATTTTTTACCAGTACTCATATTGCAATTTTTGCTGTTATCATTTCATGTTTTTACCAGAGCTCATATAGCAATACGAGCACTTGTAAAAAAGGTTGCTGAAAACATTTAGGTTTACCCAGAAATTTATACCCAGATGTCCTCAAGGACACATGGCACAGTGGATAAAGGCGTTGGTTAGATCCAGTGACAGACCCAAAGAGTGTGAGTTCAATACACAGTTAAGGCAGTGGAGAACTTTCAGAGGGAAAATTAGCAGGAGATAACTGATAACTGACATCCATCAAACATGGCAAACGTGGAACTAGAACAGTCTACCCCAGTGATCGAAATAAAGGGTTCAGTTCGAAATTCCAATCACCTGAAGAAGGCCGGAGCGTACAACGGCCGAAACGTTGTGACAAGTATGGCGACAAAGATGAGGACAATAGTCCGACTAATGTAAATACTGTACATAATACCTCATCTCAGAAATATAGACAGGAAATTTTGTAAAGTCGATACCATTTTACCAGTATCCTGTTTTTTTTTTAGTTTGTCTGGAACAAGGATTTACTCATGTTTTAATTGAGAATTATGTTTAGGTTTAAATTTCTAAAGTTCTTATTACTTCAGAATCAAAAATGTCATTAAGAGATGGATAATTATTTCCCACTATTCTAATAATTTATTTTTTTAACATTACCAGCAATTTTTCGCAAATTGTATAACTCGTGTATTTGTTACCGGCGCTATCAAATTCTAAAAAATCCAAATTGAATGAATTTTTTAATTCATAAATTTGCGTTTTTAATTTAGTTAAAAAAAATTTCACTGCATTCAAGTCATACTCTTTTAAAACCTTAGCATCAGAAATAGACTTGAATATACTGTTTTAGTGTTTTACTATATAATAATAATCCCTGTCTAAAAATTCCTTTTTTAAAATATCTTCTGCTATATCGAAATTTAAATCTAAAATGGAAAGACGACTTATGATCCTATCAGATAATTTTTTAAAATAATAAGTCGCAAGGACTTGTTTTTAACACTAAGAACACAATTTTCAAATTCTTTATAAAAATTTAAAAAGGACAATTTGTCCTGGGATAAGCTTTCAGGGTCGAATACAGGACATTGTAATTTAGGTGCAACATTAAGAAAACAACTCTGAATTAGTGGGGGAATACTGTTTTGTTTAGCTTCGTCCAATTTGTTCGTTTCCGAAGCAAAAAGATGAGTAATTCTGGCGTAAAATAAAGTTTCTTCCTTAATATGTTGGCGAAGGATATCATCATCTTCAAAATAACAATTTGTAATTTGCTCATTTATTGAATCAACAGAATTTAACAATTCACTAACCCTATTTTTCTGAGCCGCTAAAATTTAGCAGCTGTTTAAAGTAAACTAATTTTAATTTTTATTCAAAGGATTTTTTTCTTTAACATGTAGAACAATTTGTTCAATCAATAGTATCCTTTTTAGTTCCTTCTTTTCAATAGCAGATTTAATTCCCTATTTTTATTTACCGTCAAACCGAGTTATTCGAAGATAAATTTAATAACCACAGTTTACAAAAATTAAGGAAACAACATGCACGTATTCAAATAAAAATTTATTCTGTGAACACAAAAATGCTTCAATAATTATCGCAGTGTCTAAAAATTTCCTTTCCACTACAAAGGAACATCAATTGGTGGAGAATTCGTGTGAAAATTTTGTAAAATTAAAATTTAAATATTCTATTTTTTTTTTATTATTTAAAAAAAAGTGTAGTAAAGTTGTCAGTAGTAGAAAGAAACATACGTGAAAAACATGCAAGTATGTTATTTTGCTGGGAAATGTTACTTCCAAGCGTTGGCACTGAAAATTTTAGCAATATTTTTTTAATTGAAATATTAAAAACCCAACTCCTAACCTTAACTCTTGGAAACCATATTGCCAAGACCCCTAAGTGTTACGGATGTAGATTTCTAATTTTTTTTTTTTTAACATGATTCTGGTGAAATCATTATTTATTTATGCGATTAAAAATCTAAGTCGTGTACAAACATTAAATTATAAAAAAAAAAAATGTTCCCATTTTAATATCGGTTTCAGTTTTTTAAAGAAATAGAAAAGTCTAGTTTAGTAGTTGTTTTTATTTTTTTACCGTCTTTAAAGTAAACTGCCATGTTGCAGTTTCACTGCGCTTCGGCTTTTACATGTTTTAGTTTAGATCTTTTGACAAAAAAAAAAATAAAATAAAATGTAAGACACCACACAAGGACTGGGGTCAAGTCAGGGTTACAATAATTGTGTGCTTCGTTTGCGCTCGTTTAATTCAATGTTTTTAACGTAAAAAGAAAAACTACTGCAAATCAAAGGGACTGGATTCAAGAAGTTGAAATGTAAACTCAATACTATTCATTTGAAGTAGATTATATTATCTGGATGAGTAAACTAAAATTTAACAATTTTAATCAGGACGCCATGGAGGACCAAAAATGTCACCATAAAATAAATGCAATCAGTAGAGGAAAAAATGTTTGAAAAAAAGTCACGTGACATAATATCAAAAGCGGCCATTTTCAATGTTTACTTTTTATAAAAAGATTTAAGACTAAAAGTATCTTCTTGTAGAAGTTGTATGCAGTATGACTACTAGAAATTAATGAAAAGGAGACGTGTCTATAGCATAACAAATAATGTAGAATGAATTTGGATGAAAACTTTGTCTAAAAATGCAAAAATATTCATATGAAATCACTAGTTACATTTTTGAGTTCAACCGTGGACGTCACCCCCTTTCCTTGAAAAAGTAGGTAGAGAGAGAGTATTTTGTTTGAAGAATTTCATTCTTTAAAATTCAACTGAATAAAGAAAAGTTTATTTAAATAACAAAAGACAAAAAAACGTTACAAAGATTTTTGTCTTATAATTTTTGTCTTATCTATTGAGTTTAAAAAAAAATAAAAATGTCTATTTTTGACTTTTGTCATGTCTTGGATTTTAGAAAAATACTTTAACTTAATTAACTTGCGTTGCTTAAAAAAAAAGATTTTCAAATGAGGATTATTTTCATCTTTGATTTTATGTTGAAAGCTTGAAAGTGATCTTGAATTTTAATAAAAAAAACACTACAGTTCTTTCATAAATTCTTTAGAACTGAGACTGTTTTCATTGGTAAAAGTCTTTAGCAAACACTATTTACTTTTTGCAAATAAAAATATACAGAGTAATTTTTAAACTAAAAAAAAATATTTCAAAAAGAAAAAAAAAAGTTTGTTTACAACATAATTCCATTTTTGTAGTAAGTACAAAAATGGAATTATGTTGTAAACAGAAACTTTTTTTTTTCTTTTTGAAATAATTTTTTTTAGTTTAAAAATTACTCTGTATATTTTTAAAACAAAAATTAAAAATTACTCTGTATGTTTTTAAACAAATATTAAACTACAATGTAGTTTAATATTTGTTTTAAAAACCTCAGACTTTATGTGTAAAAAGTTAAAAATCAATTTTCTGCTTATTGTTTTACGTTTTTAAAAAAAATTCATATTTTTTATAATTTGAATAAAATAAATAAATGTATTGAACAATTTTTCTCCAAATGAACCATGTCCGGTCAACTTTTCAAACTTTTTTTTTTAATGTGAAATTAAATATTTAAAAAATTAAATACATTGTTTTCAAATAGTTGGTAATTTTTTAAATGTTAAAAGATTCTAAACTGTTCACTTGCAAACAATTGGACTTTGAAAATCAGGTGAGGTAACAGCAGCAATTTATAAATAAATCTATCTTGACATCATAATTTTAATTTAATACAAGAAAAAATGTCTCGAAGCAATATAAATGAACTCACCATGGTAGAAAGGATCCGTATTATTTGTAGGTCGGTTCCGTATGTGAAAATAAGGTATAAGTGTAACAATAATTAAACAAAGTACACCAACAAAAAGAATTAGCAACGGTTCTCGAAGAGAGAACAAGTTGTTCATAAAATAAGATATGGGGATTGCTAGTAATGATGTTAGAAAAACTATTGTGGTCATTTTTGCAGATTTTTTTTTCTTCCACCTTCACTTTTTTAGCTTAAAGTAAAAAAAATGTCTGTCCGTCTTGTGCTAAATAAACTGCTTGCAATAAAGAGTAGAAATTAACGCGTGAATACGCTTAAAGTCAAATGAATGAATTTTATAATTTTATAAAATAAAGCACAAGTGCCTATGTGCTTATGTCGTAATAACCAGAATCTAAAATAGCCGTCCAGTCAACAAGCAGCAAAATGATTAACAGCAGTTAAAAGAATAGTTAATAATAGTCAAGTTAAAATCCTTAAAATGGTTATAAAAATTAATCTTCATCTTTAATACTGCAGTGATTTTGATCAGTTTACTTGATACCTGTCCAGTGTTTATTTAATGCAGCAATATACGAACTGTTTTGAGAGTGCGCGGAACAGGAGAAAACAGGGGTAGGGAGAGTAAGTAATTTAAAAAAAACAAAAACACATTGATATCGAAAATAATTCCCATCATCAAGTTGTCTTTTAAAAAAATTAACCAAACTTTTGTAATAAAACACTTTAAACAACGTTCTCATCCTTTTGTAATTTAAAAATAAAGTTTTTAAAAACTTTTTTGATTGTAGTTTATCATTTTTTATTTTGAGCTTTCTTTTTCTTGTTCCGTTTTCAACACATTTTTTATTTTATGTTTAAAAGAAAAATGTAGCAAAAAAGAAGGAAAACTATATGAAAGAACTGAAAAACAATAAATTTATTGGCGTGACAAAAGCTCAGAAAATGAATCAATTTAAATTTACCTAAATTTAGTAAATTGATTCATTTTCTAACATGCACTATTCAACACGTCTAGTAGATATTTTTAAAATAATTTTTATTATGAAAAAATTTTATTAGTAATATAAAATAGTTAAAAATAAATAATTAATAATTAAAACGTGTAGATAAATAAATAAATAAATATTAATAGTCTAGGTTTTTTTATTAGACTTAATTTCGGAAGAAGAAAGCCAGATGGTTAATAAAAATAAATTTGATATGATACATTACTTTCTAAATATAAGATTGGCTCAAAAAAACTGCCAGAATTAATTTGGGAATGGCAAACTGTTTGTAATTTCTTTTCAAATTTGAAAAATATATACACTTTGTATTGTCGAATTAAAAGGGTGCGTTCTACCCACATAAATTAACTTTCTGCTAAAGTACTCCAACAAAACCAGATCAAAAACATGAATTTTAGACAGTTTATCAAGAATTTTCATCAGTATGTGCCACAACTTATTCGAAATTTGGAACGATACAATAAAAAATTAAGCAGACCTTATCAGATCTAATTTATTTAATTCTTGCTGCTTAAATATTCACTATATATATATATATATATATATATATATATATATATATATATATATATATATATATATATATATATATATTCTTTACAGAAGATGACCATCTCTTCAAATGGCTTTGCATTAAAAGTGACTTTCTCCTTGTTTACTGTCATGTGCCATTCCAGCTTGGCAGCAGACTTACAAATTTTATCACAAAACTGACATAAATACCCCTGCAGTTTGCATTAAACTGGCGATTTTCATACAATCTTAGATGATTGCATGAGATAGAACAACCTTCCCACAGATGTTACATACAAGTTCAGACTGAATATCTTCTGGAATCAAGTCTACATCACCTTTCCTGAGAGTGCTTTACAATTTTTAGCACCCAAAGATTTTGACTTCAAAATGATTGCAGCCATCAAAAGCTAGCTTTCTCCAACCAGACTTATTCTCTGCCTTTTTTTCCAGTCTTTGACACTAATTTCAAGAGTTTTCAGTTTGTATTTAACAACATCCTTGCAACATTTCTTAGGTTTGTGTTTGGGGTGCCTGCCAAGAGCGAGCTTTCTGTAAAACTGGTACTTAGGCAATCTCTCATCTCCTACACTCCTGAGATGCTCTGCCCAGCACAGTTGATTGCAAATATACAGTTTCTCTATGGTTTGTGTTTTGGTCCATTGCAGAATAACTGTGTTTGGTGTAAAAAAACTGCCACTTGATGTTTAAGATATGCCCAAGGCACTTTTGATCAAATCTTTCCAAGGTTTTGACATGATGGCGATATATAATCCATATTTTAGAAGTATATAGGAGAGCAGTCAGGACACACAATTGGTAGACACAGATCTTAGTGTTGATTGAGATTTCTTTGTCTGACCAGACCCATTTTTCCAATTTACTGAAGGCTTTGCTGGCTTTTTTAATTCTAAGATTGATTTCAAAATCCAAAGAACCATCTCTAACAGGAGTAATTCTAAGGTAGACAAAGGTATCAGCAACATTGAGCCTCTGACCTTGAATAAAGGTGTTTGACATAGCATTAAGCTGGAGATTGGGTGTACATAACCATAGTCATTTTTATGCTGATGGTTAGCCTAAACATACTCTCAGAAAATAGTCCATTATGGTTTGTGTGTCACTTTTGGTATAAGTAACAAGGTCTGCATAGAACAACTCTTGAATAACTGGAGAGCCTTTGATTTATCCTTGAAATGAGTTAAAAATTTTACCTGTGGTCCTGAAATGCAGATACAGACTGACTTCATAATCCTGGGAAGCATGCATGAGATCCACAGCAAAGAAAATAAAGAAAGTTGGAGCAAGAATGTCTCCTTGCTTAACTCCATTGTCAGTGGCTATAGGTTCCAACAGACACCAATTGAAATAAAGTCACCCCTTCATTTTTCTATGAAGTTGTTTGAACATTATTAGAAAATCTAGATGACATCCTATATTACCGAGAATACTCTAGAGAGCATCTCTGCTTACATAGTCAAAGGCCTTGCTCAGACTGACAAAGACCTGATACAATGCAACATGATATTCTAAGCATTTCTCCTGCAGTTGATAGGCTGAGAAGGTTATATCCATTCTGCCTCTTCCCAGGCTGAAACCATATTGTGTCTCTGGAATGATGTAAAGTCAAATCTATCTTGTAAGCTTATTGAGTATAAGCTTTGCAAAAACATTACCCACTACCTCAGGCATGTTTATCTACCTATTCTCCACACCGATTTTGACCATTTCTCCTTAAACAAGGAAATAAGGATCACATCAACCATACTGCCCCTGACCAAATATCCGAAATCATACAGTGAATCTACATGAAGTAAAACTTTGATTGGAATGCCATCAAGACCTGGTGCTTTTACAGTTATTAATTACTTTTATGGTTTTCTGAATCTCTTCCAAAGTAGGATAATCCAACATCTCATCAATGATATCCAACTGAAACAAGTTATTGATAATATTTTTTAAAGCTGAAGGATTATAAAAAAAATGTGCAAAATATTCAATCCAGCATTTCATTATACACTTCAGTTCCTTGGAAAGAACAGACCTTTTCCTTGACTTGAGTTGTACCACAGACAAGGCCTGCTTGATTAGGTGATATAATACTTTGAAGTTTTATATATATATATATATATATATATATATATATATATGACAAACTCCAGAAAAAAAAGCTTCTAAAAAGTAATATTAAAAGTTTGCAGGCATATTAGAAAATTGATCATGAAGTAAAAGTAAGTATTTCTTTTTGTGTTTATGCATATAAGCAAAAAGAGAAAATTTTCAACCAATCATTTTGGTAAATTCACAAATTTTTTTATCTCATAGAAATAAATAAACATGAGACTTTAGAACAGGTCAACTCAAAATTCATCTACACAAATTCTTTTTCCTGAAGTGGCAACAGATCAGAAGACTCACTGATAATTGAAGCTACATGCCAGTTTCTCTAAGCATTTTTTAATTTGTATTTCCATTTCTCCTATAAATGGTGATTAATGACATTTACAATAAAGTATAAACTTCATATCAAATACAAGTCCTTTTCTATGAATATTTTAAATTGTTTACTACCAAACAATATATTCATAAACACCATTACAGACATAAACAATTATTGGAAGCTTATTTGCTATATTAATTGTGACTGATTAACTACCAAATGCTACTATAAAATAGTGACTACATAAAAAGAACTTTAAAATGTAACCATTTTGATAAAATTAATTTTGCTTTTAAAAGTCACAGGCACGTTTTTCTAGCATTTGTATAATAACATCTATGCTTAAGTTTAGAACTGTTGAATTCCTCAAAAAAACTTTTATAATTATTTAAAAGTGGATGGTGAATATACACCAGTTGATACTTCAATGTAACAGGACACAATTAAATTAACTTATGTAAACAGCAATGAGTGTCTATATTAGAAGCACATTTCACCTCAGTGTTTCAGCAGCAAACCTCTTCCCAGTTACTGCAGCCTTACCTGCTGAAATTATTGCAAAGAGTTTTTTTTCAGTGCTAGATGTTCAAAAAGATGATGAATTAAAACAATTTATTTTGTCAGATTATGAAAAGACAAATCCTGAAATGCTGGACTGGCTGATAAAGACAGGTATAATTACAGGATGTCCATCAGTTTATTCAAAAGACATGTTATTAATAGCAGATCTTATTAGCATTAACAAAAAAACAGTATGACATACATTTCAGTAGCCATTACCTTTATGTAGAACATCTGTCATTGACTGACAAAAAGTCCTAATCTCTACACGATTAATCAAGCTAACAGAAGTTAAAAGTCTTTACTGAATAGAAGTTTCAAAGCCTTAACTGTAAAACAAGAATAAATATTATCATACTCACAAGAATATTGTAAAATACACAACATCCATAATAGAAACGGCTTTAACTACATTGTAAAGAACAAAAACCTTTTTAGGTGTTTGTTCTTTGCAAAGTTCACATTATTAACACTGATAAAGCAAGAATATGTAAATCTTGATGCTGTTGGATTACCATCCTCTGATGATAATCACAGACAGGGCAATATTTGAAAGGCTCTTCTTTTCCCTTTGACTTTTGGGCAGCAACACATTTCCTTTCACTTCTATAGACACAAGTTATGTAAGTACTTCAGAGACACAGACTGAAGATTGTATTGAACTGTTCATAACTTCAATTTTGTTTCTTTTTTTATCCTTCTGTAACATGTTGTAATGGGAATGCTGGTAGAAGAAAGATTTATTCTCCCATTGTTATTTCCCCCCATTATGGGCATTATTATATCCATGATACATAAAACACATACAAACACACACAAGCAAACAAAACATATGGCAACACCATTTCATTACTTTGTAGACAAATATTTCCTAATAAGGGCTGGATATTTCTGTATATATATATATCTTTGTATTTAATGATGATAAAAAAACATGTAAAATGCTTAAAATTTTTTATGAAACCAATCTGAAAATTTCTTTGTTAAAATGTACCCTTCTAATTTATAATTTTTTCCTTTTAACGTGAAAGTACAGAAGAACATTCACTTCCAGATAAAAAAGATTTTTATGTATGTAGGTTTGGTGGATTTTTTATGTTAAACTCTTTCCCAATATGCCAAAATTGAACTACCTTTGTCTGAACATGCAAAATTATTTTCCAACTGTTCTTTGGAATTATCTGATATTGAAAAAGATTCCTTTAATTGTGTAATAGCTTTGTGATGCCACTGCTCTAGCTCATTCACAATTCGAAGTCTATCATTTTGTTGTAACCTAGGGAGGGTTACTGAATAGAATAGTCAAATGAAAGTTGGTAATGAATGATAATACTTAGGACAAGAACAACACATATAAGATTTGCCAGCAGTGCGTAGAAGTAGTAGTCAACTGCTAGAAGTGAATTCCACAATGAATCTCCAACTGCAGACCAACATACAGTATTTACTACTGTATTTATGTGAATGGGGACATACCCATTATCGTCCGTAGCTATGCTACAACCCCACCTTTTTGGATTTACTCTGTACAAAGTCAATTTTTTTTTCTTTTTGGGTTAACTTTGATCCTTTCCATACCCCTTCTTTTTCTTTGTCTCTTTAGGACTTCTATCTCCGGATGGGTACATCGAAAGTATCAAAAGGAACCTCCATAGGTTCAACCTCATCTACAGTAGTGTTCTCTTCAGTTGAATACCTACTTTTAATTTGATTATAATGCCTCTTGTGCACCATTTCAGGACCTTTTACTAGATACACCATCCTGCTAATTCTTTGGATGACAGTTCCAACTTTCCAATATGTTTTATTTGACTGGTACATATGATAAAAAACCTTTTGACTAATTTTATAAAATTTTTTTCAGGTTTTTGTACTGCATGATCATGTTTTTTTCTTATTGGGTATAAGTTTGTCAAAAACTGATCCTATTTTTCGCACAAACATAATTTCAGCTGGAGTCATGGCCAAAGGCGCATTTCTATTTGGTGTAAGCCTATACACCTGTAAAACATTGCTGTAATGCAGCATCTGTGTATCTGCCTCTGGATTTTTTTAGAGCCCTTTTGAAGGTATCCACAAAACGCTCTGCCTGGCAGTTACTTCTAGAATGGTAAGGGGCAATTTTTATGTACTCTACCACAAACATTTTGCAAAATTCCTTAAATTCTTTTGGTATAAATTGTGTGCTGTTATCCAACACAATCGAATCTAGTACTCCGAAACTTGCAAACAGTTCATGTAGAAACTGAATTATTACTTGCGTGGTTGGTTTGTTAAATCTGAATATCTCTGGCCACTTTGAAAAACTGTCTATGACAATTAGATAATATGTCCCATTAAGTGCAACAGCAAAGTCAATATGCAGACGTGACCATGGGTAGTCAATTTCTGACCATGGGTTGAACTTAATTGGTTTGCTTTAGCCACCAAAGCACAGACTTTGTATGACTTCCCCAGACATTCAATGTCTCTATCCATGCTATGCCAGTATACATAACTTCTCATCAAGTTTTTCATTCTGGATATACCAAGATGTCCTGCATGAAATTCTTTCAGGATTCTATTTTGTTGTGCCAAAGGTAGCACTACTCTTTCACTGTACATGAGAACATCATTGCACGTTGAGTATACTCCAGAATCTTCTTTAGTCCTGTCTTTAACTTTTTTCTTCATTTCATTAATAAATTTGTCCTCCAATGCTTTACTTTTTATATCTTCCAACATCACAGGTAGTTCTCGCACAATATTGCATAGTATGTTTTTTATCTCTACTTCGGAAGTGGGTAATAACTTTTGAGGGCATCATTTAAGCCCATGGAAAAATCCGCGCAGACACACATCTCTTTCAACTTTTTCTTTATATAAATGGTTGGCGAAGCCTAATCACTATATTCCACCTTCAATAAAACACCCATTTTTTGGAGTCTATCAAGCTCAACATTAATTTGTTTTAGCAACGCAAATGGTACATTCCTTTTCTTTTTGAAAACTTGTTGTACATTTTCTTTTAGCTCAAATTTTGCTTTTCATTTTCATTTTTAGTAAAAATGTTTCACTTTTTGGCAAAACAAATTGATTGGACTGTTCTGTAAATTGAACTGTTCCAAACAGGTTATTCGTGTTTTTCATGACAAAAAGTCTTAATTTCAAGGTTTTATCTTTTAATGTTACATTCGTCATAAATTCCCCCTTGAATTTTATTTTCTGTCCTGTAACACTCTGAGCGATTTTTTTGGTCACCATTAACGTTGGTTTACCCAATTTTCTCCATGTATAAACATTTATTATACTCAAATCAGAATCACTGTTGCGTCTGATGCTGTTGTTCAGGATTTTTACCTGCACAAATTTTCTTATAGGAGATTTATCCACATTAGTAATTTTAATGTAGTTACTCACTCATTTTTTAAATTTTGCCTTACAGTAAATTTTTGATGTCCTTTTTTTCCACACCGAAAACATTGTTTCTTTTTGTACAGACAATTTTTATACCAATGTAATTCTCCACAAATGTAACAGGGGTTAGGAGTGATGTTTTTTCCTTCTTCACTTTATGTTTTTGATGCACTTTTTTAATGTGCAGCACACTGCTTATCTCAATATCTTTAGCATCTTGACAAACATTTATAAATTTCTGACAATCTCCTGCAAGGTTTTGCAATTTATTTAAAATCTTTCTTCAGATTTCAACGTCTTTTGTTGACACTAACATTTGCATAAATATCAAGTATTTAAAATTGTCAGGGCTTAATTCCTGTACACAATGCTCACGAACATTGTGAAATTATCACCTTCATTTTTCACTAAGTTCATATATTTCCATCTTTAATGGAACAAAGACGTTTTCAGGCTGAAAACTTCCGAAAGCAAAGTGACCATTTCTTTAAATGTTAGGTTACTAGTCTTCTTTGGTAATATATAATTTATGAACTTAGCATGTTTGACAGCACCTAGTTTCCTTAGCAAAAGTCTAACCTTTTTATTGTTGGACCAGTGCGCAGTCAGTCTTATACAAATCTTTGTATCTATGGAAATACGATAAAAAAAGTTAACTCTTTTTCTGGTAGATAGTGAAATTCTGCAATCCCATTTACGATAGTATTGAGGGGTCTCCCCTTTTTACACAAATGGACTCACCCAAGGTATACATATACTACTACCAGGGAATACCCGGACAGTCTGTAATAGAGGAGGGTAGCACAAGCGTCACAGTTAGCGAGCACGTAGACTCAGTAAGGAGTCATACCGCGATACTTCAATACCAAGACTGTATATATATTATTGCTACTAACCTGCATTCCTGGATCTACTAACCTGTATTACCAGTTTGTATTATTACGTTAATACATTTATTTTTCTTATCCATTCCTGGCATTTGTTATTCATTGATATCGCATTCATCCCGGAATCCACAACAGATAGCATCTTCAGAATATCCATTCTTATTACTCGTGAAAATTTTCTGTTGTTCTACCAACATTTCCACAGGTTTTTCGAATTTTTGTTTGTACCGTTTTTGCTGTTTGTCTTGCTGGAGTAAGTAGTATCGTTTTAAAGTCTTCCATTTTGATTTTTTCTTAATGAAGCCTTGGTGAATTTTAACGTGCGATTTTGGCGATACCTTTTTTCGTCAAAGTTGTGCTGGAGAACATTCCCTTGATTTGTGTCCGAATTTTTGACACCAAAATGTCACACTAGTGACGTTTTCTGATTTGGGTAAATCCTTGTCATCAAAATTTTGTATTTTGACCAATCCTTGTCAAAATGTTGTATTTTGACTAATCCTCATTGTCAAAATGTTGTAACCTAGGGAAGGTTACTAAATAGAATAGTCAAAAGAAGGTTGATAATGAATGATAACAGTTAGGATAAGAACAACACATAGAAGATTCGCTAGCGGCGCATATTTGTAATCAACTTCTAGAAGTGAGTCAAGTGAATTCCACAATGAATCTCCAACTGCAGGATATCTACCAACTGCTCCACATGGTCAGATATGGCACAAGGCCAAATTTAATGTGGGGTATCCAAGCCCGTAGGCCCGAACAAAAATTCACCATAGACCCTGTATAAAACGGGGTTGGGTAGCTGTTTCCCAAGACGAGACTCTGCCCTTCAACATAGCCTCGTTTGAAGATTCTCTCTGGCAGGAGGCAGAGAGTTTGACCAGCTCAGCTGGAGACAAATCGCCAACTGCAGACCAACATACAGTATTTACTACTGTATTTCTGTGAATGGGGACATATCCATTATTGTCCATAGGTATGCTACAACACATAATCAGTATCTAGTATTACACAAGTGATAAATGGTATATCCCTTCATTGATTTCTTCATCAGAATTATTCAGTTTTTGACAGATATTGTTGTGGCCATTTAGTAGTGCTTCACTTTTTCCATTTTATTAAAGGTCAAGTAATTTTACTGACAGACCATAAACAACTATGCAGTTCTTTTCCCAATTTAAATCAGTTAGCATCAAATTGGCAACAACCGCAATTAATACTTACTGAGTACATTTTTTACCTATCACATATTAAAGGCAATTATAGTATACTTGTTGCAAGCGGTATATTGGCCTGCAAACAGTTACTGAATGACAGAAGGAAACAACAAACAAAATGAAAACTTGAGTAAATATATATTGCCAAGTTTGTTTTTGTTAAAGAAAATAAACCAACAAAAATAATGTTACAGTATACTAGGCAAAAAATACCTCTGCAAGCTCATGTAGAGGGTGAGAAGAGTATTGTCCCGAAAAGGACAGTTTTGGTAAACACTGAAAAGTGATGTCCTGAAAAAAAAAACAGTTTTGTAATTGGTGATGAGCGTTGCCCTGAAAAGGACAGTTTAATGCATATTATTGTCTGCTGGTGAGGAGGGCTGGAGTAGCAAACACTTTTGACCACAAAACATGTTTTTCATTGCTTTGAAGCCCCTTTAATTCTTGAATCTATCTTACGACACTGGTTAAGCTTTTTTTTCTGGTTGTTTTTAAAAAATATAGGAGTGCCCACAGGATACAACATAGTGGTTGATTGTATGTTGCAACCATCTTTTAAAATACAATTAGTGGTCTGTGACTTACCAGAAACCATTGCTGCACATTTTTATATAGATATTGTTAGACCAGTTTCTCCAGTCCATATTTAAACTGCCATATTTATTTTTAATGTAGATAAATTATTCAGCTCAGTGGACTGAGACTCAAATATTAACAGAAATTACTGTGCAATCCTGAAGCTTTTGTAAGATTACAAGATTTGGAGTTTTGCCTCATATTATTACAGATAAGAAAAGTCAATTGAAATTGAGATGATTTTAGAACTATTAGAAATTATTGGTTTTCATAGATTGATAACAACTGCTTCTTACTCATAATGCAATGGTTTAAGAGAGAGAGAGAGAGAGAGAGAGAGAGAGAGAGTGAGAGAGAGAGAGAGAGAGAGCATAGAACAATTAAAATAGAAACTTAACTCATAAAGATCCATGACTCTCGGTATCACCAATTATACTCTACAGTATACATAGTACACATAATGAATCAGGCTTCTTTCTTTTTTGTGCTGTAACTGCTTCATTAGTATTAGTTCCCCAAATGTTGAAATAATGAATGATGATTCATTAAATAGTAAGTTTACTAAAAGTTTGTGTAAAACCATGCTACGGTTTGATCTCACTGAATTTTCTAAAGGAAAGCCTTATGTTTCAAGTGAATTTGTGATAAAGTATGACTTTGGGTAACTCATATTAGAAAACTTTTAGAAGCCCCTTATACAGAGCTCTACAACATTCTATAAACTTCACTAAAACATTTCTTCCCTGAGATGACTAATAATATACATAATCAACTCTGTTTCAAATTAGAGATCTTCTGATTCATTCCATATCAAAAACCTATCAGACAGATGTGAATGCTACACAAGCAAAATTATAAATAAAAAATCTTTCTTTATACAAGGGCTATGAGCATCCTATCCGATTCACAAAACGAATCCCTCAAGAATATAAAATAAAATTTAAATGTCAGAGCTAATCAAAAACGTTGCCACTAAAGCAAATGCCCGACAAAAAACGCTGTCATGTATCCACCCTAAATGCTTAAAAGCATTCACTCAGTGACATTCAAGTCAGTATACAGGAAGTTCACCAGTAGCTTCTTGGTTAACCAACCCCGACACAAGCTTTAACACCAGGCCTGTACAAAACCAACTCTTTCATTTTCCGGGTCCCCTCCCTCACCCACAAAAGAGGTATTCTGTCATGATTCATTATACTGACAATACAGATAATTTAATTCTAACATATCTTTTCTTTCTGCCTCACCAGTAATACTTACCTGGTACAGGAGTTAACTTTTGTGCCAGAAGTGGAGTAAATGTTTCTCTTTTTTTTAGATTCCAACACTGCAGCAGCAGCATCACCTTCCTCATTGCAGTAAGAGACGTAAAGTCAGTATAAAATTGATGCCAGTGTGTCAGTGGTCATAGGGATTGGCAAAAGACTTTTGTCCTTGGCTCATATGCATATGTACATGTATGGTACTCCCTACATTAAAACAACTTGTGTCACATCCTGCCTTTTATTTATTTTATGTGTCATGTGTGATACACGCTTAGGCGATCATGTATCTTTCAATACATGACTGACAAGGCAGATTTTTTCCTGCAGTAGGTTTCCATTTCTTTCTGTGGTAGACCAGTTGTCGTCCAAGGCTATAGGAACCCATCTGTCCTGCTATTTTCCCATAGCTGGGGGGAGAAGACGAGATTTCATACCTTTCCCAAGGGTATTAGCACGTAAGTGAATGTCATGGATTTGACTGGAATTCGAGCTCAGCTCTCTGATTCTTCAATCTGAGCCACTATCCATTACTGCACCGTAACATCCTGCGTTAGTAAATTGTTATCTCCAAAAATTCACTATAAATAAGCATACATGATGAAAAAATGCCCCAATCTTAATAAAAACAAAGTTTTATCATCAAATATTTGTTATTGTTATGAGGAAAAAACAAAGGATTTTTTCTTATTAAATTGTATTTTTTAATTCTATTTAGAATGTTAAAAATTTTGGTTAAAGATGTTTTTCTTGTGTCAATGGGTGACCATAAATAAAGTATGGGAAAGTTTGAGTGTCTTTTCAGTGTGAAAATCAATGACTTGGAAATCCTTTCAAAAATCAGATAATTGTTGCATTTTAATGAAACTTTCAGGACTTATTCACAAATGAATGCAGTCATTCTAGAAAAGTTCCTTTTTTAGAAAATCTTGGTAAGTATAGTTATACAGCTAATTTTTATAATTCTTCATTGCACTTGAATGTAATTACACACTAATTGGGGGAAATAGAACTATAGCAATTCTTGCAATTAGTCATAGTTACAATTAATATAGCAAATAAATTTCCAATAATTGATAAAATGTAAATCTGCAATTTATTTTTAAAACAAAATTCATATCTTTTTTTCATAAAGGTGTGTGTAGATGTACCTTTTCATAATAAAGTTTTTTTATTATTTAAAATATCCATAGAAATGGACATGTGTCTGATATAGAGAAAGTTCATACATTTCAGTAAATAAATGTATGAACTTTTTATAGGAGAAAATTACATTTAGGACATTTTATAGGAGAACAGGACATTTTATAGGCGAAAAAGAAGTACAAGTGATAAGAACCTGGTTTCAGTTGGTTGTCTTTTGATTTTTAGTCACTTTGCTCACTTTGGGAAAAAGAAGTAAATTTGTGTAGATGAACTGGCATCTTTGAGTCAACTCACTATCACCTGTTGCAAAGTTTTGATTTTATTTGTATTTAGGGGATACAAACTAAAACGATTTTTAATTTAAAACAGCAATTAGTTGAACATTTTGTGACCTGTTTTCTACTATATCTGAAAATTTTAAAATTTATTTTATATTTGGCAGCTTTTTGTTGGGGTTTTCAGTTTTTATATTTTGATCTTCATTTTGTTTGGCTTTTTTTATATACTGCTGATGCATGAGATATTTTAATTTTCTCATCCAAATTGAAAAGTTATCTATAATTTCTTATAATCAAAAATAAAAAAATCATTATATTTTTTCAAATTTATTCATCTCCCAAAGATTATTTCTTTTAAATATATCAGAATTATTACTGGAACTAGCAATATTCATTTAAGTTAAAATTGCATGTATGTATCACTCCATTGTCTTTGAATTCTGGTATCACTGTTTATATCTCTAAATTCATTGTTTGAAATATTATTGACACAATTTATGCTATTTTTATCCTTAAACTTACTTTTATTTACAAAATAATACATGATTTTAGTCCCTTGAGATTTTTCGTCCCTTAAACAAAAATGTATTGTAGAAAAATTTGGTTGCAAGAGTAAAAACGAAAACAAAAACAGTATTTTGAATACAATGAATAAAAACATTATATTCAGTCATGCACTTAACTGCCAATAATTCTATTTCTATGACATAATTTAAACTTGCTCTGTGAAGTTTGTGGTAAGATTTCTGAGTATTTATTATTCTTATTTCACAGTCCAAATCCTGTGGCGTGAAATAGAAAAATTGAAATTCAAGGAAATAATTTTTAAGATGATAGTTGATTATTTTGCAACCCCATGAAATTCAATAACAAACATCTTTATTCTTTATGAAACTTGGACTATGAATTAATAATTCACAAAATATTTAAAATCAGTTTCTCGATACGATCTACCTCAAAAATATAACACAAAAAATATAAAATTCACAGATTATAAATCTTTATTTTAGCACAAAATATTGATTGCATGCATATGGCAATATTAAGGCAACAAAACAAAATATTAAACAAAAAAGGGTTTACTTACATAATTATTTGTTGTCTGTCAAAGTATGGTTTATTTCTAAACAGACAACTGAAAGCTTTTTTCTTTGACCTTTTTTTACATAAAAAAAACTTGTTACAACTTTGAATACTTCTATCTTCTTTTCTTCTGAATCTTTTCTCTTTTTTGTGCTACAAAGTAAAAACATAAACAGTACGCTAACCTAGGCTTAATATTCTACTTATAATAAATATCTACTTTAACTACTTAAAAATCTCATTTTAAATTAAGAACGAGAATAAGGCAGAACCTTTCGCATCGAATGACTTTGGTAACCGTAAAAGTTAACTTTGCGAGCCAACAATAATCAAAGGTTAGGTAACAATTCCTCTTCTTAGGAATAAATTCACGCCTTCCAATACTATTGTCTACTACTCTCTTTAAAACTAGCCGTAAATGCACTCTGTAACAAATAGTTACATTTCTGTCTATAGGCCTTTAAGTCAAAAAAACTTTTCTCAAATTATCAAACAAATTTAGTTCCGAAACTAATAAAAAATGTTTCTGCCAAAGTCACCCGACACGAAAAAAACTACACTCCCTTATTCCCATTCTCAAATAAAATTCGATAGACAGCAACTTATATTTCTAAAATTAAAGTCTATCTAAGAAAATAATTACATAATTAATTCGACGCTAAGTCGAACATTTAACAAAATAACGGTTACGTGGTAAAACATGTTACCAAGGAGCCAGAAAACAAAACGTCTTTCTCGACCAAGAATAATTTTCTGATGATAATTTCCTCTAATTAAAAAGAAACGCCTTCCCCACCTTCCAAATTCACAAAAAAGAGCGGCAAAACAAACAAAAAAAACTACGTCTGCTTTGACTTCAGACGCGCATCATTTAAAATATCAGTCCATTAATTACATTTCACTACCAAAACTTTCGAAAAATGTCCTCAACTTTTATTTATTTCAATATACTAATTTTCTCCAAATAAAATTCACAAAGTCCCAGCCATTATCAGAAAAGTTGTGTTCAAAACAAATGTTCTTTGTCTTTACACTCATATACACTTTCTTTCTCATCTCCTTTCATTCATCCATGCATGAGTGTGTCAATGTGTTCTTATCCGATCGTTACGTTAACAATAACATTCACATCACACTCACTTTTCTTAAATCTCAAGGCAAAATTGAACAAGAAACAACGGTAGTCGTGAATTCAATTAGAAAATATCGAACATTTGTATATAATTACTACAATTGGAAAGAGCTTGTGTTTTGGTTATATGAAAGTTGACGAAGTGTGAATTAAGTATGTTAATGAATTACAGTTCAGCAATGTTCAATTGTTGAAGAAATGTTCAAATAGGATAAGAAAGGAAAATTTATCAAAAAGGTAATTTAGGTAGTAAATATGCGAGATTAAAGTAGGATTTGTTTTCTTATTCTTCCAAAGTTGTTTACCTTGGACTCTCTTTTGTTGAAATTACAATTTCTATTTAGTAGTGTAAATGAACACCTTTTAAGAAAGTAGTAATGGATTTAGAGAGAATGATGTTGGTGGTTGAGTCAGCAGTTGACGCGCGAAAAGTTTCTTAAATCAAAATAGTGACACGCGTGGATTCGTGTGGCATCTCTCTGAAGCTGAGTTACTGACTGGTGAATTGGACTGAAATTTGTCCTTTTATTTGTTTTGTGAAGTCAAAGTAGGCTCCAGCGAGCTTGGCGCGAAATAGTTTTTCGACAATCGATACACATTTTGGTGTCGTCTCGACCAATAAAAATTCGAGTTTCGCAATGGTTAAAACTGATTCTAATGCAAGAGTGTATTTTTTACGGCGGTGAGTAGAAAATATGGACGGTTCTATATGTTCACTGATTCAGTGCCGGGTACATCCGGTGGCACAAGATTAAATTTGGGCCTATTTACTTCCTTTACATAAGTTCGTTTCCTAAATCAATACACACTACCGTAAAGCAGTGTAATTTTTTTTGTATTAGGTTTGCTTAAAATTAAAACAAACAAAAATTACAATGTAAAGAAAAGGCTAGAAAGGATTTTAAAAAAAATATATGAAGATATTGACAAATTAAAAAATAACAAAATGAACAAATTAAGTAGTACAGTAAAGCATTTTTTATTTTTTTAAATTGAAAATAAAACAAAATTTGTAAAGAGAGCAAGGTGTTGCAGATTGGCGAATGTATTTTGCGTATCAGAAGGTTAGGTTATCAGAAGGCTTAGAAATGTAGGTGTTCACAAGACATTCATCCACAACAAATATAAAAATAAGAACTTTGAAGGTAAAATAGTTTAGGAGAAATCAAAAATGAGGACAACATGATTAAAGGTTTAAATAAATAACATTCATTTATATCAATTGAACATACAAAATGAAGATAGATCTTGCTGATCAAGTATGACCAGTTGTAATGAAATATATAGAAGGATTATGCTGAGTTTCAATGTGTGTAGAGTTGTGGTTAAGATTTGTGTATGAAATTAAACACAATGTTTCATCGAATTACAAAACGTCTTTTGTGGGAGTTCAGTCACTAGTGTGTATGTGTGTGTTTGTTAAAGTTACTGTTCAAAGTTTGTAAGAGTTGTGTACCTTCAGCTGTCGTTTTGATGTTTGATTGAAATTTACAAATACCGTTTTAGTAGTGGGTTAGTTCACTTTCTTTAGTATGTTGTAAGTAATGTTCCTGAGAGAGCGAAGTGCTGTTTGTTGAGTCAGAAGAATTAGCGCGCGAAAAGTCTAGTTAGGTCAAATTTTGACTGGCGTGGATTCATTTAGCATCTCTCCAGTGTTGAAGTTCTGACATTATTTATTGTATTAAAAAATACAATTATGGCACAAGGCCGAAAAAGGGGAGGGGCTGGTCTTAACTAACTATCCTATACCTAGCTAATCCGATTCATCACTCATTCATAAGAGATAAAAGGGACCAAAAATAAACTGGGGAGGTTGGGAATCTCAACTCAATCGATAAAGGACAAGAGGGAAAACGTAAGTGGCACACGCCTCCGCCCTGCTCTTCACGGACAACCTCCGTCGACGCCAAGTCTGACCGGCCGCGTCGAACTTTGCTCGTACTTCAGACCAATTTTTCTTCAGCTGGAGGTCGGGTCCAAACAACACTCCAAGAATGCGGACAGGACCGTCTGTCCAACCGAAGGGCCCCGGAAGATCGACCCCTTCCAGGCACCTAACCGCAAGCCGGGCGACTTGTCGCGGTTAATCTTGGCCCCTGTCACGTTTTCGTACCGATCAAGCGCCTTCAATACCGCCTCAATGTCGCTGCGGGACGACACGAAAGAAAATACGTCATCAGCGTACGCAGAAACCCTGGCTCAAGCCCCTCCAGGAACGGCGATTCCGTGTAGGGCCGGACTGCACGCCCTGTCCCTCAGTCGGCAAAGGAGAGGCTCCAACGCCAAAGCATAAAGTAGGGGTGACAGTGGACAACCCTGACGAACCGACCTAGACAGCGCAAAAACGCATGATAGCTTCCCGTTCACCTGTACTACACAACTGGGGGATGCGATACAGGAGGCTAATCCAGCGGCAGAAGTCAGGTGCGAATCCGGCGGCCTGCAGGACAGCAGCAAGGTAGCGATGGTCAACCCTATCAAATGCCTTGGACTGATCCAAATTGATCAGCGCGGCCTCATCGTCGTTTTTTACACCCTCTATGATCGTGCGGATCAGATGCAGGTTGCTTTGAGTTGTTCTGACTCTTCGAATCTTATCGAAACGCTTCTATTTATTGAGTCGCGGTCTCAAAACCGGCTCCAAAGCGGGGCGCGGCAAAAGGTATTTTTTCTCAAACTTGCTACAGTTTTAAGATCTCAGCCAATGAAAAACCTAGTTAGCTGAAACTAAGATGCTGATTGGTTAAGAGGTGATTATGCGTGAAAAGTGCATTATCCCGGATGGATGAGAGGTAGGTATGGAATATTCCATCAATACACTTCAAATTAATAGCCATAGCATTATGGGTATTAATATGTAAAATATCTTTTGAATTTAGCAGGTCAATGAACATGTCTACCCGACCTGGTACGGGTAGGTGGACTTGTTTCTGAATCAGCTGCTGAAAATGGTTGTGTGCAAGAAGATTCTGGATGTGTTGTATGAGGAGTGGTCAAAGGCTTGCCATCATGATGTATATATGCAGGCTTCAATCGGTCGATGCTGACCGTGTTATGCTTCCCCGCAAGGTCTATGACAAAGTATTTAGAAGTCCGAGAGATGACCCGGTGTGGTCCTGTATAATTAGGTGTGAGAGGCTTACGGACCGTATCTCTGCGGAGGAAAACATACTGTGCTTGGTGCAGGTCTGCAGGAACGTAATAAGGTTTTCGATATGCCCGTGTTGGGGTGTAAATGATGTCAGTCATTTTCTGTTTGAGGTCGCTGACAAAATGACTGGAAGGGAGATCATCGGTGATAGTGTTAAAAATTTGTCCGGGCAAAGTTAAGGGTGTCCCGAAGACTAACTCTGCACTGGTGCATTTCAGATCTTGCTTGACAGTGTTACGCAAGGCGAGCATAACAAAAGGCAGTTTGTCTACCCACGTGCGGCCGTTTGTAGATGCTGTGAGCGCATACTTGAATTGTCTGTGGAACCTTTCCACCAGACCGTTGGCACAAGGGTGGTACGCCGTGGTAGAGATGTGCTTGATTCCCAATAAATTAGTAAACTCGCCGAACAGTGTGGACTGGAACTGCGGACCCCTATCGGTGGTAATTACCGAAGGGCATCCAAAAACGGTAATCCAGTTGGTAAAAATTGCGTTAGCCACTGCTTTAGCTGGTATTGATAGGAGAGGTATGGCTACTGGCCAGCGCGTGAAGCGATCTATTATGGTGAGTATATATTCGTAGCCGTCTACACGCCCTAATGGACCGACTAAATCCGCTTGCAGGTGGGTGAATCGTCCATCAGGATTGGGAAAAGTTGATGCAGGCGCTTTGGTGTCTGCCTACCTTGGTTACTTGGCAAGGTAGGCACGTGCGGGACCACTGTTTAATATCAGTTGCTATACCGGGCCAGACGAATCTGTCCGATATGGTCCGCAGCGTTGCCTTAGCACCCGGGTGAGCTGGAGAATGAAAGTGATAAAATATTGGACGCCGCATTGTTGGCGGTATGTAAGGGCGTGGATTGCCCGTGCTGACGTCGCAGTATACAGACTTATCTGTAAACGGAAGTGGGTTTTTTTTCGACTTGTAAGGAAGTGTCGGATCGGACGGATGGCAATGTTTCATCACTTAGCTGTTCGTCTGCTAAGGAGTCAAAATGGAGTGCAGCAGGTTGGCTAGTATTGAGGGTTGTGCGAGATAACGCATCGGCCATTGTGTTGCTGGTGCCTTTGACGTAGCGGATATCCGAGGTAAATTGCCCTATATAGTCCATATAGCGTATGTCACGAGGGTTATGCTTCTCGGATTTCGCCTACAGAGCATACGTCAATGGTTTGTGATCTGTAAATATTGTGAAGTCACGTCCTTCTAGTATGTGACGATAATGCCTGATGGCTAAGTAGACTGCCAACAGCTCGCGTGATATGGTACTATACTTCATCTGTGCCGAGTTGAGTTAAACAGAAAAGAATGACAACGGCTTCTCAATTCCGTTAATAATTTGGTGGAGGACTGCACCGACTGTGTTAGACGATGCGTCTGTGGTCAGAGTCAGTTTTGCGTCATCTGAGGATGTTATATACGACAATTTGACACAATTCTGCAATGCTTGCTTAGCGGCATTGAAGGAATCCATCTCATCTGCGGACAAAGTAAGTTTTGGGTTCTTTTTTATGCTTAGAGAAGAGATTCGTTAAAGGTAAAAGTATGCTAGCGCAATTGTTGATGAATTGACGATAGTAGTTTATCATCCCTAGGAATCTTCTAAGTTGATGTAAAGTTGAAGGTGGTGGAAAATCAGTAATGGCTTTTACTTTTTGGTCCAAGGGAGTTAACCCGTGCTTGTCGATTATGTGGCCAAGAAAAGAAGGCTAGGGACAGCGAATAGACATTTCTCAACGTTTAACTTTAAACCGTAATGTTGTAGGCGTTGAAAAACTGTCTGAAGATGGTCGTGATGTTCTTTATGTGTTTTGCTGGCTACTAGGACATTGTAGACTCGTCCACGACAACCAGTTTACCCTCTGCTATGAAATGCATTCTTTCTGTTACATTATTACCAATATCATACTTACAAATAATCAACAGGCATTCATTGGTTAATCACCGTCAATCTAGCTTGCTGATTGGTCAGTATCGACCAATCAGATCGCTCCCACGTGCACGATCAATTTAGGCGCCAACTCAATTCTGAGCCAGTCACGTGATAAGACATGATATTTAAACCCAACACGTGTCATTATTTCAGAGTAGCAGCAAAATTCTCTGTTTCGACACGCGGACTCTTGAACCTAACTTCCTCCCGTCTTGACTAACGCAGTCAGACGTTAAAGAACTTTGCAACATTTCACGCAAGTACAATCTATGAACTCTTACCAACTTGTCCAATAGACAATCTCTAACATGCAACATACTCAATCTTCTAAATTGCATTTTTAATATCAACTCTTTCATTATGAGTCTAGGTACAAATAATTATCTAATCAAAGGGACGTAACTCAGTCTCACTTTTGATGCATGTAATTTCAATACTTAATAAATTTATTGTTATGTTTTTAACTCCATGTTCCTTTTTGTATTTCACCATTGCTAATGATTTCCACACCTTTCCTAACAAAAATAAATAATTGTGGGGAACAGCCCTTTCAACGCGCAACTAACATGGCTAACCAAAACACACGCCATCTTACACAGGGCCCGTTCCGCTACAACATCATCGATATAAGCGTAAGTGTAGGATAGTCCGCGAAGGACTTCATCGATGAATCTTTGAAATGACCGAGCTGCGTTGCGCAAACCGAAGGGCATTCTTGTAAACTCATATAGGCCAAAGGGAGTTGTTATTGTTGTCTTTGGAATGTCGGATTGCTCGATCGGAATTTGATAAAACGCTTTCCGCAGGTCCAATTTTGTGAAAACCGTGGCGCCTTCCAACGATAGGGCAAAATCTTTGATGTGGGGGATTGGGTATTTAATAGCCTATAATCCCCGTACGGACGCCAGTTGTGAGCATCGGCCTTTTGGGACCATGTGGAGCGGGTAGCGTAAGATCTAGAGGATGGTCTGATTATGCCAAGTTTGGGCATGTTTTCAAACTCGTCCTTAGCTACCCGCAGCTTGAGGGTGTAGACGACGCGGTTGGGCATGTACTGGGGGTCCAGTCGTCTTTATGGCATGAGTGGCATTATGCTGATGACTTGTATTTTTGTAATAAGTTCTCATAGCCATTTGCCTTGGGTATCACAGCTGTTAAATCAATTGTTGAGTGCCTTGATGTCGGCGCTGCAGATTCGTACGCGCGTCGGTAAGCTTACGTGAAGATAAGTCAACGGATAAATAAAAATGTATCAAAAAATCTGCGCCTAGGATTGGCATTTCAACATCGGCAATTGTGTCGAGCCTGGAATATCGCATCAATCTGTATAAACCGCGTTTGTGCGTTAGAATTGTATGCAGGCATTTCCAGTCTGATTGCGGTATCAGTCTAAGGAATTGGTTCGGCCATGTTGAGTCAATGTGATTTTTGGAGGGAAAAAAGAAATAAGTTTCGCGCGGAAAGAATGATCACAGTCTCTGGCGCTTGTCAGTTTTCGTTACGCAGACGTAGACGCTAGGATTATCAATTTTGTTGGTGCAAACGTCGGGAACATCAATTTTGTTGCTGCAAACGTCAGGGTTACCAATTTTGTTGGTGTAAACGTCGGGGTTACCAATTTTGTTGCAGATTGGCGAATGTATTTTGCGTATCAGAAGGTTAGATTATCAGAAGGCTTAGAAATGTAGGTGTTCACAAGACATTCATCCACAACAAATATAAAAATAAGAACTTTGAAGGTAAAATAGTTTAAGAGAAATCAAAAATGAGGACAACGTGATTAAAGGTTTGTTGAGTCTTGACTCAATGTTGAATCTCGCCTATTGCATGGAATAATAATGCAACACAAAATGTACTTGGAACAAGAATGTATTATAACAAGAAAGTGTACACAATAAGTACATATAGTATTTCTGTATATTTCTGGGAAGACGTTCCTGGAGAATGTGTTGACTAGTCGCAGTCGATCAGAGTCTCTAGTTGGATCTCGTGATTCCACGTTCTTCCCTCTCGTCTTCCGGTATCAACCATTATTTATATAGTTGGTAGTCACCTATGCAGATTAGGTGGATTCCACCACAACAAGGTTTAAATAAATAACATTCATTTATATCAATTGATCTTGCTGATCAAGTACGACCAGTTGTAATGAAATATATAGAAGGATTATGCTGAGTTTCAATGTGTGTAGAGTTGTGGTTAAGATTTGTGTATGAAATTAAACACAATGTTTCATCGAATTACAAAACGTCTTTTGTGGGAGTTCAGTCACTAGTGTGTATGTGTGTGTTTGTTAAAGTTACTGTTCAAAGTTTGTAAGAGTTGTGTACCTTCAGCTGTCGTTTTGATGTTTGATTGAAATTTACAAATACCGTTTTAGTAGTGGGTTAGTTCACTTTCTTTAGTATGTTGTAAGTAATGTTCCTGAGAGAGCGAAGTGCTGTTTGTTGAGTCAGAAGAATTAGCGCGCGAAAAGTCTAGTTAGGTCAAAGTTTTGACTGGCGTGGATTCATTTAGCATCTCTCCAGGATTGAAGTTCTGACTGTTTGAATCGAATGAAAAAGCCTCTATTTATTGAGTCGCGGTCTTAAAACCGGCTCCAAAGCGGGGTGCGGCAAAAGGTATTTTTGCTCAAACTTGCTACAGTTTTAAGGTACCAGCCAATGAAAAACCTAGTTTGCTGAAACTAAGATGCTGATTGGTTAAGAGGTGATTATGCGTGAAAAGTGCATTATCCCGGAGGGGTGAGAGGTAGGTATAGAATATTTCATCAAAAGTAAAAGTAAGTTTCAAACACATGAAATAATGACAAATTCAAAAATGCGCAAACTTTGTGAAGAGACAGTTAATTTCGAAAATAAAATTACAATTTAAAAACGAGATACTAGCAGGAACAAATTCCAGTTTTAAATATATGAAAATTATACACACACGCGCGCACACACACACACACACACACACACACACACACACACACACACACACACACACACACACATATATATATATATAAATAAATATATATATATATGATGGACTCTCCCGTCGGTTTCAACGTATGAGGTTCCGACAACTGTGCTTATTCAACCCTGTATGTAAGTCGCAAGTGACATTTCAGTCCTGCTAGTGATTTGTAAAGAAGTCTACATATTGTGCAAGAGTGTGGATTGTTGGAGTGTGTGGCCGGTACAGCAGCAGATATTTTAGTCCTTTCCCTAGTGTGACGAAGCTTGGTGATGTTTGATGCTGCATTGTTCTTGATGCCATTGTAGCAAGTAGTCCTCCACTCATTGCGATCAATTGCTATGTCCTCAAACGTAGCATGGTCCATATTCGCAGCTGAGAGGTTACTTTTCAGTCTGTCCCTGTATCTAAGCAATGGTCGGCCCACGCTTTGATGACCACTGTCAAGTTGACTATACATGAGTATTTTTGGTATTCTGTTGTCTTGCATACGTAGCACATGACCAGCCCAGCGTAAATGTGACTTCATGAGAAAGGAATCAATACCATCAATATTACACATGGTGAAAAGGTCAGCATTGGCCATCCTTTGGCTTGGGTTTATTCCACAAATTTCTCGAAGACAGCCCTTGTGAAATACATCTAACTGCTGAATTTGTCTTCTGTACAGTGTCCAGGACTCTGAACCATACAATAGTGTTGTAAGGACTACAGCCCTGTAGACTTGTATCTTGGTCTCGAGTCTAATGCCCCGGGATTTCCAGAGTCGGTGACGAAGTTTCCAAAAGGCACTAGAGGCTTTTGCTATTCTATTGACTATCTCATCATCCAGTGTTCCACTTGAGTTAACTTTGCTACCAAGATATTTAAAGTTCTTTACATACTTCAGATTATGTCCGTCAACTTGAATTGGTATTTCGGGAAAAACATGAACGGATGGGTTTTGCTTGACGCCTCTTATTTGCTTTGGTGCGGGGGCTGGCTGGTGAACAACTTCAGTTTTTGTAATGCTAATTGTTAAGCCGAATACTTTGCAAGCAGCAGAGAATCTGTCCATCAGGCGCTGAGCTTCGTCAAAAGAAGTAGCCACAAGCGCAGCATCATCAGCAAACAGTAAGTCACGAATTACACTGGTTCGAGTTCGAGTTTTGGCCTTAAACCTCCGAAGGTTGAAAAGGCCACCAGTTGTCCTAAATTGAATTTTGACACCATCCTCGGTCTCAGCAAATGCATGTTTCAGCATTACGGAAAAGTAGAGGGCAAACAATACTGGGGCCATAACACATCCTTGCTTTGTGCCATTTGTGACGCCAAAGGAATCAGAGGTTTCACCATTTGAAACAACATTAGCCTTCATTCCCTCATGGAATGATATTATGACTTGTAACATGTTCTCGGGTATACCGAGCTTTCGCAAAACCTTCCACAAAGCAGCCCGGTTCACAGTGTCAAATGCTTTTGTGAGGTCTACAAACACCATATACAACTCCCGATTCTTTTCATGAACTTTCTCAGCAACCTGTCTCAGGGAGAAAATCATGTCTATGGTGCCCCGACCTGCACGAAAGCCACACTGCGACTCAGGGTAGATATCATCAACCACATGCTGCATGATTCGGTTCAAAATCAATCTGGCCAAGATCTTACCAGCGATAGAAAGAAGAGAAATGCCACGATGGTTATCACATGTCTTCCTATTTCCTTTGTTTTTGTACAAATGATGAATTAGTGCATCTTTAAAGTCTTGTGGGACCATCCCCTGTCTCCAAATTTGGATAAATAATCCCAGTAATTTCTTCACAAGCTTTGTGCCACCATACTTAAAGATTTCTGGTGGGATTGCATCTTTACCTGGTGCTTTCCCAGACATAATTTGTTTAATAGCTGCTAAAACTTCCTGAAAGTTTGGTAAAAACGACAGCTCTGGAATTTCTGGACGTTGAGGAATTGATTCCAGAACACCCACTTCAGTAGAAGATGTGTTGTTGAGGACATTATCAGCCTTGTCTGTCAAGAGGTCCCCATTTGCTGAAGTAACCGGTGAGAGACTATTTTCCTGTGGACCAAACACTTTCTTCATACCTTCGTAAAAGGCTTTTGAGTCCTTCCTATCGAATGCTTCTTGAAGATAGGTAGCCTGTGCAGACCACCATGCCTCTTTCATTGTACGCAGGGCTCTTTGAACCTGGGCGTTACAGGCTGTGTAGGCTTTCTTTTTGCCTGGAGAGTTTTTATCCTCGATCCAAGATTTGTGTGAACTATGCATTTTCTGGATTAGAGCTTGTACTTCTTGGTTGTTCTCATCGAACCAATCCTGTTGCTTGCGGATGGGCAACCCAAGCACCTCAAGAGATGTTGAGTGAGTAGCTTCACGCATAGCCTTCCAGGATGATTCAATGTCACTACTGATTTCCACAGAGTCCAGCGCTGCATCAAGCTTTTCCACAAGTATAGTTTGCTGACCAACAGATTTTAAAGGCAAGGTGTTTATACGCTTTGGAACAGAAAACTTTTTCACTCTTCTGCGATTTAGATGGAGTGATGCTTTACTACGAAGCAGAGCGTGATCTGAAAGATAGCAAGTGGTATGAAAAGATCTTGTCAATTTGAAGTCATTACGATCCCGTCTTTTTGTTATCACATAGTCAATCATGTGCCAGTCTTTGGAGTGCGGGTGCATCCATGTGGTCTTAAAGCGATTTTTCTGTAAAGCATCACTCCATCTAAATCGCAGAAGAGTGAAAACGTTTTCTGTTCCAAAGCGTACAAAGAAAGAAGTCTAAGTCCATTCGAATTCATATGTCCAATACTATGGTGACCCAGAACTCCTTCCCACGACTAAAAATCACTTCCAACCCGAGCATTGAAATCACCCATAAGGATAATTATATCCTTATATCGAATCCCAGATATAACACTCCGAAGTTGGTTGTAGAAGTTATCCTTTTCTTGCTCCGGGCTAGCCAAAGTCGGTGCATAACAACTAACAAGAACTGCACGAGTGTCGTGCTCCAGCTCTAGAGTCAGTGTCATAATGCGGCCAGAAAAACCCTCAGGAAGCAATGGAAGAGTACGAGCTAAGTCAGATCTTATGGTAAAGCCAACACCTGAATGACGTGGCTCAGTTTCGCTCTTCCCACTCCAATAAAAATCATATCCACCTTTCACCTCAGTCAAGTGTGATATGCCCGCAATATACTTTTCAGTTCAAGACATACAAGGGCTGTTTTTCGCTCTGGTGAAGAGTCATTATCCTGAAGCGTTCTCACGTTCCAAGATCCGAAGAAAAATTTGTTGTATTTCGAATTGTTTTGACTGCGTGATTGGATACCCAGACAACTGCAGTTTGCTGCCAAGGTTAAAGTGAGCATGCAATGTTTAGGGCTCCTTTTCTCGCCCCCACCCCAGTTAAGGGGAAAGCAGTGCTAATCCTAAATAGGCCTGCTTTGTCACCGATGGAGGACACGAACCGCACAATTGCTCACGGATTTTGTGCTAGAACGGCCATCACCCATCGGCCTGCCATTGTGCAGTTATCCAGCTAGAGACTCCCAACAATATCCTTTGCCTGTCCCCGTCACTTTCACACTATCGCCAATGGACTTTTTGGACTTGCTTTGCCTGTAGGAGTTATTAAAACATGGATTAAGATGCCAGAAACCCACACAAGCTTTGATTATAGTGGTGATGGCTTGTGTAGCACCATCCACACTTCTTGAAACTGCTGATAACACACCATCGGTGCAAAAGTTTGCCACAGATAGCATGAACAACAGACCTCAGGTTTTACATCAGAGTTTTCCTTCTCCTAGATGCCTGCCGTAACAAGACTGAGGGTGCATCTTTCCCGGTGGTTTAAAAGCGCCCCCAGACACCAACCTGGGTACTTCTATGCCCCGGCGCTATATATATATATATATATATATATATATATATATATACTTAAGTAGTTTCATTTCTTTTACCTTGCTCTCTTTACAAACTTTGTTTTATTTTCAATTTAAAAAAAAATGCTTTGCTCTACTACTTAATTTGTTCTTTTTGTTATTTTTTAATTTGTCAATATTTTCATATATTTGAAAGTTAACTTTCTTGTTTTATTTTTTTTTTAAATCCTTTCTTTATGTTGTAATTTTTGTTTGTTTTAATTTTCACTTATCAAAAAAAAAAAAAAATTTACGGTAGTGCGTATTGATTTCGGAAACGAACTTATGTAAAGGAAGTAAATAGGCCCAAATTTAATCTTGCGCCACCGGATGTATTCGGCACTGAATCAGTGAACATTATGGCAGTAATGGGGGACGAACGGCCAACAAGAAGTCCGATTTTGTCTTGTCGATAACTCCAAAAACGGTAGGTTTCTTCATAATTTAATTGTTAATTCGAGTTCAGCACGAACATTTACTCGGAATTATGACTATTTGGGAAAATTTTAAGAGATATTTAGTGCGCGGGCGTTTGGGCGTTAAAAAGCAAATAACTCCAAAAACGGTAGGTTTCTTCATAATTTAATTGTTAATTTGAGTTCAGCATGAACGTGGGGTGATGTGCGGATCTATTACGCACGAACATAAATACATATAAAAATACAAATCACATATTCAAGCATTCATCGCCACTACGTTATTATAGGCAATTTACAAATCGCAGCAATGCGACAATTTTGTAATCGCTCCATTTTAAAGTAGTCAATTTTGTGCACTTTTGTGAGAAACGGATCACAGAAGCTTTCTTAGGTCTTCCCAAAGTTCGCTCGCTGATTTGTTGATGCCAACCAATCAGATCGTTGCACGTGAAGAATAATTCTTCCCGCGCAGCGATTTGGAGCCTTCAGTCGCTTATTTAAGCTAAGGTATTGTTGAGGTTGTGTGAACATGTTAAGAGATATCAGAAGGTTTGAATGATCAGAAGGCTTAAAATTGTGCGTGTTCATAATCTTCCATCCACAACAATTAATAAGACAAAAATAATGATTCAAAACATAACAATTGAATTTATTAAGTATTTGATGTACATGCATGTGAACTGAAAGGTTAGACAGAGTTGTGTCGCTTAGACCAGGTAATATTTATACCTAAGCTCATAACGAATAAATTGATTATTAAACTGTAGAAGAATGAGTTGTTGCATGTTTGGAGTGTATTGTACAAGTTGGTAATAGTTCAGAATTATACTTGCATGAAATGTTGTAAAGTTCTTTTCCGTCTGACTACATTAGTCAAGACGGGAGTTCTTTAAGAGTGACATTTTGGCAGCGGAGTTGAGACGTGAGAGAGAACCAAGAGGGAGCGAGACGAAAGAGAGGGCGAGAATCACTCGTGTTTGTTTTTTTTATAGTATGTTGTATCACGTGACAAGATCACACTTAGTTGGCGCCAAAACAGACCTGTCGTGTGCAGGCTATTTGATTGGTCGAAACTGACCAATCAGCAAGCTAGATTGAAGGTGATTAACCAATGAATGCTTGTTATATATTTGTAAGTATGATGGTGGTGAAAATTACAACAGGAAGAGTGCATTTCCCAGCGGAGGGTAAACTGGCTGTCGTGGAAGATTCCACAGTCTTTTTCATCTCATCAGTGAGATTTTAGCTGCCAAACGAATCCACAACAGTTGAAACCACGCGCCAACTTTCTCACACACACACACCACTCACATGCTGACCTTGTACACATTCACATAAACTCTTCTTACACAACAATATCTTTCAAGTTTACAATCATTACAAGAGACTCTCGTGAACATTCTTCCAGTGAACTTTGGAACACTAAAATAACAGATAAAGAGAGACAACTCTTGATTAATTCAACATTTTCTTACTTAAATGCATGCTTTCCTTCACGTCGTTGTTTGATATTGTACATCTTGTTAAATACAAATTTTATGTGTAACAATGTCTTTTGGTTATGCTTTTCTGCATGAGTCCTGTTTCCTAATCTAAAGTTAAATTAATGTGGTGAAGTCCGCCACACACATTTACACGGAATTATGACGATTTGGGAAAATTTTAAGAGATATTTAGCGCGCGGGCGTGGGCGTTAAAAAGCAAATTTACCGTATTTTAATATTCTAAATTTTTGCAAATAAAAATTTTCAAATCGTCGCTCTCTTTAGTTTTTTTTTACAAAACATACATGAAGAGTTTTACTTTTATCAGAAATATGGCAGTATTGATTTAGTTTTATCAGCTTTGAAAATTAAATTTATGATGTTTTATAAAGCTATTCCACGTGAGATATTAAAAATTTTAAAGAGTTATGCAGCTGATGCACTATTTAGAAAAGAAAAATTTTGTTTGATACAGAAGGACGTGATTGAAAAAATTCTTAATAGTTAAACTTGAAAAAGGAATTTTTTAAATGTGATTTTTTTTAAAAATGAATTAGAAGTTTTAAGTAATTTGATTCTAATTTATTTACCGTTGATGTGAGAAAAATAAAATGAGGAATAATTTTAGAGACCTTTCAGTGGACACCGCAATCACAAAAACAAAAGCTTCTTTATGCAAATTGTTTTAAAAAATGTACATATGCGACGATGAAGTATAAAATCGAAAGTTGAAATATAAGTGCTCATTAAAATAAATATATGTTTGTAATGGTAGGAACAATTTAGGAATCCAAAATTGGAATTTGATTAAAAATACGTGTTTACAAGCTCAAAGCAACTGTTGAATGGTTTTGTAATCGTGTTTGTTGTGTAGCAACCGGCGCCATTTATAAACATACCAGAAAAGATGCCTATCTTAGTGAAAGATTACACATGGAAGGAAACAGAAAATTTGATGACTGTTACTGTGCCTCTGAAAGGTGTACACATGAAAATTTTAGACATTTTCATAACCGATGACTATCTTAAGGTAGGTTGTTATTTAATATTTAGTAATTTTTAAAATAGTCGAAGTTACCGAGTACATTGAACGTCAACTCATACTGAGTCAATGTAATCTCCTATCAAGAAATAACGTTTCTTTTTTCATTTATTTATTTTAAAGATATTAAAATAGACAAAAGGTCCAAGTAGAAAAGTAACCTATTTCACTAGCATATAAACTGATATCTATTTCGGCTTCATTACTGTTTTTTTTAATTTTTACCGAGCACACAATCACCCCGGAGGGAGGAAACGACTTCAATGAAAAACAGTTGAGTACAGAGTCTAACACACGTACGGTGGCGAAGAATGAATTCAAAGAAAACCTAAGAATAACAACTAATAATTTTTAGGTATAACTATGAGATCGCTAAAAATAAAAGCATAGTCTGATGAAAAAGACGCCAAACTTGTCGAAAACAAAATTTTATCGTCTACTCTAATTGTTTATGTTACTGAAAGAACAAAGTAATTTTTAATTATTTTTCAAAATTTTTCTGTGTTTATTAGAATATTCATTCGATTGAAAAAACTTGAATTAAATATTTACAATAAGTAACTTTACAATACATTATTTGGGGTGAATTAACTTTTTTTAACACTAACAGGAAAGATCCTTATTTTTTAATGAATTTTTAAAATAGTTTTTAAATGAATTTATTTAAATATTTTTCTTTACCCCTCTTTAAAATATATTTATATTTCAATTTTTAAAAATTATAATTTTGCATTGAAAATTTGTTCTCAAATATTTAATTAATTACAAAGATATTTCCTTTAAATAATGAAAAATCTTTTGTATTTTCATTTGTGTCTACGGTCTTTTTTATTTAAAAGTGTTAAAAATTAAAGTGTTAATTGAAAAATCCCATGTTTTATTTTTAATATTAACAATTGTTTTTATAAATCATTACTTTTCCTTTAAATTATCCTTATTCATCCAGCCTAAGATTTTCTTCACTTTATGCACAATAAAAATGCTTGTAGCGACTGCTACGCTTTCCACGCCCACAATTTATTTGTCTGCGATTGGCTAGTTTATCGATACTGCATTTCCATAAGACAATTTAGCAATCGCAGTCACCACTTTGAATTTTTCTGCCGTGAACTTGCTCACATGTCTTTGTTACAAAATCAGTAATTGGTTGAATTTTAACCAATCAAACATTTTTGTGCTAATCAACTTTCCCGCGTTTTTGCTGGGATCCTACCAGCAGCTTTTAAAAACAAGCGATTTTTCCACAACAGTGCATAGAGTCCAGCTATTTACACCTGTTGCGGGGCCGATAAGGATGTTGCCCCCGCAAGTTTATCGAATTGATTTCAGCTAAGACAATGAGAGGACAAAGGCGGAGGTTTATGAAACAATAAACGTCAAATTTATTTATCCAAAGTGTACAAGAGTGTACTTTGAAGAAGTGTGTTGTATCGGCGTCGGGTCCAGTAAGACTGGTTTCCTTTAGGGAAGTTGGTTCGGGTGTAGAGTTGGTCGCGGTGGTAGCTGGTCGACTGCCGGATGGGTAGAGCTGGCAGGTCGAAAACGTACAAAAGTTTCAAAAGGCAGGGTCGGTTAGGATGAGTCCCTAAACAGGGTCGAGTCAAAGCAGTGATGCAACTTCTCAGGCGGATCAACCGCGGAGACGGGATCGCACCGAAGTGTAACACTTGACGAAGGTGGAGTCCCTAAACAGGGCCGAGTCAGAACAGTGATACGACTTCCAGAGCAGGTCAACCGCGGTGACGGGATCGTGCTGAAGTGTCGCACTTGACGTAGGCGAAATCCCTAAACAGGGCCAAGTAGTGTTACGCCTTCCAGAGCGGATCATCCGCAGAAACGGGATCACGCCGAAGAGTATTCTCTCGACGAAAGGCACCGGAGACTCACAATGGTAGCGTACTACACTTTGATCCTAGCCCCCAGGCCGAACAGCATGGATTTGGACGAAAAAAGGAGCTAATAATATGTAAAACAATTTATTCAAGTACTCCCTGGCTAGAGGGAGTAGAAAACCGTAAATATTAAATTAATCCCAATGTTGTTTGATGTTTGAGAAGCACTGCATAATCCGAAGCGCAATAGGCAGTGTTTTAGAGTCAACAATATTGGCCGGTCGTCAGTTTCTCGCATGCTGCTTGACTTAAATCAGCGATATCAGGGGTTGTGAAAGGTCAAGGTTGTTTATCTAAGGAGCGGCTAATGGCGGCCGCGACACACCTGTCCACACAAATCCACGACTTTACTCACAACGCACACACAGATTTTTGGTATCACATTACACATATCTTCCTCTCTGTGACTCAGCCAAGTTCATGAACCAGCATTCTATTAATTTCTCAAAACAACGCACTTCTTAATTAACTGCATTCTATTCTAACACCAGACTCTATTCAACATAGAATCCTGAACATTCTTATTCAAGAGAAATTCTTTCGAACATTCAATCTTAATCAGAATACAGTTAAAGGGGAACAACTTTTTCTCCCTTAATTACTACACATCATTGCATGATTGTTTTGTATGTTATTGTTTCAATACATATTTTATTGTTAATGCACAATTGGAGTCTCGTTGTTTTTTTGAATCGTTAAATGTATGATAGATAAATGCTCTTAGAACAAGCAATTACATTGATAACCCCAAAGCATAAAAAAGCAGCATTTATATGCTGATGAAAAAGCTATTTAAAGTAAATCATTTCTAAATACAAGATTTGTAAAATTTTCCTTTCCTTATAATGGTTTTTGATTAAATATTAGTTATCTAGCACTTTCGCCCCAGCCCCTCAACCTCCGGCATCTTACTCTCTGGGTTGAGGTGTCTACTTGGTCCTAACCGAACTTAAGGGAGTGGCCATAGGTCCCCTGAGCATCCGTAGATTATTCAACTGGTCCGCTGGTTTAATCCTGCTACCTGCCCATGTTGTGATTTGTTTGATCCAGAAAGAAGTGACTGACAGTCGACTGAAGATATAGACACAGCTGGGAAGTCTGCACTAAGAAATTTAGAATGCAGCAAAAAAAATTAATATCTGTAGAAAGCCGGACAAACAACTATTCAATGGTTAAATTGTTAATGTCGTTTATATAGCAGAAAAAAATAGTAGAGAAAAAAAAAACGGGTTACAGAAAAGAAAAGTATTTAACGTAAAAACTCATACACTGGATTCTAGACAGAGAGAGAATGTATGTGATTAACTTGTTGTTAAATCATCTCAGAATGATATATGACTCTTGCGATGGAGGGATAAAGATTTCTGTGCGGGGCTTAAAGTTATAGTGGTGTTCCTCCTCCCAACGCTTGTCCAGGTGAGTTCTCTCTTCTCTCTTAAAGAATTTTCTCCAGTCTCTTGTATATGAACGATGATCAACAAAACAAAAGAAAATACTCTGTGTAATTTCGTTAAAGGCTTCATTTTAACCCTTTTTGATTACTGTAGCTTGTTCAACATTTCCATTCCCAGTGGTAGTAATAATAGTAGCAGTAGTAGTCTTAGATGTTGGAGGAAGTAATTCACTTCTTCATACTTATATCAACAGCACATGTTTTGTTCCAATCTCTGACATCACTTTCTTACTTCTTTGAACCTCCAACTCTGCTCACTTTCAATCTCCAACATCTCTCCACCCAGCTCGACTGCACTCGAAGACAGACAAGCCAAAACTCTCTTTTTCAGCAAAACTAAATAAACCTGGCTGGTTATAACTGACCCTCGGCCCTACTACTTCACACGCGATTATCATGGGGTTCTGGCTGCTTCAACCAAAATCATGTGAATTCCAAAGTTCCTTCTAGCTTACTCAGCTCTATTTCAATTTTTAATCGATAAAAATTATTTCAACCATTTCCATTGTCTTCTGATGACCCAAATTCAATGGGTACAACTTCTGCCCTAGATCAGATTTCCCCATCACTAAACAAAATGCTCTGATTTAATTTCGCTATTCAAACCTACTCCAATTTCACTAAAAAAAATATACGTGTGTGTTTGTGTGTGTGTGTGTGTGTGTGTGTGTGTTTCCCAGACTCTCTCTCTCTCACATTTATTAAAACTCTAAAAGATTGAGATAAAAACCTAAAACTGTGTAATTATAAGCTATAATATAAATGAAGCAATTTATCATCTTATTTTGAAATGAAATTTCAACTATTTAACTCCAATAAATAACAATTTAGAATTAATTCTGATTGATAAAAAACACCTACATATATTAGAAAGCAAAAGTGGTCTGTTATTCACCTGATCATTTTTTGCCCAATTATATAAAATTCAAATTGAAATGAATAATTTTTATGATCTAGCCAATTTAAGCACACATGGATCAATTATGTCTATCTGATAATTTAAAAATTATTTATGAATAAAGAAGACAAATTACTAATTTCTCTATTCTTATAAATATATCTAAATTTTTAAAATGTTTCTTATTGCTTCAAAAAGATAATAAAAATTTCGGAAAACTTGTGAAGGCTATCAAATGATCAACTAAATCAAATGATCAATTTTTTGCTAAAGCTCATATTGTATTTTTTATGTTATCTTTTATTTGTTTTAGGTAAATTATACCCAATTTTTCTTTGAGTGCTTTCTACGAAACAAAATTGACCATAAGAAAAGCATGGCCCATGTTGGAAATGGGGAAGTGATTTTTCAGTTATATAAAGAAACTCCAGGCCTTTGGAAGAAACTTGAATTAGAAATCATAGGTAATTTTTTCATTTCCATTGCTATAGAAATGATTTGAAATTACTAAAAAATAAAAAGACTTTTTTAAAGAGTGAACATTTTCTTTGTCAGCAAGGACATATGATTGCAGTAAGTATAGGATTTGCTTAAGGATTTAAATTTGACTTGGTTAAGTTAAAGAAGTAACTTTTGTAATTGAGGGATCAGGATTGCCAGTTCTAGTTGTTGACTTTGTCTAATGCATCATATATAGCTACTTGCCTAACAAGCAATAATATATAGGTACCTCCATGAGATTGCTAAAAAAAAGCATAGCACTATGAAAAAGACGCCAAACTTGACAAAAACAAAATTTTATCATCTAAATGTTTATGTTATTATTAAGAGGAAAGATCAAAGTATTTTGGGGGTATTTTTTTACATTTTTGAATCATTTCTAGCATGTCCAAAATTTTCGTTAAAAATCTTGTTTTTTTTTTTTTTTAGTCATCAAAATTGACAGATAATCAATCATGTCAATTATTTTTTTCCATTTTATAAAAAAAATGAAAATCTCAGTTTGAAATTCTTTTAAAAATCAATTATAATTTTTTCAAAACTTATTTTAAGAAAATCAGAAATTATAATGTTTATTTATAATATTTTGAAGCAAGCATTATTTATTTTCTGCTCTGAAAAGGTGTAGTTTGAAAATAAAACAAAGCAGGTCATAACATTTCGCATCACTTGACAGGTGTTGAATTCAAATTACAGATTGACAGATTACATGAGTATAATTTATTCTACGGAAGGAGAGAAGTGAAATTATTTAGATTTAAGTGAACAAATTATTTACCTCGTTATTTTTAAGGAAAACTTTCAGCACTCTAATTTTTTTTTTATGTACTTAGCTTTCACCTTTACGTCTACGATGCTTTATGGAAAATATATTATAAAGAAATTAAAGTAAGACTGTTGAGAGTGAGATTAAATCTCATATTTCATAAGAAATGTATCTAATTAATTTATAGGTACCTTTCTTATGAAATTTTATCAGAAGTGTACATAAAATACTATAATTTTATGTACATTTATTACATTTAACTGTGTTATTTGTATTTCCATTCATTTTATTATTAATTTTGATATTTCATTTATGGAAAAATGTCATAACTGAGATTAATATAAAAGTAAGATCATATAAATTTCATAAGATGATACTGATACTTGTAGGTACCCTTCTCAGTTGAAATTGAAAAATCAAATTAACTTCTCCACACGTGTTTTGCAAAAGTAAAGGCCTTAACAGCGGAGAACAATGCTTAACTTAAATAACGCAACTTAATTGTATTCTGGTTGGTCTTCCGTACTTTACAATTAGAGCCTGATTATAAACACAAAATTACATTTCTTAATTACTGCAGGTTTTCTGATTAGTCAAAACGATACAATTTACAACGCGCTAAAAAAAGATTTATCTCATAGGACATTTACAAAACTGAATGCGGCTTTTAACTGATTTTATAATATTTTAACAACTTAAATGCAAAAATCTATTATAATTAAAGAAATAACAAATAATCGTATTAAAAATTCATTTTTCATCAAAAAACTTTTTGCTTTCAAAAAATATTGTCCATACTCATAAAAACAACTAAAAGCAAATAAAAGCATTTGAAATTAAATAATATCTTTGTTTTATTGAGTTTTGTATGTTACAATTCAGAGCTGATTTTCAGGTAGGGGGGATCCAAATAAAAACAAAAAAAAACATGATTTGCATTCCTCAAAGCTTTGTGTTTTTAACTATTGTAATTACTTAAGTGGACTCGATCGAATTTCTAGAGTTTTCATAAAATTAGTTAGGGGGGGGGTAATAAATATAAAAAAATATTTTTTCCATGACTTTAAAAAAAGAAAACATATTTATAATAATTTCCATCATTTGTGAATAATTTCTGAAAGTTTCATTAACATCTGACAATTATTTTTATTTTTGCAAGATTTTCCAAATTAATGTCTGTCATACAAAAAAAAAAAACGTGCTGAAAATTTATTTTATTTTACTAGTTCTCGTGGAGGTACCTAAATAATATATAGTTAAAAATATTTTTTCTTACAACAGTATTTTACTGTTGCTTCATAAGAAAACCTGCATAATTACAAGGACAATTCCAATATCTTATTTTAACTGTTTTCAATCACAAGCAATTAACATGAGACATAAAGTAGTTGATATGTTTTACCGATCAGAAATCAAGGTGAGGAGTGAAGGACTTGTTATGTTGGTTTTTATAGTTGAAAGAATAAATTTGGACTGCATGTTCAAAGACATGTATCCTCAACACATTTATATTATACTTCAACAAAAATAAACAGAAAAGCATAGAACAATACTGAGAAAAGACAAAGGCATTTATATTGAATAGCAATCAATTTTCATTTATATTGTATGAAGATTTCAATGTATTGTAATAAGCATAGATTTTTGATTTAAATCTCGTATTGATTGTTAGTTTGATTAATGTTAAACTCTATATATGTGGTGTGAATGATGCTTGTGAATTTAATTGAGAGATTAAGTGTTGCAAAATTTGTGATGAAAGTTTCACAAAGTAGGATGTAGTCATAAACTGTTGATAAGAAAATTAAACAGCTTGTGTCAAATAATAAATTCACATTAAATTAGTGTAAATTTAGTTCAAATAAAGTTGTTTTCCTTTGACTGCTCTTGATGAGACTTGAAGTTGGAATGTTTGTGAAAGTTCAGAAGATGATTTCGTTGTTGAAAAGTTCTTTGCTTTGTTTGAATGAAGTTGCAATGTTTATTCACTAGCAGGAATGATTATGAGCTGCTGGGTGAATGGATGGATGAGTGAGTGAAATTTCTGGAAGTTTGTTATATGTTCACAAGTAACTTTGAAAACGTCAGATGAAGTGACATAGGTTCGTGTAGCAAATAGTTTGAAATCACAATGCTCACTGGCAAAGTGAGTTAGTGTTCTGTATTTATTTACTTGGATATTCTCCAAAGAAATTGGCACTAAAAATTTTAACTTGAAAACACGATGAAAAAACCTTGTGTGTGGGTGGATAGCAATGCCCACTTGTTATGTTTGTTGATCAATTAGAACTCGAATATTCAAAAAAATATGTGCTAAGTTGGATCTGTTCAAAACATCGCTGTGATCTACTTTTTGCACAGAAATTGAACAAGTTATTTTTAGTAATTCGTAAATATGTAGAATTAGGATTCTACAAAGGTACCGAAACTTTAATTAATCAGTTCAAATATTTGAAACTCATTTTTGTTCAATACTTCAACTGTTTACTGTACAAATATTATTTTACACTGTTTTTGAACAATTACAGTTGAATCTAGCCTAATGCCATTTTGTAAATCATCTTGCAAAATCTTTCTTAGATTTGACTTCTACTGGTCACTTCTTAATAGAATTGGCATGTTATCTTCTAAATCACTTTAGAAGATGATGTGTGAGTGATTTAAATAACAAAAACAAGCGATTTTTTTGTTTGTGTTTTATTAATTAGCCAGATTATGTTTATTTTTTCAGAAGATAAAAATGCCATGAATCTGAAACGAAGAGAGGCCATAGAAAAAGCTCAGAAAGAAGCAGAAGAAGATAAAAAGCAAAATGAAGAAACTAGAAGAAAAAATGATAAATATGCATTGAAGAAAATTATGAAAGTATGAAAAAGTTACAAAATTCCTTCTAAATTTCCATTATTTATTTAGCTAATGGTATTTCTTTTAATAATTTTCCAAGAAAGCATTATTATACAAACTGATATTATTACTTTAAAAGTTTCTACATGAAAGCCAACAATCCATTTCATTGATAAGACATTAATATTTCTTTAGGAAGCAGTCAATTGCCTTTTTTTTTATTTGGTTTGAACTCTCCCGCATTCTTTTTTGTTGTTATAATCAGTTCAGTTACTTAACTTTCAAAAGCTTTATATCTACATTTACTGTAATATTTAAAAATTTTATATTTATAGAGGGGAGAAGTAAGAAGAAAAGGACGTTTTTTATTGTTTCCAACTGTTGAATGAAAATTTGTATACTTGCCCTGATGCTTGCCAACAGTCATAGCGCAAACAGATAAAGTTTATCATTTCAAGAGATTGAACATGTACATTGAATCATAAATTATTTGCTGTCAATAAAATTGAAAATTGGTGTTACTGGTAAAATTTTCAGCAGAAACAGGCATTATAGAATTGTTAATTCCAATTTTATTTTCTTTAGCATGAAGAAGAAGAAAAAGAAAGAATACAGAAAATAAAAGATCAAGAAAGACAAAAAGCAATGGCAGAACTGCAGAAATGGAAAGAAGAACAACAAAAATTAGCAGAAAAGGTTCATAATTTAATTTGCTACTTAAACTATATCTTTATATGAAAAGTAATTAAACCTTTGCCACATTTTTTATGATATACAATAACTTTTAGTTTTATAATCCAGTTCTCTTTGAAGCTATTCTTTGCAATTTAGTATCTTTGCTAGAAACATTTTTTTTCTTTTTACATACATTTTGGATAGAAATTTTAACTATGGTAAACATGACTTATAAAATGAAATAATAATGGTGTTGTAGTGACTTCAAATTTTGTTCACTTAAATAACTTTTATGTAAATTCTACTGCCTTTTGGGAAATGAAACTTACACGGTTTACAAACCAAATGCAGAGGCATTTTCCCTACCAAGTTACAGACAATTAGAAATTGTAATAAATGCACATGAACTAAAATAAAATAAAAATTAACCTGTCATTGACAAAAGTTTGAAAACTTGGTCTTTGTCTAGTTTTATGTTTACACCTTGCCAAATGTAATAAATCAAAAATCCATTTTTGTTGACATATGATGCAAAATCTTTTTCTCTATTTTGATACCAAGTGAAAGTTATTCCTGGATATAAGTTTTTTTCTTTTAATCTGAACCCCAAGTCATACATCTTTGGTCAGACTGAGGTCTCTTACTAAATCATTGTTCATCCTGAGTAAATGGTTGTGGTTCATTACTAGAACATGTTGGGACACATCCTTCCTCTTTTTCTGCAACATTTTCTTACTCTGGGTGATTTTCTACTTAATCAAGATTAATAGGTGGAGTAGAGATTAGTAGATTCATGGAGTTCAGATTTTCTTGTTAATGGAAAATTAGGATAAGCAATAGCTTTCTAATTCATTTTGTTTTATCCTTAGATTTTATAGGAACAACAATATCAATAATATATATCCATATTGTTGGAGTTTGGAAGCAAAAGCCTTCTTTTTTTACTTTTTTCCATTCTCTTAGTTCCTCAACACAAATATAGAGATTTGCTTTTTGTTTTGGTCTTCAATGTAGACATTATGATTTTGATTTTTTTTAACAAAATCTATTATATTCTGTCTTTGTTTTTTCACTAATACTTATTAATATTTCAACAAATATAGTAAAAAGGATAAGAACTATTTATACAACCTCTAGATATCATAAGATTGTTGTTATCAGAATAAAATATTTTGATTTATCTGTAAAGAAAAAAACAATATTTCAAACATGTTAAAAATTTAGTTTTTATTTAGTTTTGTAGTGTTTGTGAAATTAAAAAAAAAATATGTATAAATATATAAATTAGGATTTGGTCAAATGAAGAAATTAGACAGATTCAAATACATTAGAACATATTCTATTAATTAATCAATTAATAAAGATATCAATACTGAGTGGATACCAACTTAAAATAAAATTGAATTAACTTATAATTTATGGAGAAAGAACAAATTTACACAGCATTTAAAACATATCAAATTTTTAATCTTCAAAATTTCTGTTGTGTAGTGTAACTGATGTGCAGGAATTTGCTTGCACTTAACTGCCTTATGAGTAATACCCATAGCTATTTATTATTGTCTTTGTGACTTCATATGTAAACAAGTCACCTCATCTCCCTGTACTGAAGAGGCTTTATCCCCTTATTTTATCTGGTACTTCTTCTGGGAGCTTTTGTCTCCTCACTATCTTCCTTCCTCTCCCTAAGAGTTTGTTTAGATATGGGAGATCTTGACCGTTTTCTTTTTTCATAGGAGTGTTCCTCCAATGATTGTTCTTGTTCATGTTCAGAGTCTATATTGCTCTTGATTTCACTGTTATCTTTGTCTTGCCTTGACATGACACTTTTGCCTTCATTACTTTCAGGCTCACTATATATTTCTTCATTGCTATTGTGTTTGCAATCTAACTTGGTCTGCATGCACTAATATCCCATTTCCATTGTTTTCTATTATCATAGTGTTCTGTACACTTTGCATTATGAATCTTGCCTCTTGTAGATTACATTCATTATTCTTTTTATACAATAGTTTTTCATTGGTGGGATAGGACATGGTCAATGGGACTCTAATTTGTCTACCCATAAGGGCAGACAGGCTTTTTGATCTTCCAGCATGTGGTATTATCCTATAACTTAGCAACAAGCTAGTAAGAAATGTTTCTATATTTTCTTTCTGTTGTACACATATTTTAAATCCATTTTTTTATAGTTTGCACTATCCTTTCTGCTAATCCGTTAGATTGCAGATGGTACAGGGGGTAGGAGTTTATATGGTTTGCATCTAATTTTGTTCAACCATTGGCATAGTTCCTCGTCACAGAACTCTGGGGCATTGTCAGATATTAACATTTTTGGAATTCTATTTCTTGAAAATATGATACTTAACACTTGTTTCATGGTTGAATTTCTTTTGTTGGAGACCTGTATTACTTCTGGCCAGCCTGAATACGGATCTATCAGTATTAATAATAATCCCATTTCATTAACATGGGCATGATCCATGGGTACTCTCTCCAAAGGCCATGTTTGTGTTTTTGTCTGTCTAAATTTTCTTCTGTCATTGCACATTTTATACCTTTTGTGAATTCTTCTACATCTGTAGAATAGGCTGGCCACCTTGCCTTTACCCTTAATCTCCTTTTCATAGACATTATTCCGCAATGAACATCATCATATATACTTTTTATATTTTTGCTCCCTTGCATTGCTGGTGAAACCACTCCCCTTTTCTCCAGTTAACTTGTGCTTAACCCCATTAAAACACCTGTGAGGATTCTACTTATTATTTTTATCCTGAACAATAGACAATTCAGTATGGGATCTCACTTTGTATGCTCAGCTAATCTGTCTGTTGACAAAATATCGAGCCAGTGTAATAAAATTTTCCAACTCTTTCTCACTTTCAGAAGTACTAAACCTCACTCTCAACAAAGCGTCAACATGCGGAATGGTATTGCTTTCACATACTCAATATCAACATCAAATACCATTAACATTATGGTCCATCTTAAAATTCTAGAAGATGTTACCTTAGGAAGTTCCTTCCTAGGATTAAATATGAATTTTAAAGGTCAGACTTTAGTAGGAATTTCTTTCCAATCAGAAACTCTATTTGTCATCCATAGCTAATGCTTCTTTCTCAATATTTGAATAGTTCAATTCAACTTTTGACAATTTTCTCAAAAGATACACAATAGGAGCTAATAACCCAGACATTGAGTGTTCACTTGTTTCAGTTGTTACTATTATTTCCTTTCTAGGGTTGAATATTTTTACTACTGGCTTCTTTGCCAGAACAGCATTTCAATTTTCAAATTCCACTTATTCTTTTGTCCAAATAAATTCCACACTCTTTTTTTTCTTAAAGCAGCAAAAGGTTCTGTCAAATTGAAGTATAGTTCTGCATATTGTCTGTAGAAATTTACAAGTCTTAAGAAAGATTCCAATTCATTTTTTGTTCTTAGGTACTTCAACTTTTAATATTTTGTCAATTAACGATTGATCTGGTGATATGTCTTCCTTAGATATGGAATATCCCCAAAATGATATTTTTTAATGTTGTGCACACATTTTTTTTGTTAATTGTATTATAATGAGTGTTTGGTTGCAAAAGGAAAGGAATAACAAGGGTTAGATTTTTGAACAGCATGTATTTGTTTAATATACATGATATATTTACAGTTGTTGGGAGATTGGAGAAAATGTCGATTTCAATTGCTGATCATCAGGAACGATTAGGTGTAAGGGCAGAGCCATGAGCTGGGTTGATTTGGCTGAAGTAACAGGATTGGTCTGGAGTGGATTTAGTTGTTGGTTGGGTTCAATGAACATGTTGATTGATTGAGGACACAGGCCTGCTTTTAAGTGGATCTGGCAGTCCCCAGGGTCATCTCCTTTTCTGGCAGGAACATTCACAATTGGCAACTTTATCACTTTCATTGCAGAAGCTTGCTTCATGGACTGGATGTGAGACTCAGAACCTATGTGCAGAAAACAACTTTTTTTTATTTTGTTTTCTGCCTTCTTGGTGTTCACATCTAGCCAGTATGCAGAATGAATCAGAAAGGGATCTAATTGTATATGTACTTATTGTGGATATCAACATCAAAGAAAAAAACAAAAATGTCCAGCATATAAAAAAAATGTGAAAAGTGTTTCAAGTGAATCATTTTAAAGATATCTGTAAATTCAAAAAGAAAAAAGTAGAGACAGTCCAACAAAATGAAGAGGAAATAAGTATGAATGTCTTTTCATAGTTATCAAGTGATAATTGTTTGTTATATCTCAGTGATGCCATTGTTGTGTAGTGTTACCTACTCACAGGAAGTAGTATGCACTCAACTGCCTCATGATTAATACCTATTTATAGTCTTTGTGAATTCATATGTACATGAGTCACCTCAGTTTTAGCATTTAAGCATGTATACTTTAATAACTATTAACTAGTTATTAGAAATGTTATACTTTTTAAGTAACACATATTCAAATTGAGCCAAATATTTTTGTTAAATACTCACACACACTTTGTGTTTACTAGTATGTCCATGCACTTGGTATAAATAAAAGACACAATATATCAAGTAGGGAGTGTGCATGATGTTCGAGTAGCAGAGGGATGTAACAGTCTGAGTTGAAGTAGGAAAAGGAGTCATTAAGATATCATCCTGTGTCTAGTTTATTTCCTGTTGTATAAGACTTACTTTATAAGAAGAAACTGAGCTAAAAAGAAAGAAAATGATTTTATAATTCACCTCAACAATTTCTGGAATACACGCTTTATCTGCTTTCTTCTTTTCCTTTCTTTTTTCTTTGTGGGTGAATTGAATATTTTTACAAGACCAAATTTTCACCCCATTAACCTTCTATATTCACACTAATTTAATTCTGATACTTTTTTCAGGCAAAGCATAAAATCATTAAAGAGCAAAAAGTGATAAAAGAAAATGCTCTGAAAAAAGAAAAACTGACAACACAAAGTAAGTTCTTCTAAATAAACTGATAAAAATAAACAAGGGAAATAATGTTATCAGATTTATTATAAATAGGCTTCATGAAGATAAGAAATAATGTTTAAAAATATTTGTTTCCAGTCAGAAATCAGGTTTAATTATAATCATATTTCAAAATTTAATTCAAATTTTTAATTTGAATTATTTTTCTTCATTTTTTCCTCTACACTTTTGCTGTTATGCAATATTGTTTGACAGTTCAAATGTGAAGGTTGTAGCTACAAATCCACTCATTCATTCAGGATGGAATTATGAAGCTGCCTCAGAGATGGTGTTGCAGTCATTGAACAAAATGATACATATGTAGTTAAATAAATCTATGTACAAATATCTAAATATTGTCTTTGGAATTCACTTAAAATATGCTATGAAAATTTTTTCTGACACAAGAGAAATCTGACAAAATGATAAAATGAGGAACAAGTAAGAAGACCTTTATAAATTTAGCATATTTTGCTACTTATTTAACTTTGTAAAAAATTCTTGGGAAATAAAATAATGTGGAGTCATTTTGATTTTTAAATTTTATGTTCTATTTTCATTGGTTGGATAGATGTCATAAAATGATCATGTGAGTGATCTACCAATGAAAACACAACATACTATTTAAATATAGTGAAGCATTAAATTTATAAAGGTTTTCTGACTTGTTCTTTATTTAATCATACACACACATATATATATATAAACTGAGCATATAAATACTATCAACCAGAACAGGTTGTTTTATTTTAATAAACTTATTCAAACACAAGAAACTAAAGCCTCTCTCTAAATCGGTCATAACTGATGAAAACATGGAATGGAAGTAGATGTGTGTAACTGTATAGTGAATGTCATATGTAAAAATGTCTTCTCTTATAAAGATTATTTTTAATAAAAATGATAATAATAAAATTGCATGAGAAAAAATAATTAGAATGTTTGAATTGTGTAGAAATTAATATAAAAACTATTTATATAAAAAGGATAATATTAAAATTGTATGACAAACTAAAATGTTGGAATGCATAAAAATTAATATAAAATGATTTTAATGAAAAAGATATTAAATTGTATGAAAAACTAATTAAGAGAATTAGAATCTCACGAACACAGAGTTGCTTTGAAAAAGAAAATGTCAGAATGCAACCAGGTGGTTTATAGAAAAACCACAGAAAATTAAGCCAGACTATTTAAACATTCTATGGCAAAATTTTACAAAGGATGGGCTCAGCTTTGATATTGTCAAAAACCAACCAAATTTGAATTGTAAACATGCATGATTTGATTGGTTAGTGATTCTCAAGATTGGTTAACCAATGGTGATAAAAAGTATATGCCCACTAAGGAGTTGGTTTTTGATCCAGTTGGAGTTACCTGTTTGTTATATAAAAGGGGAAATTTTAACTGCAAGGGCAGAAAAGCGTGTAAAGACTGCTGCTGAGAAAGGATGCTACCACTGTCATTGGGGAGAAAAGATTAACCATCTCAGGCATGTAAAGTTTGCTCCTACTACTACCAGAAAGGATTGACCATTTCGGTTGTGTAAAGTCTACTTCTATTACTTCTACTACTGCAAAAAGAATTTGGTCACTTGAGTGAGAAAGCTGTGACCTGGATGATAAAAGGCTGCTTCTGCTTTTACTACTACAGTTGCTTCTGCTGAAGAAGAAAAAGAAAGAAAGAAATCTTTAAAACCTACAAGAATTCTCTTTATGAAGAATGTCCTTTTCTAAAACAGAGATATTTATCTCATTCGAATGTTCTTTCCAAATCTGTGAGAGCTTATCTCATATTCGAGAATATCTGTTCGAAAAATCTGAATATTTGTCAAAGGTACCCATAGAAACAGCATTGCCTGAGGTAGGTCTTCCTTTTCTCACCCACCCCTTCAACTTTCAATCTTCGAATTTTGAATTTATGAACTTTTCAAAATAAATAAATTTTGTTTGTGGTTAAAAAATTGATTTACATGAACTGTTAAAGGATAAGAGATTTTAAACCCTTCTTTGAAACCTCCTCCCCACTTCTCTTATTTTTTCTTTATACTCACTGAGCTTGAGAGAGAGAAATAATTTTTACATATTAAGTAAATTTTAGAATGTGTTTGTAATTTCAAAAACCTTAAATATGCAGCACTATTGAGACATTTTTCATTTATAAACTTATAAAGACATTTTATATTTTCACATTTTAAATGTCATGGTTTTAATATCAATTATCCATTAAGCTAATCAAACTAGTATCTAATAATTTGTTCTAACTAGCAATACCCATGAAAATTTCACATTTTTCCTATTTTAATTTTTTGATAAATCACAATTCTTAAGTTAATGATTGAATAAGTTTCTTGCAAGTTCCATGACAATAAAATATCCATGGAAATTTCCTGATTACATATTTAAATATTTGAGCATAAAATTTTTACCAAATGTTATAATAACTATTGTAAGTATGATTGCAGGTCATTATTTAAAGAAGTAAGAGGGTACAAATGAAAATATCCTAAATTGAGAAGGTTTTCTATTAAATTCCTTCTCTATCTTCCTTTCATTTGCTTTTCTTTCTTTCTTTCTTTCCCTTCTACCAAACAGCATCTCTCATAAATCTTTTTCTTCCATCTTTTGTCACAACCAAAACACTTTGAAACTGAGCATTTTTCTGCTAAATATCTATGCACATTCTTTTATCTATTACTATGTCCATGCACCGGGTATAAATAAAAGGACAACATATTAAGTAGTCAGTCCATGTGATAGTCTGAGTAACAGACAAATGTAACAGTCAAAGTAGTAAGAGGAGTCATTAAGTCCATTTTCTGTTGTATGAAAACTGTCTTTATAAGAAGAAAGTGGACTAAAAAAGAAAAAAACAATTTTTGTAAATTTATTCAATAATTTCTGGAATATAAAAAATTTTGTATTTACACTTTATCTGCTTTCTTCTTTTCCTTTCCTTTTTCTTTGTGGATGAGTTGAATATTTTTACAAGGTCAAATATTCACCCCCTCAACATTACACAAGTTATTATTTATTGTCTTTTAGGAAATTTATAAACAAGCCTATTTAAATACTGTATCAAGTAGTTTGTAGGTAGAATGTTTTAACCTCATCTAATTTGGCAAATAGAAATCAACTTATTTAGTTACCTGGCATTAAATTTGGTAATGTTTTGACATGAATAAAAAAAAAATAAAATAAAAAATAAAAATAATTTTAATATAAACCATAACCACCAGTCAAACAATGTGAAAATTTACGCATCATTTCAATGAACTTCAAATTCAAAATGACTGATCTCTTAGAGTTGTTGCAGAATGTTTACAATGTTTAAAATATGCATTATACACAATGGATAGAGATATTGAAAAGATAAATGTCTTGATAACAGCCTGAGTTATGTTTACTAGTAATAAACCTATTTGATTTTTAACTCTCCAGCTGATAAAAAAGTAACCACTAACCAGTTTTATTTCTTTTGTTGTCTGGAATGGTGATGTGTTGTGAGAGAATAAAGTTTGTTTTGTTTATTTGGCCCATCATCCTGTATAAGAATTTGTGTTCATCCTTTAAAGCATTACTTGGCATTATGTTTATACCCTAATGACCAGCCTGTACATATGTAACAAAACCCCTTCAGCAAAACCCTCACAATAAATATACAGAATTTTTAAATCATAGTTTTTAACTTTATTAATATTTGCAGTTTATTTATTAATTCTATATATAAGATATTTAATTCCTTACACTTTCAATATGATTTTTGTACAAACTATGTTTTTGGTATTTTTTTATATTACTGAGTTCATGAAACTTTCAATAAGGACTTCTTTTTAGATCCAATGTTTTTTAAAACAAAGTTTTTAGAGATAGGACAAAAGTATCCTAATAGTATTGCATAACAAACTGGAATTATTTACAAAAAATAACTACTGGTATTTATTAACAGATAATCCCATGGTACTGTTATAAGATGACTTAAGGAAATTGAGATTGAAAAAGTGTTAAGAATTGCAATAAGAAAGAAATCTTAGATAAAAAGGACTTTTTGGCTTGTGTATTTGTAAACTGAAATATTTATATTAATTACATATTTTTCCTTTGTTACTTAAAAAAAATTGACAGTATTAATGCTTAATAATAGTTAAAATGAACTTTTAGCATGTTTTGTAACTTTTACCTCCTTGTCAACACTGTTAATGTTATGAAATATTTTCTTTACCTATATTTTGACCAAAATGAAACATTGAAGAAAAAAGTAATTTGTATCACTTTTATGTGGTTTTATTTATATTTCAATAAAAATTTCAAACAATTTCATGTTTTTTTAAATTTTTGAAAATTTTCTACCATGTAATTACAATAAAATAAACTTTGATTAAACAAGTTGATATATGAAAAATTGACAACTTTAAAATGAATTAAAACCTCCACATTTATTTGAGTAACAAGCATAAAATAAAAACAGTCTCAAAATATATGCAAGAAATAGGATACTTCAGCAGAGCTATTTAAAAAAAATTACCAATTACTTAATTTTTTCGCCATATTTTAATTTAACCTGTGACTGAGGGTAGGTTCTACTGCCACTTAAACTGAGGATTTTTTTGTCATATAAGAAGGGATGTCTGGACCCTGTTTATTCATAATAGATAATAACAGCATTGCTAAATTTATTTTTATTTTTGCATATGACATTTTATTCTCTTTATGCACAACTGTATTACTTTAAAAAATATTTTCTGAGGAAAATAAAAAGGGAATTCACATTGTTTATTAACTAACAGATTATGAAATATTGAATTCAAAAAATCTGAAAACAACTTGTGATGAATTTATTTTTATTTAGGCGAAAATTGATTGCCTCCATATTTTTCAATTGTCAGTTACATTTATGTTTTAAAACAGCATTTAAATTCAATTACTTTAATAAAAACAAATGTATTCTTAAATACTTTTTAAAAAAAACTATAAAAAATATTAAATAACCCAAGGCTTTATTGTAAATATGTTTTAATAAAATTTTGGTGACTGCTCATTCTTTTTTTTCTACAGAGAAAAAAACAGATCTGTTAGCAACATTTACTCTCCGACCAGTTGGGAATATTGATGTAAATTTCACTCCAAGAGTATTTCCAACTCCATTTAGAGAATCCCAAGCCCATGAAGAGGAAGAAGTAAGCTAATTTTGAACATTTAGAAATAAAAATGATTTCATTTTCATGTCATTTTATTTTTTAGTAGTAAATTAAATATTTCCCTCAGTACATTTTAAAGTAAACAAGTAATGAAAAGTAACTCTGTCTTATATATCAGTTAAATAAATTTAAGATTTATTCCTTATGGTATAAATGAGAAAAAAAATTCAAACAAAAATTTATTGGTTTTTGTAAGAAGTATTTTTCCATAATCCTAATTTTTTTTTATCTCAAATATAAAAATGAATTTATCCCTGAAAAATGTTATATCCAGAAATACAAAATAACCAAGACAAATCTAACCATTCCTATTCCAGTTAATTCAGCAAGTCTTATTCCTTTGGACTAGCTATAAAACTATATACTTTCCATACATCAGACAATTTTATGAAAATGAACATCATATTTATAACATGTGAAAATATTTTTATAACTACATTTATTTATATATATATATATATATATATATATATATATATATATATACACACACTATTTCTTCAGTGGTTAAGAAAACAAGCTGAAGTAAGAAGAATCAGTGATGTGTTTGATGAAGATTTGAATGAAGAAGAAAAAAATCCAGATTTGCTTCAGAATAAAGGAAAGTATGTAGAATAAATTATTATTGTATTTTTAATTCAGAATAGAGAATCAGGCACTAAAAACAAAGTTGGTGCAAAATAATTATTCTTACCAAACTCAGTAATTCAAAATTAGAAAGAAATTAAAATATTTTGATTTTCATTGTAAACAAAAAACAATTTACAGATTATTATTCTATTTGATATTGTTTAAATCTTTATTAAAGATAACAAATTGTTAAATTTCTTATCAGTGTTCAATGTATTTTTATAAATCCCATCTTCACATAAATATGCTTCTAATCCCATCTTCACATAAATATGCTTCTAATTATTGTATTTTTAAAAACTATGTTAATTTTGATTTTCAGCAATTTTTTCAATGCTGGTAACTACCCTGCAGCAATCAATGTTTACACTCATGCCATTAAGCTGAACAACAATATACCAGGGTATCCTTTATTTAAAAAAATGCTTTTTCATGAATTTTATACTTCAGTCTTTTTTTCATTTTTGTGTAAAAAAAAGGAAAAATTAGGAAAGCGTCTAGACATAAATTTAACCAAAATAAAGATTAATATTAATTTCATCAGTACCACTTAAATGTAGAAATATATCATTAATAAATATCCTTATAACCTGTTTAATTGGCTTCAGCATCTTTATAAAGCTGATAATCATTTTAGTACCATTCTCTTTATCTCATTAAGCTAAGTTTGATCATTAAAATTTAATGTTTATGAGTTGAAAATAAATATACATTTGTAGTTATAGTTATTTTGTTAAACTTAATTTGAGTTTAAATCTAATTACAAATTCATTACATGTACCATTGAAATATAATTCTTATTTGTATGTTTCTTCATTTACCGTATGTATAGTTTTGACATAGATTAAAATATAGTCATAAAATAGCAAAAAACTGATTTGGGCATCAGATTACAAAAGATTCACAGATAATGTCTCAAGATTGGTTGCTTTCTCAAATCTTTAACAAATAAGTCATGATATTAAGCCATTTTGATATTAAATGTACTCATATTACACTTCTACCCAAAGTAATAGCACCGAATATAACAATATTCTTACATCCAGTATCATCTATACTAAAATAATTTCCTGGTCATGAATGACCAAATATAAAATACTGTTGCTGGATATTCTTTTTACTGTACCAATTTATTTTTAATCATTCCATTCCAAGCAAGGTGATAATGCCACAAGGGATTACAGGGAGTGAAATAGAATGAGACTTTAGTAAGAAGTGAGGGAAAAGACAATAAAGGAAGAGGATTCAGGAAGACAGAAGATTGCAGTTGATGCTATTTAAATCTTTGAAGATTGTAGATGACAGGGAAACAAGAAATTATAAAAGAGTTCCACAGGTGAGAAAAGAAAAATATTTGGAATAGAACTGATTGTAGGATCTTGCTAGTTCATCAGTTAAATGGTGAGACCTAGTTGCCAATCTAGTAACACACCTAAATTCATGCAGTTGAAGCACTAACAGCTTATCAGAACATCTGTCATGAACATATTTGTAGAAAAGACAGGGAAACCATGTAATGTCGGTAAAAAAGTGACTGAGGTTGAGATGCCATGTCAGAATTGATTACATTACAAACCGTTCTTTGAATTTTTTAAGAATCCCAAGATATATAGCCAGACTAGATATTGCAGCAGTATTCATATTGCTGATATGACTTATAATAACAAATTTCTTCAGCCTAATTGAGCAAAATTTTGTCTTGTTCTGTTAAATCTCTGGTACATAATGAAATAGTAAAAGGTAAAACCCAAAGGAATGACTTTAATAAAAATATATTTATTCAACAGATACCTTCTGGTTTTGTTCTGGGGTCAAATAATCATCAATAACTTCTTCAAACATATTTCAAGAACTTATAGTAATCTTTTACATGAGCAATTTCTCTTATTTTACCCATACATGCTTCTGTTGGTTGGAAAAATGAAGTGCTTACTTGATCAATATTATCAACTCCTTTTATTAGGAATTATTTATTAAAATTAATACCCATTATGAATCTATAACATCACAATAATTCATGGGAAAATTATCTGTGGACATGTTAACAATTCCCTTTTTCAAAATGTGTATTACTCATTGACCTTCAGAGCCATGGCTAAAAAAAAATGATTCAGTGAGAATTTTTAAAAAATGTATATTACTCATGAATCTTTCAGTACCACTTCAAAATATTAGGTGATAAGCTTTTATTTTGTTACAATAAATAACTTTTTATCTTTCTTCTACAACTTCAATAATGTAGTTTAGTAGCATTATTTTGTGCAGTAGAGATAATAGAAACAAATGTTGGAAATGTACTTTTTAATGAAATACTTACCTGGAAATTTATTAAGTAATATGAAGTTCTCTAAATAAAGCTAAGCCAGTTTAATTTATACATTTATGGATCACGTTAAAATTTTACAGTTTGTTTCTTTGCTAAGTTTACTTTAAAAATCATGTACCAACATCAATCAGACATCACTGATAATATATTTTTAGATCAATAAAAATATCATTCATATTAAAATCAAAGTAAAAGAATTTAAATATTTTGTTGTCAGATCTTCAATGTCTTGCATAAAATATCTTTAAGCATACAGTACCTGTCTAAAAACTGTTAGAACCACTCTTATAGTGTTTGTAAAATGTTTATTATTTGGTAGTCACTATTTATTTAATATTTTACATACAAAATTTTTTAAAAACCAATAAAAATTCAAACTTATGAAAAATAAAGTCTTGTAATATTGTAGCACAAGTGGGGAGGATGATCAACTGCCCAATGATGATTTGATCCCTGATCACAAACTGAGTTAGGGAATCTCTTCAGATCTTAGACACATGGTTAAAGAAATCTCTACAGTCAATGTCAAAACATTCCTGAATCATCACCTACCACATATCACAAGGTTTACAGTTTCTGAAATTTCAAAATAGAAATGAAGAAGCCAAGTTGATATCCAACAATAGGGACTGAGTGCCATTGTTATTGGTTATAAACTTTTCATGATTGTATCTACCCTTTCCAAACAGTTTGACAAAAGACTGAACTTCTGACTGATGGGGTGACAGATTGCTGGTCCAAAGAATAACAGTTATTAGTCAATTCTACTTCTGGTGGTATAAGTAGTTGCTGTCATCGTCTTGAACCAACCACTTAACTGTTTCACCCATTTTCTTGCTACTGTGAGACAACTGCTGAAACTCCACATACCCTTGACAATACTTTGAGGTGGAGTGCTCCATACCTCTGGCCTTGTGCCACACCTAAGATACACTTAGTAAATTGCTACTTTGGGTTGCTTTGTTATCTGAGATCTGGTGCAATTGTCTCAGAAGTTGTCTTTAGCTGTATGCATGACAAATATATGGCTTTCTCCTGTCATCTATGATGGATGACCAAGATACCTCCTTTCCAACTTTCCACTTGTCTGATAAGTTGACATTCAATAGTCAACAAAATATTCTATTAGCTGATTTAGATCAGCTAACCCAATTTGTTAGTATGACCTAAGAATAAAATGAATTTATTGATTAGTATTTTAAGTTAGTATTCAAATTTTAAAGTTTTATCTAAAGTTAATTGGCTGGCAAGTGTTGACTTGCTATTTTTCCATCATGGGACAAAATGTACTTTTGTTTATATTCTATCTTACTGGTTAGCTGCAGGTTTGGGTTCAATACCCACAGACTCGTTTCATTGTAGCATTTTATCAGAATCAATTAGTCCTCTTAATTAGTTCTTTCTTTTCTAATTTATGTATGAAAAATCTAATCCGGTACTTTCTTCCAATCTTCCAATGAAAAAATAAGCTATATTTACAAACACCTTAAGCTATACATGATGAGGGCCATTGTCAAGCGTAGGGATCAATGTCTCCTGTGACAAAGTGGGTGGGGATCCCACCTTATAACAATATTAACTTTTGATCAATGACTAGTTTTATTTTGTTTTTTATTCTTTTTTGAAGTCAGTAAAATTTTCATTTTCCTTAATGATTTTAGTCTATATTCCAATAGAGCTGCTTGTCACTTGAAAATGAGAAACTTTATGAAATGCATCAAAGATTGCTCAACGGTATTTTATTATTTTTATATGGTTTGTTAAGAAGCAATAATTTTGTGTGCAAAACTCATGAAAGAAAAAAAGTAATTCATTTAAATAATAATTGTTGTAATGAAAATAAACTTAAGAATATTCTAAGCATCAGAATTGAAATATGTTAAATATTTAGAATCAATTTTTTTCCAATCACATTTTGTTTATTCTAAAGCAAATTGTGGCCAATTATCATTTAATTATTTTTATACTGTGATGAAATATGCATGAATTTTGCTAAGAAGATTTACTACTAATTTCTAAATCCTTTTATTTTAATGTAAATATTTGAAATTTATTTAGGCTCTGGACTTGCTACATCCATGTGTACCTCAAAATGCAACTTCTCGATGCAGAGCACTGGTAAGAAGAGGAACAGCTTTTTGTGAAATGGAATTATATGTTGAAGGTATTATTATAATCTAATTGTTCAAATGAAGCTTGTTTTAACATGTATAAATATGTGATAATTTTCCCAAGACTATATAATATATCATTATTGTATTTATATAAACAAATCTGTATAGAGAATACTTCTGTTATTCAAACACATAAACTTCTCCTCACATAATGGTTAGCAATTTTATAATAATTATAACATGTATAACTATAACAAATTAATTTCTAAAAATGGCCTTTACTTCATTTCAGGTTTACAAGATTATGATGCTGCTTTAAAACTTGATCCAAATAACAAGCAATTACAGAAGGATGCTGAAAATATTCGTAACATAATTCAAGGAACGAGTTAAAAATTAATAAAAATTGAAATCTGGTTATCAGCTATATAATGTTAAATTTTGTAAATAGAAATCATGAAAAATTCAATTACCACTTTTTGTTTCACTTAAATTGATTTAGATTTGCTTCATTTAGAATATTTTACATTTAATAGCATTCTCTACAATAATTTTCTATGTATATTCTTTCATTTGTGTTTAGCTATATTTTTTTGACATTTCCAAATGCTGTGACTGTTTCAAATTAAAACAAGTACAAAATTTTAAATTTTCAAAGAATTGAAAAAATGTTTCTTGCAAAAGTTATTGTTGTTGAGCACATTGTAGAAAGCAAATTCTTTAATGAAAAAGATATCAACAAGTCTTTTGTTATTATTTTTAAGATACTTAACTGCTACATGATTGTATGCTTTTTTTTCATACTATGCAGATATGATAGACATATTTGGTGGGACATCAGCTTTAGGCAACACCTTGTTTGTATTCAAAAAATTTTATTACTCAAGAATGGTGAGCCAACTCAAAGAAAAAGTAGAAATAAAGCAGAATACTAAATAAATAAATAAATTCATTTAATAAAAATGTTTTTTATTAATAAGTGAGATTCATTTTGAAGTCCAATTGAGGAGCGTATTAAATTTTTATAGTAAAAAAAATAAATGAGTTTAATAGATTACTATTAGATATATTAGTAAGGCCTTTTTATAGTTGTTATATAATGAGAAAAAATGACAAAAATTTACTATAATTTCAAAGTGTTTGATCATTTCTTAGACTTTAATCTTAATAATAAATTTTTATTTTTACTATATAGAATCTATTTCAGTAAAATAAATGTATTCAGCAGACAGGAATATTTTTTTTTAGATGATTCTTAAGAGTCAATTTTGACTAACATTTTTTGGTCTAATTTTTTTTTTAAGGAATATGTTTTTACATTCATTTACTATGTGGCTTATCTTCCACTTTATTTTTGTCCTTGTTTTATTTTCATTTTTAGTTTTACTGTTGAGTAATATTGTTCTTGTTTTCCATCTCTTTTCATCTGGAGAAACATAATTTTATCAGTAGTATAAATTTTATGGATACAAAATATTTTAAAAAATGACATTAATGTTCATTTAAAAATTGCTTTTAAGAAGTTAACATTTACAAGCTTTTCCATTGTCAGATGGTAAATGTCTAATGGAGCCTGTATGTGGTTCTCGCTGTCGATCAGAAAATGACAATTGTTGATCTTTCTGAAAAAAAAAATGAATTAAAAAATAGGTTAATAATACATTAATTAACAATGTTAAAATAATTATTTAAAAAGATGTTAATAGATTAAGCAGAAGTCATTAAACTTTTATCAACAAATACATAAAAGCATTCATACCATAAAGATACACTATCAAAATAAAAACTAATTTTTCAAAATTAACTTTGCAATTTCTCTTTAAAAATTTAATTTTCTGAAAAATGCTTTTTTTTTTTATTGAAGTATTAGAAAGTAGTAAAAATAAATTGCATGCAATCTCTCAAATATTAATATAACTCAGATTCAATTTAGATTTAAAGAAATTTTTTTCATTGAATTGTTTCTTAGAATAATTACCATATCACTAATATAAGTAAAACTAAATTGATTGAGTTGGATTTATATCAAAGACAAAATATTGGTGTATTTTTCTTGAGATTTTTCTTCAGTAACTGTATTCATGCATTCACTACTGTCTCATGAAGGGTTTCAGTTTTACTTTTCAAGTCTAAATGTTGTAATAGATATATATACATTCAACTGCTGGGCAGATATTTTATATCAACCAAATATTTAGATCTTCAAACAAAACACTTTCATACTAAGCCTTATGCTGGTTATGAACAGGTAGCTCAAGTCAATGCTAACTCATAAATGTGTCATATTAGACTCATTGATTCAACTGTTTAAATATAAAACAATCGCTAAGCTTTATTTCACTTGACCAAAATAACTCTAGAATTTTCCTCTGCTGTAGGTAAAGAATTTATACTGATTCATCTACCTTAAAACCAATTAAATTTGCCTTCAAATTTAGTTAGACATTTGTAGTTTGACTAGCAACTTCAGTAAAGAACTAATTAATTTACCTGAAACAATTCTTTAAGGTAGCTCTTTCATATTACTGTTGTTTAAAACATTAAAAAGGTAAGTCAACCTTGCAAAGAAAACTTCATCTTCAACACTTCAAATATTTACTGCTAAATCTTTTCAAATCTATCAATTTTCATATTGCAACCCATACTTTTATTTTCATTCAGAAAGTGATTTTAGATTTTTGAACACATCATTACTAGAATAAGAAGAAACAATGTATGCAACAATCATCCAGAGAGACAACCAGAAGAGTCCCAAATCATATTAAGATAACATTTGTTTAATTCTGTTAAAATCCAAGTCATTTCAACAAAAAGTAAATTGGTGCCAAGTCACTCATATATACCTAACCATCAACAAACAATTTAAAATGCAGTACTACACTCTAAAACATAACCAAGTGCTGACTGTAAGAATGATCACTTCCCAGTTATATGAAAACTAAAGGTAAAATTACAAAATTAAAGGAAACCAAAGCAATGCCTAAACTACCATATGATAAACTATAAAATTACACAATTTTCAAACAAACATTCTTAGAGATATAAAAACTCTGAAACTCAAAATGGAACAACTTAAGGAGAGCATAAGTGACAACAGTAAAAGAAGTAATTCCAAGGGAAACAAAGCAAAGAAAAAATCGGTGAAATTCTCAATCTAATGAGAGACAACAGATAATACCAAGAAATAGTGCAGAATATATGATGTTAAACATTGCAAATAAATGTAAGCAAACAAAAGATGAATGATTCAATGAGGAATGTGTAGAATGTAGACATGCATAGCAGGACAGTAAATGATGCATAAAATCTAAAAAGGGAACAATCATAATGGGCAAAGAAAAGATACTACAGAGATGAAATTAATACACTGGATAGCTTTTCCATGACAACAGAGGAAAGAAACCTATAATAGATACAAAATATGAAAAGTACTAAAATCTGAGATTAGGTTAGGCCAGCACTGGACAAGATGAAAATTTTTGGCTAAGATCAAAGTGTAGTATCTGTTATCAGCTTAATATCTGATCGGACCTTGCTGGACCATTACCTTCTTGGATTTTACCTGGATCATATGTGGACCATATTGGATTTATTTTACCATGTGGGACATGTCAGTAAAAAGTAACCTGCCGGACAGGCAGGAAAAAGTAAGTAAGTGTTCTCCAAAGGTAGGTAACATCCGGAAAAAGAGGCATTTGCCCACCCAGGTTTCTACCAGCAACACTAGTGGAAGATCCCAGTCTTCACTCAAGACCTTGTCTCCCCAAGAGGCTACCAAATCTGACCAGTTGCCTCCCAAAGAGGCATCTCACTCAGACCAGCTGCCTCACCAAAGGTCAACTAAACCCAATCAGCTTACTCTTAAGGAGGCAACCAAATGTGACCAGCTGCCTTCTAAAGAGGCAACCAAACCTGACCAACTGCCTCCTAATGAGGCAACCAAACCCAACTACCTGCCTCCTAATGAGGCAACCAAATCAGACCAGCTGCCTACCAAAGATGCAGTGACCGAGGAATTACCCTGTGGCTGGAAGTCCCCGCCCACATGCATTTTCATTTAAAAGAATTCCTGGAAAGGGCTGAGAAGTATGCTCATCTTATTAAGGATGGCAGCTTGTTGGTAGACCCCCAGGAATTTGAAGAATACCAACAAAGAACTATGTCTGTATTTGCGGTTGACAAGCATAGATGCAAGATTTACCAATCCACAAAAGACGTCTTCAAGGCTCTGACGTCACTGGGGGTTTTGCCACTGCAAATTGTCTGGGGTGTCGGAGTATTTATGTGGGATGTACTGCTGCCCATGCCCTATGACTGTATGCCGATGATCAATAGGGATTTGATCACAAAAGATCTGATCCCCTCTACCGAATACAGGGGCATGAGGAAGACCAGAAGTGCCTGCTCATGTGAAGGGCGAGGCACTGACTGTCTATTTCAAACAGTTTGGGCAGATAATCAGTGTCTCCTCTGACCGTAAGCTAGAGTAATGGAGCTTTGATATCATGCTCTCTAGGCAGGCCTTCAACTTTGTTCCCAACTGAACATCGGCGGGCGAACTTTACCCGTCATTGTGACGGGTAGAAAGCCGATCCACTGGAAGTGTGGCAAAACTGGTCATCTGGCCCCTTCCTGTCCAGAGAAGGCGGCCTCTGGCATTCAGCCTATCTCTGACAAAAATTCCCCTCAGACCTCCGCTAAGCCTGCAACCAAGACCAGCAACGGGAAACTGTCTAACTCAGTTTTGTTGGATCCCACACTTCCCACTGTCCCTCTGTCTAAGGAAAGGAAAGGGGATTGGCAGGTTGTAAGCAAGAGTAGAGGGAAGGTCCAAACAGCATCTGGTATGTCCTCTAAAGCTTGTGTGTCCATAAACACAGGCAGTCCCAGTCCTTGCAACCGTACAGGTGATACCTTGGTCATTTGCCCCTGGACTGTGAACGATCCATCCTTCAATAAGATCCAGGACATTATAAAACAGAATGTGGATCTAAAGAAAGAGATGAGGCATCATCAACTCCAGCATCACCAGCCCCATCATCATCATCTTCAATTCCAGCATCATCAGCACCATCAAATTCTGTTTGCTCCTCATCCTCTGTCCGATCTTACCCATCCAAGCTGAAAAACATCTCAATGTTTTGCCAAGAGCCCTCTTTTTCTCTCTGAAAAAGAGTACTGCAACTCCTTTGAAGAACACTGAACCACCTGGGCCATCCCCTGTCAAGAAAGACAATGCTACGCCTAGAAAGAGACAGAGGAGGCCTTCAGAAGAGGCCAGCAGGAAAAAGAAGAAGGCAAAACTGGCCTATAACATGGGGAAGAATGTCTGCCGTGTGACAACAGAAAATGAGGAGAAGGCAAAGGACTTTGCCAAGAGGACTTGCAATTTGAAAGTCCTCCTGACCATGAAGAAATGCAGCAACAAGGACCTGGACGATCCAACAAACTTTCCACAGGCAAAGATGATCCTGTTATCCACATAGGGTCAGGTTCACGGCAGATGTGAGGCATGATCAAGGAGGCAAGAAGGAGCTTCTCCTTCTCATCACAAACAGTCATCACAAACAACGATGAACTTAGAAAATTAAAGTAATTTTGTTGTGGGAGGGTCCCAGTTTTCATTCACCCCTCCCTCTACAGGGCATTAAAATTAACCTTTCCCTGGGATGTTGGCAGCATATCCCAAGACAATACCATCAAGACTGCAATGGGTACTGGATCTATGGGAGAAGCCTCGAGTATGCTTCAACTCTAAGGTAAGTGTCACACAATTGCTCTGTGGTTAGCAACTTTGAATGGGTAAGGCGTGAGGTCAGAGTCTTGCAGGGCGAGGCTCGTCCAGGTGTGGGTAAACTTAGATAAGACTAAACCCACTGGTTACTGGAAATTCAAGACGTCGTTGCTCAATGTGAAGGATTTCTGTGATCAGTTACTACTAACCATACAAAAGGAAGCTAGGGCCAAGCTGGCCTCCTTTCTTATCAAGAAGGATCAAGCTATGGTAGTAAGGGCTTGGTTAAAGAGAATGTCTGCTGAGTCGATGAACATGGCTGCTGAACTGCAGCAAGAGGAGTTGCACAGTGTGTCGGATCAATACTTTCCAAGTGTCATATTGCCAGATGGATGACAGGTGACTACAAAATGAAGGCATCTATGAAGCCTTTCAGTCTTATTTCCACAAGCTTTTCACCAGGGAGCCCAGATTCAGCCCCTCTAATTTAGCATATTTAGCCGACTTTCCCCATCTCAAGAGGGACAAAGCAGCTGTGTGCAAAGGGGCCGTCACCAAGGCGAAAATCTGAGAAGTGCTAAAGCAGGTCAGCTAAGACTCATTTTTGTTCCGCTGCTGGCAATGATGTTCAACCACTGGTTGACGAATGGGAATATGCTCCAACGTTTCACCAAGGGTGTCATCAAGTTGTTACACAAGAACAAAAACGGAGGGGATGGGATAGATAATTTCTGCCCTTTGACCATGCTGAATGCAGAGTTGAAGATTTTGGTGTAGGTTGTGGTCAGCTGTTTGCAGCTTGTCCTCACTAGTCTGATTTTCCTGAGCAGATATGCATTGTGAGGAACAGGACTATTCAGGACAACCTTCATTTGGTTTGTCAGATCATGGAAAAAGTCAACAGTGAAGCCACACTGATCAATTTGGATCAGTCCAAGGCATTTGATAGGGTGGACTATCATTTTCTCGAGGCTGTTCTCGCATCTGCCAGTTTCAGGCTGCACTTTCGTTCCTGGACCCGTCTCCTGTACAGGTCTTGAGGGGTACTGGTGGAAGTGAATGAGATAAGGTCGGAGCCTTTCATCTTATCTCGCTCCATTCGTCAAGATTGTCTGCTTTCACCTATGCTCTATGTTCATGCTTTGGAACTGTTCCTGCACAAACTAAAGGTGAATCTGGTCCTTCGTGGAATTTCATTGCCTGGTGCCACCAAATCAGCCAGGTATTCTGCTTATGCTGATGATGTGTCTGTTTTTGTAAAGAACATTAAAAAAACCCACAAAGTCAGGTATGAGATGGTGACAGGGGCCAAAATCAATCGTGATGAGTCTGTTTCTCTCCCCAGTCCCTTAATGGACAGGTTGGTGAAAATACTTGGTATCTGGTTCAGTCCCGGCCTTCAGCTGGACACTAACTGGTCGGAGGTTCAGAAGAAGGTCGAGGAAGCAGTGCATCTGTGAACTTGAATCTTTCTTTGAAGGGGAGGCCACATCTACCCAATTCTCCTTTACCGGCTTTTGGTTCTTCCACTCCCGTCTACTGAACGAGACAATTTCGTTGAAGACCTTTTCGATATCCTCTGGAGAGGGAAGGAAAGGTATGCTGCCGCCATCTGCCAAAGGTGGTCTGGGAATGCCGAGTGTCAAGACATGTCATTATATGCTCCACTTGAATTTCCTAGAACAGATGTGTACACAAGTAGATAGTGAAGGCAAATTCTGGAAGGAAGATGCTCGTCGATCTTTCCCCGGCCCTAGAAAGTGTGCATTCCAACAAGGCGGAAGTGCACTGATCACCCCAAGACAAATGCCTCTTTTATTAGGAGTGTCAAAACACGCTGTGCTGCCTCTGACGGGTGAAGGATCACCTCTCTTACACCCAGGTGTTGTTTTGGAAGGCAATGTATTGGGTGATAGTGATGGGGGTGGCCAAGAACAAGCTCCCAGACAAACTGGGGAGTTTTGCTCTGTCTTGCCTTGGGTGCCTGGGTTGAAATGTCTCAATAACGAGGAGGCATCTCTCACCTGGCTGGTATTGTGAGGGCTCTCTGGGTCGGCAAGAAGTTTTGCACAGTGGGCTTGGCAATTTCAGCTGAGTGTGTGCGCTGCAGTGACTGGGAGGATTCCATTGGATACGCCTTCTTTCACTGGGGCATTGTGCACCCGTTGTGCAGGTTGATTGAAGGCTACATGGTTTGCATCTTCTAAAAGCCATTTCCGTTTGTGCCAATGGGGTGCCATCAATGTTGAGGGACTAGCACTACATGCTCTTGTATCTGCTCGGCATTATGCGAATGGTTGTGTGGACGGCAAAACAGAAGGAGTTTCTCGGAGGTGAGAAATTTTCATCTTCTCAGCTGGTCTCCTTCTTTAAGCATCAGCTTAAAGTTAAGATCAGGGTGGAAAGGGTGTGTCTCTCCTTGTCGAAATTCAGCAAAAGGTGGGTGAGAGTTTTGCATTTGGTTCAAGTGAGAGGTACTGACCTGGAGTGGTTGTTGGATGCGACTTAGGAAAGAGGATTTGGGGCCTTGAACCGAAACATCAGTCATCCCAGCCCATTTTAAGGTAAGATACGACATTTTCTTTTTCAGCTTTGGCCTCCTTGTGGCAAATATTTTCCTTTTAAATTTATCTAGTGTATGCAAGTACATAAATCCCCCATTTTTGTCCTGTATTTTCGTTTCTTGTCTCCACCCCATCCCATTTTTTAGGTGACAGATGTCTTTGTTCTCTGGTGAGATCAGATATTCCTTGAGTCTGCCTTTTCTAATCCAGTTAGTCAGGATTTCTACCACACATTTGCTTTCAGCAAGGGGTCCTACTACTAATATTGTTTTGTTTAGTTTCTTGTACATATATTTTTTTCATTGTATATAATCATTGGGTTTTGATTTTTTTCCCCATCCCCTGATAATTGTATAAATAAAACTTCATGCTTGGGATTTAATTGAGAAAATGAGGTATTTTGGTGACTGTGGTGTGACAGCCAAGAGTAAATGCATTGTTATGGTGAAAGGAAAATTGTAAGTACGAATGGGTCAATGAGTGAGCCTAGCTAGTTTTGAGGTAGGACTAGTGAAGACCAGTCTTTTCCCCATCCCCACTTTTTAGTCCATGTGGCACATTTTGTATTTTTAATGCAAATAAATATTAAAATGAAGAGGAACAAAGCAGCAGGACAAGATGAGATTGTAATAGAGATGCTGTGAATCTTAGATATTTTCAGGATTGATAAAGTTACCAAATGATAAATGAAATATATGACAGCAGCAAAATACTATCGATCAATCGCCATAGTGCCGCCGAAATAACCAGGTTCAAATGAATGCAAACTATTGAACAACCAGCCTGATGAGTCACATAACTCAACTAGTCATTAGGATTCTAATGAATAGAGCTTGTACTTGAACTAGACTGGATGAAGGGCAAGAACACTGAATTTGTTCAAGACAATAGAACAAGAAATACAATTTTTAAGATCAGAATGCTATTGAAGTGAGTAATACAAATGCAGAAAGCCTGTGACATAAATTTCCTTTGAATATTAGAAAAACTTTATTAAGGCATGAAAGATATTAGTGTAATCCATAACCTCTACTGGGGACAGACATAATAAATGCAGATAGAGAATAAGTTTTGAGAAATCACAAAAGTAGAAAAACTAGTTCAACAAGGAATGTGTTTACTCACCAGATTTATTTAATTTGTACAGTGTGATGATCCTCAGAGAACTAGAATACCTACCACGATTTATCATTAGAGGATATAACCATATATATTTTACAAAACTGATCACTATATATAACCTTAATATATGATATACAGATGACACTGTACCGATGGCAGACTCAGAAAGAAACTGAAAGAACTCTTAGATATAATAGTTAAGGAAAGCAAGAAGAAAGGGTTAACCATTAAGACAGAGTAAATGATTGTCAGCAAAAGAGACAGCCCAAGTTGCAAGCTATGTATTGGGGATGTCAAAATCAAGCAGATACAGAAATTTAATTATCTTTTTGTGTATTTTGCGTCGTAACAGACAATGAAAAGTGTGACAAAGAAATTCAAATGCATAGGAATAGCAAAAGATGCCATTAGATACTAAGCAAAGTGTTAAAAGATAGGAAAATGTCTTTAAAAACAAAGGTGTTGAACTACTATGTAATATCTTATTTTCTATATGGTAGTGAATGTTTGACAACCTCCTTAATGATGAAGAGACTTAAAGCAACAGATATGGTTTTACTGAAGAATCTCCAGAATACCATGGACAGAACGAGGTTTTTAAGAACAAAAGGAACTACAACAAAACTATTGCTAACAATCAGAAACTGACAGCTGAAATTTCTGAAACACCTAATGAAGGAAGAAAGCTTGCAGAATTTAACACTCACAGTGCATAATGAGGGCAAAAGAAGCAGGAAGAAACAATGAATTATCTAAATGAAGAATTTAAGTGAATGGATGGCAGCAAAAAGCCTCAAAGATGCATGCCCTGAAAGGATATGACAAATAAAAGAAGATTTTATGCATTCAGAAGTCAGCTCTACATCTAGAATTTTTTCTTGCAGTTAATATATTTTAAATATCTGTAATGTATAAATTATATAATAAAATGCATCTCAGTTATAATAAACTATTTTACTAGCTAATGAATTAAAATAGTTCAATACTTCTTAATACACAGCTATCAAGCTCTAACATTTGAAATGATGTTTTGTTTATGCTATTATAATGATGATTTTTAGTGATTTGATAATCAAAATTGATGGGTATCTACAAATACATAATATGGTTTACATGAATATATTAAATTACAAACATTCAAGTAAATTTCTTTATCTGAGTGCTTTGTAGACTGATTTAAAAATTATAACGTACATACCTTGCCTGTGTTCCTGAAATAAGAACAAAAACAGTATTAGAACAACTATTGAACTCTTACATTTAATGAATAGCATTTCAATTATTCATAATATTTTGATATTGCACATTTTACAAGACTGATTACTAAGAAAAAGGTATCATGTTGTAACTGAGTTATCAAAAACAACAGCAGAAAACCAGAATTGGTTTAGAAACAAGTTTATTGACTTTTGGTACAGGGGAACATAATGTAGAATAGAAACTGGGGAAGAGAATGTTTAGCCGTGAATGACTTTTATGTTTTCAGCAAAAGTTACTGCTGCTACTGCTCCTCCACTTTATGTAAGAGTATTTTCATCTGATGACTGAGACCAAACTTGTAGGGAAATATTCTCCCTCACAACATATCATTTCTTTGATTTTTTAGTTAAATCAAATTATCATTCTGTATAGTAAAGCTGTTAAGGTTATATCAAGTAATTTAATTCCTGAAATGTCTGAGTTATTTTTTTATTTTTAAATTTAGAGTGCAAGACATATATACAAGCAAAATTTTTTCCAATATTAATTTTTAACTCTTTAAAAGTTAGGATATAAATTGTGATATTTTATTATACTTATAAAATAAAGCATGTAAAATATATACCTTTGTTTCATAATTTATTGTATATTTTAATATCTGTCTATATTTCTGAGATGAGGTATTATGTACAGTATTTACATTAGTCGGACTATTGTCCTCATCTTTGTCGCCATATTTGTCACAACGTTTCGGCCGTTGTACGCTCTGGCCTTCTTCAAACTTGGAATTTCGAACCGAACCCTTTATTTCGATCACTGGGGTAGACTGTTCTAGTTCCACGAGCCATGTTTGATGGATGTCAGTTATCAGTTATCTCCTGGTAATTTTCCCTCTGAAAGTTCTCCACGGGTATTGAACTCACACTCTTTGGGTCTGTCACTGGATCTAACCAACACCTTTATCCACTGTACCATGTGTCCTTGAGGACATCTGGGTATGAATTTCTGAGTATTATAAACCTAATTTTTCAGCAACCATTTTTTACCAGTACTCATATTGCAATTTTGCTGTTATCATTGCATGTTTTTACCAGATCTCATATTGCAACTTTTTTGTTATCATTGCTGTTCTCTGGCACTCCTTATTACTGGTTCCCATATTGTATTTATTTCTATGCTTGGCCGACTCAGGAGATTTTTGTGGCCTAGCATATGTGCTGATTCCTTAAGTTTATGAATTTTCCAATGGTGTTCCCTGTCTATGATCTCAACCTGATCCCACAGGGGACGGTGATCCCCCTTCTCTCTCCATATGTGGTCAGCCACGCCTGATTTGTTTATATATTTAATATAAAAATGGATTCTGGCAAAATATTTAAAATTTCCCTTTTTCTTTTATACAAACTTTCCTCTACAACAATTGGAGCATCAACTATAATGTAGTCTGTTACCAATGTTTCTTTTGGGTTTCCTTATAGACATTGGTATTATTCATTTGATTAACTCAATGAACCAAGATACAAACATTTTTTTCATAATAATTAACCAGTTTAATTCATTACATTCAGATAATTTTAGCTGAGCATGGTCATACTTAACAAATTCTCAAGTTTGAGCCTTATTTCAATGCTTAAAATGAAAGTGAGAGTTTTCAGTTTGTAGTGACACTGGCAAATTAATATGCCTAATTTGCATAAGTGCAAAAGAAAGCCTATATAACGCGTCACTGAGAATAACGTAAGAAGGACAAGCTTAGTGACGGACTAGTGCTAAACCTCGACTTCACATCAATGGCGTCGCCGATAGGATACCATTTGTCTCTAGAAGATTCAGATTTTGTGGATGCATGAATTCGCTGTTTTTCTGCCAGTGCGAGAAGTAAGAAGCTGAAAGACAACAAGGAGAAGGGAGGTGAAAATGAAATTATGGATTTATTCTTGGCTACAGCTGGATGCAAGGCGATAATGAAAGCCTCCACCATGGCATATCCCACAAACTTGGAAGACTTGACTTTCGAAAAAATAAGTCAGATTATAAGGAGAAATATGAAACAAAAAAAAAAGGCTGGTAGTGGCAGAAAGAACGAAGTTCATGTCGATGAAACAAGAAATTGACAAACCAATTATAAAATATCTACACCGTCTATGAAATGTGAGTAAATATTGCGAATTTGAAAAACTCGGACAAGACGAACAGACTATTGAAGAGGACTTGATTCAATTAAGGTTAATTGAAGGTATGTGCAATGCATCACACCGATATAAAATAATGGAACAACTACAAATAGGAAATATGTCTTTAAATACATGCATTGACTTTATACAGCAACAAGAATTAATACAGAAATACAACCATCATAAAAGTCAACCCAGCGAACAAATATTCGCTGATACGTACATGTTAAAAAATAAGAAAATGTTCCTATTGTGGACGTGAACACGAAAATAAAATGGAAAAATGCCCAGCATTTGGAAAAACCTGTACAAATTGCTTAAAAAAGAACCATTCTCAAGCAGTATGCAAATTCAAAAAGAAAACCGTTGAAAGAGTTGAAGAAAACGAAACCAATATGGAAGTCTTCACATTAAAAGATAAGAATATAGAAAAAAATTGAACAAAAGAAAAAAGACATTATATTAAAGGTTAAAATTAACAACTGCAATTTAGATATGCAAATTGATACTGGGAGTGAAGTAACACTGATACCAAAAAATTTTTGGGAACGTATTAGAAAGCCACCTTTACAAAAGAGCAGTTTACAATTCCGCCAATTTGATGGGTCGGTCATAAAAACTTTAGGATACTTTGAAGGTTCCTGGGAGTTAGAAGATAAATTTGAAGTAATACCTATAGATGTCACAAGTCATAAAAAGAACCACGGACTTCTTGGAAACGACGTGCTTAACATAAATTCTACCAAATTAATTAATGAGATAAAAATGGAAAAAATTGAAAAGTTAAAAAACTATAAAGCGAGTTTAAAATTAAAAGAAAATGTCTCCCCCTCTTATTATGAGGCACGAAAATTACCAGTACATTTGTTACCATTAGTAGTAACAAAACTACGAAAATTAATAGAACAAGACCTTCTTGAACATGTTCCCCCTGGGGGTAGCAAGTGGGCATCACCCATTGTAGTGTTGAGGAAGACAGATGGTGATTTACGTATTTGTGGAGATTACAAAATAGGCGTAAATCACAAAGTCTGTTCGGATTCATATCCCATACCGAATGTTGAAGTTGCATTACATGCACTGGCAGGAATGAGCGTTTTTACAAAAATAGATTTAAAAACGGCATACCACCAAATACCAATAGACGATAACTTCAAAGAAGTAACCATGAAAAATACGCCAATAGGGTTACTAAGATGGAAAAGGATGACATATGGAATAAAAACCGCAAGCGCCATATTTCAAAGGGCCATCGAACAGGTTTTAGAAAATATGAAAAACATGATTTGTTACCAAGACGATATAAGCATAGGAGCTACTAATGAAAAGGAATTAAAAAAGAAAACCGACATAATCTTGAATAGATTAAGAAATGTTGGAATGACAATAAATGAAAAAAAAATGTGTAAACAATTGTAGTAAAATATCTTTTTCAGGTTATTCCATTTCAAAAGAAGGTATATCACCAGACCAAGCCTTGATAGAAAAAATACTAAAAGTAGCTACACCTACAAATAAAAAAGAACTGGAGTTTTTTTTTGGGAATTGGTGAATTTTTACAGGCAATATTTACCAAAATACACGGACTTGACTGAACCGTTTGCAAATTTAAGAAAAAAACAATGTTGAATTTATTTGGTCAGAGGAAAAACAAAAAGCTTTTGATAGATTAAATGGCAAAGAAACCAGTAGTGAAAATGTTTGATCCAAAAAAGGACATGACGTTAACCACAGATGCAAGTGAACATTCAATATCGAGAATATTATCACAAGAAGGACATCTGATAATGTATTTATCAAGAAGACTAACGAACACCGAATTTAATTATTCAAATATAGAGAAAGAAGCATTGGCTATCGTGTGGACAACTACTAGAGCTCGACAATTTTTAATTGGAAAAAAATTTCTGTTAAGAAGTGATCATAGACCATTAGAGTTTATATTTAACCCAAGGAAAGAATTACTCAAAGCCACAACATCAAGGATACTAAGATGGGCAATAAGATTAATGGCATTTGACTTTGAATTTATCATGCAAAAAGGCCACAATACAGCTATAATAAATAAAGAAAACAGCAACAGTGTATTAGCCCATGCAGATCAAATAAGGACCCAGGGTGAATATGAAGAGCAAAATGATGAAGAAATGTCTACGATTCTGTCCGTTAATGATTTATTAGAACAACCGTTACAGAATGAAACATCAGAAGATGAAATAATGCAGGATCAAGTGGGCCAGAATGAGTTTGAAAGTTCGGACGAAGATCAAATAATGCAAGAAAATGCCTATGATTACAGCTTAGCGCAGGACAGATCTAGGTCTCCCAGAAAAAGAAATACGGGAGAGAGAGAAGTAGGGCAAAGTAATGAAACTATCATGAGAAGAAGTACAAGAACTACTAGAGGTATAAAACCTATACGTTTCAGGGAGATGTAGTGATACTGGCTAATTAATATGCCTAATTTGCATAAGTGCAAGAGAAAGCCTATATAACTCGTCACTGAGAATAACGTAAGGACAAGCTTAGCGATGGACTAGTTTATATACCTCGACTTCACGTCACAGTTATTTTCCATAAGTTGCGCCTCACTTTATATTTAAAATATGCTTAGTTTTTGGACAGATTGGAGCAAAAATATTTGCAATTTATCTCATTTTTATAGTACCATGCAAAAGCCTTTGTCCACTTTAAACTACAGGGTGTCCCCAAAAATTGACATTGTTTAAAATGTGAATTTCTGAGTAACTACATGTTCCAGGTAAACAAAATGAAATACACTTCATGTTGAGCAATAAAAGATTTATTTATCAAAATTCAAACAAGATATTCAAAGGGATGTAGATTTTATAACTGATTTCACAAAGCTTCAATATGTACACTAACTGTGACATAACACATGTCAAGTCAGTAGTCCAGCTCCTGCTAAACACACTGCAGCATGTCTTGTGTAACTTTCTCCAGCATTTCAATGTGAACTTATCTCAATGAGAATCTACCAGGAAGATGGATCGGGCATACCAGTGGTAATGACAATGTTCTGTTGAAATGGCTACCATGTTCACCTGACTTGACACCTGGTGATTTTTTTCTATGTGGTTATGTGAAAGGACAGGTCTATATCCTCCCTCTTCCTTTTAAAAGCCTAAAGGAACTTAAGCAGAGAATCAATGAGTTGCTGAAGAAGCCTATTTAATTTTGTTTGCCTGGGACATGTAGTTACTCAGATACACAATTTTAAATGAGGTCATTTTTTTTGGACACCCTGTATTGTGAATTTCTAAGAATCATCAGCTTATAAGTGAATGATGTGCATTGCATTTTCTGCAAATTAAACATTGGTTCTATTGGAATAATTTCCATACTTTATTTCATTCTGAATGAGAGTTTTATTTATCAATTCAGTTTCCAAGTATTTCTTTAGAATTTTTATATGCTATAGGTTCTTTGCATCTATGTTTATTGAATTTGGGAAGATTGTAGAAAGCTCATCAGCACTCTGATCCTTTGTTATAGTCAGCTGATCTCCTCTTTCATGATGTTGTCTTTTGTTAAAAACATGAAAAGAGTGGTTCCTATAACAACCATTATATAACATAAGTAAACATTTATTAAATGTAATATACTCATTTACTGAGTTATAAACAAATATGCAAATATCTTTTTTTTGTTTTTGTTAAAATACCGTGTTTCTTTAGGATATTGACAACTATGGCTCTCTACAGATAGTTTCTTTATTCTCCGCTAATCATCATGACTTGGGAAAAATAGTGGAGTGGTTTCCCATTGCCTTCTACATGATTCTGAATTCAGGGTTATCCTTCTCCTAGACTGTCTGTTACCCAAGGCTTGAAGTGATAAGAAATGGATAATTTAACAAGGACATTTGTGTGTAAGTGATTGCAACAATCAGCAATTTGATTTTGATTTGCAGATTCCACTTTTTTCTGCTGATGACTGTCATGCTACCCACATATCCTATGTGACTATTAAACATTCAATATATTTAAAAAGATCATCAACTACTCATGAAAACAAGTGAAACACCCTTAAAATATCAGCAAAATGACAAAAATTCTAGATATGACTAGCATACAAATATTGTAAGTAAATGAAAACATTTAAAAAATACTTCTTCACAAAATATAAAAAAATTAGCTTCCCACTATTCAATCTTTTTTTCCTTTATTTTATGATCTAACTAATACAATTGTGATAGAGGACAACAAAAATAAGACATTTTTTTTATAGGAGATAATAATCATTAATTAATAAAGCAAATACATGTAATGTTTTTCTTTTAAGTAATAATTTAACATGATCTCAATATGATTATCACATTCAGCAGGTCAAAATTCACTTCTACATGACCAGTAGTTTTACTATCTATATAAACTGAACACTGCTTTTTTAAAGATAGCATTAAAAAGAACTTACTTCTGTGAATCTTGATGTACTTCATGACCTAGACAAAGAAAAAGGACAAAATAAATACATTGACAAATTTTAGATAACATTTTATTTTTTGATTAGATAAAAAAATAGCTTATTTCAATTATATTTGTTTTGTTCTTTCCCATATAATAAAATTAATCCTTAATATGTTTATTTTTAAGACATCATTTTCCAGAATCACTTGGAAAAGTTATAAAAGGTACAGAAAATAAAATATTTGATATTTGATTCAAAATTATTTAGAAATTTTCAGCAGTAACATCAAGTAAATAGAATAATAGAAATGTGACCACAAATATATGACAGTAGAATTGGTTAATCAAAAGTTCTTGGTTGAATTATTGGATTGCTCTGATCTGAACATTTTTCATAATAGATGTCACTTTTTTGTATTATTTTAATATTTTTTATTCAAATCACGAAAGAGAATGCTGGATTTTGCCATAATGACATCTCTAGTGCAAAGGAAGTTACTTGGCAGTGCCCATTTCTAAATAAACATATATTACAAAGTTAACATGGTACTCATAAAGGATTCCTAGTTGTTGCCAACAATAACTGTGGAATACCAGTAACAAGACTTTTCCAAGACATTTGGTACAGGGTGAGTTGGATTCATAGGTTTCCTAAAGATATTACTGTAAAATTAACACACACATACACACACACAAACCCATACACCCTATATCATATGGTATACAAATATGGTTTAGCAATATTCTGTGATAAGACATATCATACCACCTCATGTATGTGTGTGTAATAACAAGCATTTGGCTGTAAAGGAAAGGAACTAAAGGTATTGAGATTTCAACAGTGAGTATTCGTAAAATTTTGAAATATATACATAGTTGTTTGAAGATAGGGGTGTTGTCTGATTTCTTGGGTTGGTTGGCTGAAATCACAGTTGGGGACAGAAGATAGTTCTGGAGTGGATTAGCCATTGGTAGGGTTTGATTTATGCCCTTCTCCATAGTTGAAATTGACACCTGTTAGGTGTTTGAGGAGTTGGCGGTTCTGTTCCTGCTATTTATCTAAAGCTCCAAAGAAGAACCAGCAATATTATTGGCCCTTACCTGGCATCTCGGCTTCAGTGACTTTCTCACCACCATAAAGTTGCCACCCTTTGCCTTTTCTATAAATACTTTCATGGTAACTGTTCAGATAAGCTCTTCACTATGGTACCTGAATTTAAGCACAGTACTAGACCAATTTAGTGTGGAGTTGGCTAGATGTAACCATAAATTCTGTGCTAGCAGTTTCTTTTCTCACACTTTTTGCTTGTGAAACTCTCTTCCAATTCTATGCTTTCTAGCTAACTTTAACCTGCAAAAATTTAAATGCAATGTCAATAGCTATGTTTTACCCTCCTAATTACTCTACTTTTGTTCTCGCTCCTAAGCAATGTTTCAGTTTCTAACTCTTCCACGCCCCCATAACCCCTTGTGTGTCAGTGGCTTTACTGCCTTGCATGGGGCGAACAATTAAAAAAAAGATGAACACAAAATAATTACAGCAACACAGAAATTTAATAGAGTAATTAAAAAATAGAGTAATGAAAACAAGTCATGGTATAAACTAATAGAATACCACTCTAGAATACCCAAACTTTATGGTCTACATAGACATTCTGGCGCACCACATTATATCAGGCATTGATTGCACTCCCTACAAACTGTCAATAGCCATAACACTTCTACTTGGAACGATCAGCCTATCACATGTTCAAAATTCAGGCAACCTGTTTGAAAAACAAAGTGGAATAAATGACAGATAAACTCATGGTGAGTTTAAATGTTAAATCCCTTTATACCAACATTCCTGTTAACAAATGCTTAAATCTTTTAATAAAAGAATCTAACACAATCAAAAATAAATCTCTCCCTACCAATAGTTAAAATCATAAAAATCTGCCAACTCGTCATCAATATTTTTATCTTCTATATAAACAAAAAAAGAAAGTTACATATACAAAAAGTGATCAATTTAAATTTCAGTTTCTTTTCTACTTTGTAGATGGAAGAATTCGTAGGACCCATACCCTAATTTTTTAAAATATTTTTATTCCTTACAAAGAAGAGGATTTTGTGGCTCACTAGCTAATGAAAGATAATTAGATTTTATCCAGTAGAAAATATATTGATCTTTGAATACAGACAAATGTTTGTCCCTTTCTTGTTATGCTTCATTTAGCCTCATACTTATATGATTTGATATTCACACCTGTTCAATTTTCCTCATGCATTTGTCAGTAACTATTTTGGAATTTTGAACTGAGCACTTTATTCACTCCATGGGGATAGATTTGTTAAATAATAGTTTAGCAGACTATTATTTTTTAGAGTATTGTATCTCTGCTCAGACTTCTTCAGTTTAACCTTAGGGTTCAGATACAAGACAAAATAAAGGAAGTCAATTTTGATTGACTGAACTAGCATGGGATTGATACACAGAGAAAGGTTTTTTGGGGAGTCAAGTCTGTCAAAAAGTGGAGACATATTTCCTTTTGTCTCTGGATCTGCTCCCCAGTGGAGGGGGAGAGCAAACCTACTGGATAGTTAGAGATGTATACGTCGATGTTAATAAACCAGTTAAGTCAAATTATCTTTGTTGATGTCTTTTTATCACTGGAACAAAAACGACTAGTGATTACCGGCTGAGAGAAGATAAGAGAGAGAGGATACAACATATGAGTGAATCAATGCTGTCACCCAAGACCCCCACCAAGGGACTATGCAACATAGACATATTTAGCGCAGTGACCAGGGCCTCCCAGCATAGTGGGGGCACAGAATGAGGGTTACAACACAACATAGAGAAGTTCAGAGAGAATTTTCAGACTGAGAACTCAATGAAGGGAATATGAAAAAAAAAAGAAACAAAGTAATCTAGACATAAGGACAGAAAAAAAGAGAAACTGTAAATACTATGTTCTACTGCTCACACACAGGCTCTCCAGCCAAGAATATTGAAAAACTAGGAAAAAACTAGGAATTTTTTCAATGAAAAACTAGGAAAAAACTAAGAATTTTTCAGCTAAACATGCTTTTACCTTTTAGATGATATTAATTACGATAATCATACAGATGTTCTGCTGACATAACACATTCTTTTGCAGCTCTAATTCAGCAACACTGACCCAATTTGAAAGGTTTATTTTAAAATATAGGCAAAGAACAAAATCTTTATACAAAACAATGATGGTATGATGAAAATGCAGTAACATATTAATAAAATATATTTCCATTTTCATGTGACATTACTCTATGTAGTCAAAGATTGAATATTTCAAACAAATAGAAGCAGGGTCATATTTCTTTTATAATGATAAGTATACATTACTTCAGGTTTCATAAAAAACTATTATTGAACACAGTTCCATAATGATAAAATTAAACATAAGGAGACAAGTATATTAAACATAAACATGTACTTTGTAAAACATAAAATGAACAGGTACATATAAAGCATCAAGCATTACAGTTGAAGGGGTAGTTTAACAGTCGTTTTTACTTCTTCATAAATGAGTTTATCAATCGTAATCTCTTCTTTCCAATGTCATTTCTATCTTCAATGCATTTGCTAATAGCAGCTGTTATCTTCTGAAGATTTGCCTTTGCAACATCCAACAGACCCTGGCTAATATTCATTTCTTTGAAATTTGTAGACTTTATAGCTTCAGATAATCTTAAATTGGATTCTTCAAAGATCTGATTCGCCTTCTCCATTTCTGTCTTCAGTTCCAATTTACTCTTCTTAACATCTTTCTTATTCATCAAGCTTTTGTTTGGGTTGCTGCTGTTTTTCAATCCTTTCTTTTTCTTTGTGTTTCTGGAGAGCAGCTTCCTTTTTCTTCCTCTCCAGCAATGCCTCCTCTTTCCTTTCAGCTTCTCGCCTTGCTTCATACTTTTGGTGGGCTTGTCTCACTGCAGCCAGAAGGTCTTTGGTTATGGGGATATCTATGACATGCTGAGAGCATCTCTTGTGAGTCTCAGTTCATTAACTGACTCATCTGACAAACGACATCTCTCAGGAGTGACCAACTTCTTGTTCACAGAAAGGCTCCCTTCTACATCAGCATTCCCATGTGAAATGCAGAGACAGGTCATCTCAACTCTCTTCAAATTAGCATACTTGATCTCCCCACTAGCATTCTTTAAGCTGAAAATGACATTCCAGTAGTGATCTATCCTGATCAATTGGCCATCCCTGTTGTACATCCCACTTTCATCCACTTGCTCTGACCTGTAGAGTTTCCATTCATCAATGATCTTTGAAACAATGGAATCTTCTATGGAGGGCAATGCTGAGCAGAATTTTCTGAGGAGCTGTTGGGCTTTGTCTTGGTCCTCAACCTCAGGATGAAGACATTGAACACATCTGATGATTGTGTCATTCAGGGGTAGTTTTATCTGGAGATAGGCACTGACCGATTGGTAGAATTTTCTTATGTCATACAGTTTCACCTTCTGTTTGTCTTCATCAAGAGCTCCTAAGGTCTTCTCAGTGTCTGCACCTATTTCCATGTCTTCGAGTTCGACCAAATTCTGGTTCATCCTGTTCTGTTCCCAACTACATCATTGTTAACAAATCTGTTGAGGAAGGTTTTCAACAATGTTGATGACTCTTCATACAGGAGATGGATCATTGGCTCTTCTTTTTGGAATTTCTTAAGAAAAGGATCAAACAAAGGCCCAACACATACCAGGAACTGAACCTGTGCAAGGCACTCTTTGCTGGAGAGGAATTGGCATATTCTTTGGTATCAGGTGTTCTTTTTCAGCTGTGCATTGGTGCGATCCTTTGTATTCTTCTTGGGAAGATCTGTTAGGAAGTACTTACAAAGAGGTTTCCAATGTTTGAGAAGACGTTCCAATGCTGGTACAAGGGTCAACCACCAACACTGTACATGCCGAATGGAGAACTCTTCATTTAGACCAAGATCCTCTAGAGTAAGGCTGTAGTCCTCCCTTTGACAGATGTGCGTCTTAAACCACTGGAAAATATCAATTGCTAGTTGTTCAGCATTTTCTCCGTAAACATGAAGTCCTTTCCTGAAAGATTTATGCACTGTGTGCATGGCACAAAAGGTATCAGTCCTAGCAATTCAGCTGTTTTCAGATGACTTTGTACAACTTTTCATATTGTTTTATTAACATTTGGACCATCGCTACCTAAGGATATCAGCTGAGCTAATGGCATTTCAAATCCATCTTCTGTCACAGCATCTATAATCGCACTACTCACAGTCTCTGCTTTAGCATGTCCAAGCATAAGGCTTTTCAGAAACATGGTAATTACTTCATCTTTTTGTTCATTCCAATATCGAACAAGCATATCACTTCTTGTGTTGAGCATTGCTGGTTTCGTCAAATTGGATTGTGAAAGGACATTGTGCTGCTCTTATTTTTGCAGTGGTCTCTTTTCGAAAGTATGGTCCAAGTCCATCTGATATCAGGTATGATACCTTCGATTTGCTCATGGTGAACTTGTCAGAGATGGTTCCTTGAATAGTCCAGCAATATGTTCACAGGATGTGCAGGAGTACCCTCCAGCAACAACCTGCATTGCCCACAGTGCTTCTGCTTTTGTTACTTGGTCACTGACAGACACCGGATGAAGATACATTTTTTGTTCCACATCTCCTCCTCCTTGCTTGCTGGTACTGGCCACTTGACTGGTTGGCATCAACAATTTCTGCTTGGGATCAGAGAGTTTATCCTTGTGTCTCTGACCATCAGCATGACCAATGAGTTGTATAGCTCCAGTAGTTGAACATGAGATGCTCTTTTTACACAGTACACAAAAGTCGGCAAAGCTGTTTGAAGAATCCTCATTACACCATTTAGACAGCAGTTGGCCATTATTGTCAAGTTTACTAAGCCAAGCATAGTTAAATTTGGTTTTTCCACTAGGCATGATTAGTAATGTTGATAGCTAAGCAAACTGCTTCGTTTCTGAGAAGAAAGATAACAAAGACAAGAAAGTGGTTTTAAAGCAAGCATAGTATGAAAGGGTTAGATATTTATACAATATCATATATTAAACATGCAAGCCAAGCAGAACTATGATGTATATTATTACTTAAAGGGGGACTACATGTTAACACTAAAATAGGATTGGTATCATGCAAACAGGACAGAGACAAGTACACAAGCAAAAGCATTTTCACCACCAAAGCTATGCTACAGTAACTATAGGTTATAAAAACTCTTAATTTGATTTTTAGTCACTGATCAGAGGGTTACCAAATAGAATAGGCGAATCCCCACACTCATTTATAAAGAATATATATTTTCACAGTTTTTAAACCCAAATTGCTAATAAATCTTCATGTTTTATGCCCAAATACTTTTAAGATCTATAGTTTATAGGTCTATATTTAATCTTAACATCTTATGATTCCATTCTGCAAATATTTTGAGAATAAAAAAACTAGGAATACTAGGAAGATTCTGTGAAAAACAAAAAACTAGGAATGGCAAAAAAAACCTAGAAAAACTAGAAATCACTGGAGAGCACACGCACGCACGCACAAATCTAAGCAGCAACCCAAAATGATGAAAAGAAATGTTAAATAAAAGTAAAAAACAGTAGGCAAACTGGGTTTGATTGACAGAAAAAAAAAGACAAATAGGGAAAAGAAAGAGGGGACACAATGAACACTCACACATACACACTGGTGTGACAATGTCAATTTTGATGAAACTTTTTTGTGAGAGACTGATTTTTGTTGTTTTGTTTTGTCTTTTTTACAAAGGTTTAGAACCATGTGTGAAAATCTATTGTTGATTTTGATTGGCACACGAATGTTGTATGCCTGGTGGTCTGTTTTTTTATTTTGTTTGTGGAAAAGATCTGACTGTGAAAGTTTCGCTTTCGAAAGAAAATTTTCTAGAGAAGGAAATTCAACCAGTAAATAAATTTTCCTGATGTTGACCTTTGAGGAAGTTCAATGATGTTGGCCAAGTGGAGACCTGAATTTGCATACATGAACACAATGGAAAATTGTTTTGAAAAGGAAAGACTGATGGCATTTTGTGATGGAGCATTCCCACTCTGATTTCTGTGTACTGTTAATGAGTTGAAAATTTTTGTGACTATGGTTTTATGAGCATTCAAATGTTTTAAGTTTAGAATTATTTTGTTAATTGTAATTAACTGACAAATGATTGTTTTTTCATTTTTGTAACAGAGTGTGGAATTATTTTTTTTAATTTAAGAGCTGTGTGTGTGTCCTTTTGCCTACATTGGTTGAATAATAGAGTTGTTAATGGAGGAATTTTGTGAGTTAATTTATGTGGAAAAAATTAAGTTAATTGTGGGAATAAGTAGATTTGGCCTGCATAGATTTGGATTTCAAAGTATGTTTGGGGTGGGGGAAATTGTCACACCTGGTGGGTAGAGTGGGAGTGTTATGCTATGAAGTATTCAGTATTGAGTAAATATATCCCCAAGATACTCCTGGGATCAAGGAAGTGCCCTGACAACCAAAAGGAATTGGTCAAGTGGCTTGTGGGATGCCAGGTTGTGGTAGACAGCTAAAGGAAGAAAACCCTAGTAACCACAGTAGAGCCAGTAATGGATTAGTTAGGAGGTGCTGAGTGGATGTGGTTGTTTTCCCCATGGGCACAGCTATGGGCAGAATGATTTGAGATGATGCAAGTTGAGTTTTGACACACAGAGGAAGATGGTTAATAAATGATTATAGAAAATTAATGGTGGTAAATTTGTGAAGATTTGTAAATCGGGTAAAACGCAAATACAGAAGTAATTAATTGGTTGTGGTTGAATAAATAAATGGATCGTGTGTGCTGTGACACTGTGAGTAGGAAATAAGTGTGGATCATAGTATATTTAAAGAGTAAAATTTAGGTGGTAAGGACATGGCTCAGTTATGGAATTGGTTGAAACTGTGACATGGGATATTTTGGCCTGTATTGTGCGATTTTTTTGACCAGTGTTTTATTTTCTGTGAATTGTATGTGAAGAGACAAGAAATTTTGTTCTCCCCAGGAATATTGAATTGCAGAGATGGTACTTGCTGACCTGGAAGGAGGGGATATTGGAGAGGTTAAAGTTCACTGATGGAGTGATTTGTATCTAGATTGTCATTTGAGGCACTGATCCTGGGTCATGAAAGCTAGTGACCAAGAATAAACAAAGGATTGTCTGGCATTTTGTTTTTTGTTTAAAAAAGTAAATGTTGTGAAGCATGAAAAAACTGGTCAGAATTTTTTTGTTTATGTTCATTCTTTTTCAGGAATGTTATATGTGCATGCCGGAGGGGTCATGTGATTGGGGCTCAATGAAAAAAAAATGTAAGGAGCACACCTTGCAGACACAAAGGAGTAGAGTGGATTTTAGAGTAATATAGTTGAAATAAAATCTATAAAACCTTTTTTTTAAATGATTAGATAAGAAATGTTAAATAATACTTTAGCAGACTATTATTTTATAGAGAAGTGTATTTCTGCTCTAACTTCCTCAGTTTGACCTTAGGGGCCAGATACAAGACAAAATAAAGGAAGTTGATTTTGAGTGGCTGAACTATCATGGAAATGATAGATAGAGAAAGGTTTTTCAGGGAGTTGGTTCTTACATGCCAAACAATGTAGACATGTTCTGTTGTATCTGGAAGTGGCTTCCCAGTGGGGTAAGAGAGTGACCCCACTGGCTAATTAGAAGATGTATATGTTGATGTTAATAAACTAGCTAAGATTAGAATTTTATTTGTTGATGTTTTTATCTCTAAACCAAACTGACTAGCAATCACCCACTGTGAAGAATGCAACTTTATTATAATCAAATTGAGACCATTGCCCAAGACCACCCCCATGACAGAGATATGCAACAGATTGTTTTTATTCCATTTTTTATGATTGGAGGACATTTCATATCTATTAATACTTACTAATATCATTTACCTTTGTTTCTTCCATTGAACCAGCACTACCAGATCCAGAGATTGAACTCACAACTTCAAGGGAACAAGATATGTTTTAACCAACACTTTAATCCACAACAAGTGGACAATCTAATAGTGAAATGCTGGAGCCTTAAACCTAATGTCTGTATTTACATAGTGGAATTTTCTTAGTGCCCTGAATTATTTCTTTCTTTCATAATCAGTTTATAATAATTTGTTTGGAAGTGATATCTTTGAAGGGTCAAACTGCTTTTGAATACCCTTCTGATGTATCATCTGATGATCCTTTGAATCTTTTCATATCTATTTCATATCTACCCTTTATGACTGTGGTAGATTTTTGGCTGTTGTCCAAGCCTCTTCTGTTCTTGTTTGGAGAAACTGATTCTATGCTTGCAGGGTAGTAGTTACCCTGAAGTATGAAGTTCACCATCCAGTTGGTATGAATGGGAACATCTCTAATAGTTTCCACAAAGAGTTCTATACATAGGATAGAGACTTATTTGTCAGAGAGATCCTTATATCTACAAAGAATCTACTCAGTAGGTGACAGGCTGAACTCTGACAACTGATTATGGGCTTCGGTAGAATACTGTCTTCATGAATCACATGTGGTAGCTTACTGAAATATTGAGTCAGCTGTCTGTATTCATCAAGTAAACCTTCTTGCTCAGGATCTGCGACAGCTTCCTTTCAGTTTTTACAGTTGGATCCTTCTTTATCTTGCTGCAGTTACCATCTCTAAAATAAGTTATCTGAAATCGGTAGTTTTAAAAGGGGTCTTAAACATTTCAGGTTCGGCTTCATATAATTCTTACAGATGATATAGCCAAGCAATTTAATTTTGTTCTGTTTGAAGAAATATTTATCCTGGTTGAGTGTCAAATTGTATTTTTTTATGGCTATCATGAATTGTTTTAGTTTTTTGTTATGTTAGGTTCTGTCCACATACCGTCATGTTGTCAATGTAGGCAAATATGCTTTTTTGTTGCTCTTTCTCAATTATTTCATCTACAATTCTCTGAAAATGGGCTACCCCATTAGTTATGCCAAATGGGATCCTGCAAAACTGATACAGGTGGCCTCCAGCTTCAAAGGATGTGTATGGTCTATTGCAGGGTTTAATAGCTACTTGATGATAAGCCCTTCGTAGATCAAGAGTGCTGTTCACCCCATATTTGGCTATTTTGCCAATCATGAAATCGATATGAGATAGAGGGTAGGTAAATTTGATGATGGTTTGTGAATAGTCATTCTTTTCTTATGGTTTTCTGTAGAAGTGATTAGAACCCGGGCTCTCCAAGTAGAATTGCTTGGCTCTATAACTCCTCCTTTTAATATTCACTTGATCTCTGTACTAATGAACAATTGATCTTTCTTGGAATAACACTGATTTCACTGCGATAGGTTTACAGTCTGGTGTAAGATTAGAAAAGAGATCTGGGTAAAGCAGTGACGATACTCCCTCTCAGCATTTGGTAAATTGGGAACAGTGGTTAGTTTCTCTGGGTAGAGACCGTATTCCATTATTGTGTCAAACTAGCAAGTTTTGCTGAATAAACTGTAATGCTGAATGTAAATTTAAGAAGCTTTATTCTGCAAAACTGAATCATTCGTAATTAAATGGCCTTTTCTACATAGTGGTTAGTATTTTAATGAGTAGGATGGGATAAGTTCATTATTATCACAATTCTAAAGCAAAATATTATAAAAGGTAGAATACATTTATTTATAACAAATGGGATGTATTAACATATAATGAATAATTTAAGCTGATTTAGAGGAACAAGAGAATTATACAATATTTATGTATAAATAGATAATTTGCGCATATTGCATACAGTTCATTTGTACATAGAGAAGTGCACTTACCGGACTCATTTTCTATTGGCCGCCAAACAAAATATCTATCCAATGTAGGAATTGAGTTTTGTACTGACCACACATTTTCAGAGTGTTTTTTCTTCTTACCATGAATTTGTGGTTTATTGAAGGCAGCCTGGTTTGAATTGATTTCTTTGGGCACTGGCAATGTATAAACCAAAGGTCTCTTGCTGTAATACTGTTGAGATTTCTTGCTTAACAGTATGTTCCCTAGTGTAGGTGGATGTCTTTTTAGAATTGTTGGTTGAGCAGAAACATATTTTTTTGTGATTTTTTCCCCATGCTTCTTGTATTTGCTGAAAAAAAAAAAAAATTCTAATTTATGGAGAAAAATAAAACTATCAACTTAATTTGAAAATTTAAAAACATTTATAAAAAAAAAGAAAGATTAATCACATCTGTAAATATATAAAAATGTAATAAAAATTTTTTTAAGTATTTTGTTATAAACTGTAAACTGTCAGTTGCAGTTAATGATCTCATAATCCTATCAATCAGAATATACTAATTCATTTTTTTTGTTTAACTTTTGGTTTTGTGTCATATGTAATCCATGCCAGAAAATACCAGAGGTCTAATGTCCACCAGGAACCTTTAAATCGGAAAAGAGTTGATCTGTGGTGACCATAATATGTACTGGGTTTACTGTAAGAGATACCAAAATAAGTTTTGTACTTGGTGTCTTCTCAAAATGCTAGAAGACCTAGGTACCTCGGTGATTATCATAGGTGACCTCAAAGCCACCAAATGCAGAAGAGGTTCTAAAAGGGTGTCAATGATTACACTAACATAAATAGGAAGTGAAGGCAGCTGAACTTAGGACAACCACACAAAAGACAACCAGATGACAGGAACTTATATAAATGCTTGACTTACGAAGAGGTGGGGAGCAGAATCCCTTGAATCCTCATAAGATTGAATGTTCAAAGAAAGACCTAAAACAACATACCATTGATTAGCCAATTTGACAGAGTCTAAAAGTGAATAAACAATCATTTTATGTATGAAAATTTTAATCTCATATTTTTATCAGACATTACTAACATTACACTATGATAAAATTCATAGAGAGTCCTGTAAAACAAACAAGTCATTTTCTTGACAAAGAGTGTAAGACTACAAAATTACAAATGACTTTTTCTAACAAATTTGTCTGTTTTTAAATCAGTCAACTTAGATAACATCTCTTTATAACAAATATTTTGAATTCTTTATTAATGAAAAAATATCAAACACGAAATTTATTCTGAGAATGTTATGATAATGAAATAGGATTTAAGAAATAAAAAAAACCCAACTTATTTGATATTTTCTTATTTGATTGAATTAAAGTTTGGTATTTATAATTAAACCAAAAACTAAATATAAATAAGATATCAAGTTATTAAGAAGGGTCATTTTGAATACATTTTACTTTGGTAGGAGATTAGCAGACTATCATATTTGTTGTTATAAGAGATGAAGGAAAATCTGCTATGCTAAGAGTTGCTATTTGTTTATTCAGATGTTTACAATGTCAAATATTCTTTGTGTATTTTACTTAAAAATAAAAACACTTGCATATTGAAATTTTGAGATATTCATTGTACTACATGAAGACCTGGATTTATCTAAATTCATATTTATGCTGTCAAAATGAATTTTAAAAAGTATGTATAAGCATAGCATCATTTAATCAACTGATAATTGGTCATAGTAGCATTTGTTGATAAATCAGATGTTGCCCCTTTTCTCTTTTTTGATTATTTGATTTTCATACTCACTTATCTTTATTACATCACACAAATTTCATTTGTGGCTTAAGAATTGTCCAGGAATTGAAATAATATTCTAATAGTTCTTCACGATTTTTTACCAATCTTTATTGAGAGTAATTAAATTACCAATTCTTATAAATGCACATATGGTAGCATGAGAGAGCAAACAAAATAACAAGTACCACTGGTGATACCGAAAGAGAAGAAGACAAGAATTGTTAATATAAAATAATTTGTATTGCCTATACAAAGGATGTGAGTGGAATATCTCTTTGTGGTCTAGGGAAGTAACTTGGAAGGGGGGTAGAGTTTGTAGGGCCTGGAGTTGATGCATGTGTTGGGTCAGTTGACCGTGGCTACTGGTGGTGACATTGACAGCTTACCCATTTGCTGTGATTCTGTTAGTGTTATGAGTGGCATTCTTAAAGGCAAATGTGGTAGATCCTGACTTATTATTAATGTTTTTTTCTTTGGTGGCAATGTTTGAGATTGGCTCCATTTATATTGTATTTTCAATTTTTTGAGATGATTTTGTTTTGTGAGCCAAATGTAATGTTAAGAGCAACTTTTTAATTTTTATTTTTGCTTTCTTAGTGTTCAAATTCAGTCAACATGTAGAATAAATCAGAAAGAGATCTAATTTGAAGCAGAGTATAGCACAATTAACCAGTGCAACCTTAATATATAGTAGATTGTATTATAAATCTGGGTATTCTATTGTATTGTTTCATTTTTCAGATGCTCTGTTCATTATAAATTTTGTTTTTATCCTTGAAAATATTTGAAAGAAACATAATTACTTTATTTCTTATGAATTTAAACTGAGGAAAAATGCAGTTAAAGCATCATGTTGATATTTTGAGAAATAATTATCAAGTGAATATTACAAATTGAGGAAAACTCATAAATGTCACTGAGAAACATTGTAAAAGATAATCCTAAAAGAACAACACAAGTTTTTCAGTAAATCTTAGATTATCACCATTTAGCTGCAGTAGGAAAATTGGATGAATTGAGAAAGTGAATTCCACACAGATTATGACAAACAATCAAATATTGAATCACTTTGAGGTGAGTTTTCTTTAATAAATGGCAAATCATTTTTGAAATATAATGTTATTTGTGATGAAAAATTAATCCTGAATTGTACACTTATTGATTAAAAGAATGTTCTTTTTTGTTTAAATACAGTGTCAATATAATGTTTTATAATATTTTAGTCAATACTTGATCTTTATAGAACAATGCCATGAAATAATGTCAAATGAGTCATAATTAATGTACAGATTTATAAATTTATTCCTTACGCTTAATAATTCATCATCCTCAAATTACAAAATAAATTTAATTTATGATTCAGTTTTATATTAAATTTTGAAACACAATCCTGAAATGTTTCCATTTTGGGAATCAAATTATTTTTTAAGTAGTCAAATTATCTATATTTTTGTTCAAAGCCTCAGAATATAAAGATGGAAAAAATATAAAAATGATTTAGACTCACAAATATTTGACCATAAAAGTAAATAAAAACATTCATTTTAATATTTTTGTTTCCTTATGATATATATATATACACAGAACATTGTTCTAGGATGAAAAATAACTTATTTTAGACTCAACTTATTTGTTCGATCTAAACACAACAGTAACATTTCACTATGACTCTTTTCATAACATAATTTCATCAATATATATTTTGACATATTTTGAACCTGATGGAAAAAGGAGTGGTGGTCAAATAACATCTTAGGATATTTAATAGAAAGAATTTTATATTTAACCTAATATTTGTTAGTTAAATATATAAATAAATACATATATTTAAAAAAATTTTGATTTAATTTCTAATATGGTAAATACTAACAAATATAACATCTACAAAAGATTTTTAGGATTCTTATTAATTGGTTGGCATATAAAGGAGTCCTGAGAAAGTGTTTGAGAATGACTACACTAAACCAAACTATAATGTTAACATTAAAACCAATAAAAAAATTAAAAAAATAAAATAATTGTAATGTAAGTCATCAAAGACGAAAGCATGGCTCTAAGCTTCCTAGTCTGTGGTTGATTGCATATATATAGTCAACACACTAGTAATTTATTCTCAGTGTATTTTGTAGTCATAATCCTATTATAATTGTGCTTGTCCCTCTATTTGTTAGTTTTCACAAAAGTTACAACCTGCCAATACCTCATAAATAATGGACTATTCTGTTTTGATCACGGGGCGAAAAGACACTACTTGGTTTGTGTGTGTGTGTGTGTGTGTGTGTGCGTGTGTGTGTGAGAGAGAGAGAGAGAGAATCAGATTGAGCTGATAAGAACAGATGCTACACTTTGATCTTAGCCAAAAGGCTGAAAAATGATTGTATTTTCTTGCTGCCCATTTTGGCAGGGTGTGACACAAGGTCAGTGTAATGTCAGGGAGTCCATAACATGCACCTGGATCAGGTCTGAAAATAGCCCAGCTCTCACAACTGTGGGTTGCACTGACATCGTCCCTCTTTAGTGCAATGAGGGAGGTACTGCAGCAGTCTGTTTCATTTTGGCGAGTTTTTATAACATCAATTTGGAGCCATCTTTTTTTAAAATCTTTACACATCAATTTTTTTATTAATGTCTTTTTTAATAAACTGTGTTAGTAACATTCTAATTTTCTTCATTAGTTTTCATACAATTTTAATATGATCTTTTTTATTAAAAATAATTTTTATACTGCTGGTATCTTAACTTCTTACAAGGTTTTTAGAAAATATCCTCTCATTTTATAAGAGTTTGTCAGAAACATGTATTTAAATTCACAAATACTAAACAAAATTATACTGTTTTCAAGTGGTTACTTAAATTTTCACTTAGAATAATAAAATCTTACCTCCTACATTTCCAAACAGTCAAAATGATAATTGCAATAAAGCAGGTCAGAGCAATAATGCTGGTTACTATAATTGCAATCAATAGATTATTGCTCATTTTGCAGCAGAGAAAATTTCATTCAACCTGAAATCAAAATAAAATTTTTACTTATAAAGTTTACAGTTCAATTATTGTTACTGTTTATGATAAATTTCTATTATATTGTTAGTCATCTGTAAAATATGTTACTCTTAATTCATCATTAAATCTTGTCATTGAATCTAAAAAAGAATTTGAATGAACATGTATAAGGGTTGTGGAAAACATACGAAAACAAAAAAAGTCAGCTTTTAATTCATTTTACATTTTAGCCATCAATAATCAATCCTGAGTTCAATTTTAAAAGTGAAAATCAAAGATACTCTTAGAAATGAAGTCATCAGGGGTAGATCCAGCATTTTCAGTTAGAGGGGGTGTGTTCCTCAGAAAAATTTCAATTGAAAATTTTAAATTCTGTGATTATATATATTAGGTTATAGAAATGAGTAGAGAGTGTTTATTTCTGCTAATAATGCAAGACTTTTTGGTAAAACGAATCGAGTTCTTTCAGTCACTGTGTGTTTATCTAAAAATAAATATGCTTACATCCACCTTCATCCCTGATGTGCACCAACGGCTTAGGGGTAGTATCTCCGACTTCAGCCAATTCAGCTGGGTTTCAGTCCTAGCTAGAGGCAACCGGATGTCTAGCCACACTGAGGAGCTATGATACAGCAAAACAGTCTGTCTGTGAATGACAGTATATATGCTCCTGAAAAATGTATTTCAGTTGAGCTCTCGGGGGAGGAAGTGTGAGTTTGTAAACAGTGACTATTACTTTCTATTACTGATATTTTTCAGCCATCTTATGGAAAATAATTTTTTATTCAATCTTGGAAAAATAAACTTCTTAAAAAAAAGGTTTGGAAGAAAATAACTAAATTTAGGAAAATACCACACTAACAATACTACACTTGGGGAGGGGGGCATAGCATTCCCATATTTTTATTCAAAATGATACTTTATTTTTTGATTTGAATACTAACATAAATACTCTGTTAATGTTGTTTTCAAACAAATCAAACATAGATAAAAGTTCATAAACCTCTTTTCAAATTAATAAAAATGTTGATAAAATTTAAATTAAGATATATTTAAACATTTAATTTAATCATTTTTTTAGCAAAAACTATAGTGAGCCTTCTTTGAAAAATAATTATTTACTATTTATTTTGGAGGGAAATTTAAGTAAATAAAGTTTTACTTTTAAACATTGCATTAAAGAAGCAAACATTTCTCTGTAAATGAATTTAATTACTATTTTGAAAGAGAGTAGAAGCGCAAGCAAGATACATTGAGAATTTAGTTTTGAAAAGCAATTATGTTTAAAATTTCAATTTCAAGTTATATTTGTATTTGAAAAAAAAGAAAAACTTTAGTTAAATAAAAATTAGCAGAGACAGACATGAGTTATGGTCAACATTAGTTGTGTTGAATATTTGTTTTACAAATTCAACTATATTTTATTTAATTAATTTTTGAAAAATAAGGCTCGCTATAGTTTTTGCTTTAATGAAACTTAATTTAAAATGATTTACTTTTTTATGTTAGTTACAAACCCCCAAAAATAATGAAGTTTATTTTTTAAAGATTGAATAAAAAAATTATTTTCCAGAAGATGGCAGAAAAATATTAATAAGTCAATAATACACACACACAAACTGCCTTTTAGGGTGATACTGAGTCTGTATATACAGACAAACCTCTCATCAGTAGACTAATAGGGAAGAAGGGAGAGGTGGTCCATTAAAACTGAGTGTCCATAGATGGGAAGTGATTATTTTATAGTTATAAAACCACTATAGTAACTACCAGTAATTATGATCATAATGTAAATACTATAAACATGTATACATGACATAAATAAATATATATTTAATATAGATATATTAATCAAAATGACAAAAATAATAGATTTGTTTACAATTGAAAGGCCTACCACAGCCACCAAGCGGTCACTTTGAGAACTAATATTACTCATTCCACTAAGTCTGCAAATTTTGAAATACATTGCTGATGATTTGGAAGTGGATTTTTTTTTTTTAATTTTGCCTGCAGATTTTGTCCATTGCATCTGAAGTTTGTTGATGAGGGGGAGGGTCCATAGATGACAGGTTTGTCTGTATATTTTTTTGTAACTGGACACACACTTGAATATTTGAATAAATAAATATTAAACTGTAATATTCTTCTTCATTTAAATTTAATTTGTTATTTTAATATTCATTTTTTTAAGTTACACTTTTACTTACTATAGATGTGAAAATAAATTCAAGTTTAAATATATCTTAATTTAAGTTTATTTATTTAGATGTTTTAGCCAGACACACGCACTCAAATATTTGAATAAATAAATATTAAACTTTTATCAAATAATTGTATTTAATATTCTTTTTCTTTTAAATTTACTTTGTTGTTTTAATGCTCATTTTTTTAAATTTATGCTTTTATTTACTATAGATTGAGAAAATAAATTCAAGATAATAGAAATTTTAAAAATTCATATATGTATAGTGTTTCAGAAGTATCAGCAGAATAAAAAAGTAAAATCGAATGGTAATCCTAATCATGAACAGGACTTATTACCGTTTGTTTTTACCTTAAAATTCTGAGAATTTCAAATGCATTCTAATGCATTTTAATTTTAAAATATCTTCATAAATACAACTCATACAATGATAATTTTTTTTTACAAAAAGCTGGCTTGTGTGATAATGAGTCTATATATTTACTTTATAGTTGCTATATATTTTTACTGTAGTTTTTTTAGTTTTAGCCAGACACACACACATATGACAAACTAGAAAATTTCTTGACACGTTTTATCTGTTAGGTTTTCATCAGACTGGGCTTTGTTGATGTTGCTACATTTACATATAAACACAAGCGATGCAGGTAGTTTCAACATTTTTTTGAAAGAATATTTTTTGTTTCAATCTAACCAAATTCATCTGTATTCTTTTACTTTTTCTTTCCATCACCTTTTTCCCTGTTGTTACGCCCGGGGTTTCGTTGGGACTACGATAGCTGGGACACAACGAAAAAATTAAAAAAAATTAAAGAGATAGCAGGGTTCGATGTAAAAATAAAGAAAAGAACGATCAGAGGGGAATTCTCCAATTCCGGATGTCAGTAAACGCAGTGAGAAAACAAACAATGTGCAGACACAGGATAAAAGAAGACGACACGAGAATATTTAGTACAAATATTTTATTTATAAATATACAAAGTGTGAAAGTAAGAAAAAGAAAACTAAATAATACAAGGGATTGCGAGATGTTACCAATTAAACAGATGTTATGAAATAAAATAAGACATATCTCGGCTGATTTTCAGGCAAATAAACTAACATACTCAAGAGTGAGAGTCGGATGTGAATGGGACAAGGCCCCATCATAAAATGACCATTATCGTCGTTTATGCATAGGCCCGACGCACAAGTTCCAGTCAAAAAATAAAATAATATTCTATTTTTCGACCAATAAAAATGCTTCCCGTTAAGCCATAAAAAACGCCATAAAAAGGGTCACACGGGGAAGTACAAAGCAGTCAACGGGAGGCCGGGGAAGAGATCTGTCACGGTCAGTCTGGGCAGTCAGCAGGAGGAATGCCACACCAACCAGTGGTAACTACTATGAGAGATCAACCCATATCGGCAGCTGGCTTATGAACTATACCACAAGGTAGCTGTCCCAAAACCACACGTTCCTATTGAAATAAATCACGTAAATCTATTTCTGCTGTTGTCGTATTTCTGTCTTGCAACCATACGCTTGTCTATAACACAGATATTAATGCAACGAAATACATATGAATACAGTGATAGCAGATGATAAGATATGGAAAAACATGCAAAAACTTACATAAGGTTGGGATCGACGTCAATCGGTTATTATCAGGGGTACAGTTTGACGGAAAAGATGTTCATACACTTCTCTGAAAGTAATGGGTGGGATTGTCAATGTTCTAATATGAGTTTTTGATTGACGATGTCCCATCCGTGTTGGTGGCGAGAAGTACACAAATATATATCATAGGAGTGTAGCTAATTTGGGTGGAAGATGTTGTTCTAGATTCTCTCGTCGATCCTTTGGTTTTTGGTGGCATCTAATTCCTCAGGCAGCAAACAGCGAAGTCTGGTTTTGGTGACATCTACTTCTTCCAACTGCAAACAGCTAAGACTCAACACGCGCAAAACAAAACTGTTACAGGTTCAGTCACGAAAATGAGTAGGCATCATTCATGGAACTCTGTTAAGGTCATTCGCACTTATCTATCAAACAGCGTTCGTTTGGCCTACGATCAGAGACCAGGCAGGAAATGGGAAGGTTCTCTTCCAAGAACTGGCCCTGATTCAACTGGGCATGAAAAACATATATCCCACAATCTGCATATTCAAGAAATAAAGAAGTTATTAATATTCCTAAGTTTTGTTGCAAATACACAATGTACTTAAAATATGCTTATAAAATCTGAGGTGAGGGTACAACTATTGGGCTAACATAACACCCCCCTCACCAAAAAAAAAATGAAAAAGGATCGCTTGCAATTCTTTTTCAACACAATAGGGAATGGGATTTACTTTAAAAATAAAAGATTTACTCTTTTTTGTTCCTTTTTTTATCAAGAGTATATTCTTTATCATGTTAGCAGCGCAATAAAGCGTCTGCACATACGTTGTCGGTGCTTCGAATATGTCAAATATGTAAATTATATACTTGCAAAATTAGACTCAATTTAATAGTCTTCTATTCTTACTTTTCATCTGATGCAGGAATGTGATAGGGTTGTGGTCAGTATATACTGTTGTTGGATAGCAGGACGAAGACACGTACACATCAAAATGATGCAGGCTTAAGACAAGGGCTAAAGTCTCTTTCTCCACGGTCAAATAATTTTGCTGGCATGAATTAAACTTCCGTGAGAAATAGCTGACAGGGTGTTTGATGTTATTAGAATCGACTTGAAGTAGAACGGAGCCCATTCCAACATCACTGGCATTAGCCACCAGGCTAAAAGGTTGAGAAAAATCCGGGGCCTTCAGAATAGGGTCAGAACATAAAAGACAATCTGTTCAAACGATCTCTGACAGGAGGGTGTCCAAACAAATTTGGCTTTCTTTGATAACAGCTGGGTGAGCGGTGACGCTACATCAGAAAAGTTCCTACAGAATTTCTGATAGTATCCGGCCATTCCAAGGAACCGTCTTAGGCTCCTGATATTCTGTGGGGCTGGGACGTTCAAGATGTCTTGAACCTTAGCGTCAATGGGGTATATTTTGCCATATCCTTCTCTATGACACAAGTATGTCAATATTAACCTTTCCAAACTCACTCTTCGACAGGTGGATAGTAAGATTCGCTTGTCGGAGCCTATCGAAAACGTTCTGTAATGTTGTCTGCCCAGTTTGTGTTATAGATTACTATGTCATTGATATACGTCGCAACATTAGGTAGGTCTCGCATACAGTGATTCATCATCCGTTGGAATGTGACCTGAGAATTTTTCGTGCCGAAAGGCATGACGTGATATTGGTATAGACCATCAGGCATCACGAAAGCTGATATTTCTTTGGCGCACTCAGTAAGAGGCACGCACCCTTCAATAGATCCAACTTGGTGATATACGTCACTTTATTGATTTGCTCTATACAGTCATCCATTCGGGGAATGAGATGCAAATCGGTGCGGGTAAGGGTATTCACCTTACGGTAGTCCGTGCAAAACCGTATCGAGCTATCAGGTTTCTTGACCAGTACACATGGAGATGACCAGCTACTCTGGCTGGGTTTGATTATCCCATGGTGAAGCATATACTCTACTTCTTGCCATATTATTTCCGCCTTCTGAGGGTTGACACGGTATGGATGTTGCTTCACAGGTTTGGCATTTCCAACATCTATGTCGTGCTGAGCAATATCAGTCCGTTTAGGTACATTAGGGAATAAGTCGTGGAAGTTTCGAATGAGATGGGTTACTTCCTTCTTTTCATCGTGGGCTAAGTGATTTAACTTAGACGTGAGATTTGACAGTATTTCTGAATTCGGTAACCTCAGGGGATGATCTGTTTTCTTCAGGACTTCTGGGTCTATGTCTGCATGACTAGAGGCATAGAGGGGTCCATCTACAGCTAGGATGGGGCTTAGTTTCCCTCTCTCATAATATGGTTTGAGCATATTAATGTGGCACATTTGTGTTCCTTTTCTTCGGTCCGGAGTGTTCACAATGTAGTTGAGGTCGCTAACCCTCCAAGAAATTTCGTAAGGACCGTGAAAGCGAGCCTTCAGGGGGTGAACAGACGAGGGCAACAGTACCAGTACTTTATCTCCGACATCAAAACTTCTTCAAATAGTGTTTCAATCGTACTGTCTCTTCATCTTTTTCTGGGCTGTTTTAAGTTTCTCTTGTGCCAATTTACAAGCATCGTGCAATCGGGATCGAAAATGGGACACATAATCTAATATCAATTCGTTCGTGGGGGTTTCTTGTAACCATCTTTCTTTTAACATAGATAAAGTTCCGCGCACTGTGTGTCCGAATACTAATTTGAACGGGCTGAATCCCAGTGATTTTGTGGCGTGTCTCTCACGGCAAATATCGAGAACAGGATACCTTCGTCCCAATCTTTCTGATGATCTAAGCAGTATGCCCGGACCATAATTTTTAGAGTACAATGAAATTGCTCTAGGACTCCTTGGGATTGGGGATGATATGCACTTGACTGTCTTTATGCCTAGAGAGCCGGAATATTCGGGACGTGATGTTCAAACCTTGGTCAGATTGTACTACCTTAGGTAATTTGATGATAGAGAAGAAATTAGTGAGTGACTTAGTAATCTTCCCGGCGGAAATGCTTCTCAGAGGGATTGCTTCAGAAAACCAGGTTGAGGCACACATGATAGTTAATAAGTATTGGTTTCCGTGCTTGGTTTTGGCAAGGGGACCAACACATTTGACGAGGACTCGGCAGAAGGGTTCCCCAAAGGCGGGAATCGGGTGTAAAGGGGCAGCAGGGATTTGCTGATTTGGTTTGCCTATCATCTGGCAGGTATGGCAATATCATGATATATCCCCACGGATTCCGGGCCAGTAGAAGCTTTTACCGATTCGCTCATGTGTCTTACGGATGCCTAAGTGACCTCCCATGGGTGTTCCGTGGGCTGTCCAAAGCACTTCCTCTCTGTATCTCCTTGGTAATACCAACTGACGTACACTCGACCAATCTTCCTGGGCGGGTGTGTGTGTGGGCCTCCACTTCTGCATTAAGATGTCATTCTCGACGTAGTATCCCGACCAAGGGTACTTTGTTCAATTCTTCCTCAGGTAACGATTCTTCGAAAAGGGGGCATTTGGCTATCCTCTCTCTGTTCGACTGCTATAGACCTTTCTATGATGGGCATGACGTCCGTTGTTTCCTTCTATGGGCTAGGGCATGATGTTGGGGTCTGTTCAAGTATAGGGTTTGATTCTATCTCATGGCCTAAACAAATTTGAGAGAAGTCAACCACCACATTCCCTTCATCCTCGCTTTCCTGGCACTCGTTTCCTCAGATCTCTTCCTCACATTTGCTCGGGTCACCACACATGATGTAATGTTCCAGGATGTGTTTCCTCTATCTTCTCAGTCTCCTCTGAGACGCTCGGTTTTTCCACCACTCTTGGATGGGGTACAACTCTTTCTCCAGCCAGGTCATTTCCAAGTAACATCGATATGCCTTTCATAGGCAGACTATCCACCACTCCGATGACTATAGGTCCACATACTATGTCAGAGTCAAGGGAGATCCGGTGAAGTGGGACACTAACAAAACTACTTCCTACCCCTTGTATAACTACTCGTTCACCCGTGGCTGTCTCTGATCCGCACAGCATGTCTTCCTCAACTATCAGAGACTGGGTCACTCCCGTGTCTCTTAGGATTTTGATTTTAACCCTCTTCGTGAGGTCATCCACCAGACATACAGAGCCGTTCGACACAAATGGTTTGTATTCCTCTCTGATTCGACCTTTGATCCTCTTACTGAGATCCTTATGCGACGATATAAACCTTTGTGGCTTATTCGAGACTGCATTTCTGTGTTCGGCATTTTTCTTCATGAAACAATTCGCTGACATGTGTCCTACCTTCCCACAGTAGTAACACATTATGTTTTTCCCTCCTTCCGTCTATCGGGGGGTAAAAGAATGAGAATCAAACTGTTTACTTTTCGGGCTGTTTGGTCGATGTGGGTAGTTTGCCTGACCAGGTCTTGTCCTCGGACCAGCACTAGCCATTCGAGGCTTTGTCCTTCTCCCATATTCAGATGGGTCCTCTGATTTATTCCTGCCTCGCTTGTGCGTATTTGTCCGCGAGGGTAGCCATCTCATAGGCTGTGTCGACCTGTCTTTCATCGAGGAATGTTTTGAGGTTATCGTGTACGCACCATTTGAATTTTTCTATTAGGATTAACTGTCTTAGCTTATCGTAATCTGCTCCTATTTCTTTCGTCGAAATCCTTCGGTCGAAATACGTTTCTTTCTGCCTGAAGAACTCTACATATGTTTGCTTTTCGTCCATTCTGTGATCTCTAAATCTCTGTCTATACGCTTCTGGTACCATTTTGTAGTTTCTCAGGATCGATGTTGGAGTCGGCGCTATTCGCAACTGAAAGGAAGGCATACGTTTCTTGTGCTTTAGCTTTCAGAGCTGTCTGTAGTAATGTCGGACAGGCTTCGATGGGCCATTCCAGGTTTGAAGCAATTTTCTCAAAGTGCTGGAAATACTTATCCACGTCTTCGTCGTTAAATGTAGGTACAAGTCAGATTTGCTGGGTGAGGTCAAAGTTGTTCCGTTCCTCCCTTGTGTCGTATTTGTTGTTGTTCTATTTCCCTGACACGGGTTTCCTGACTAAATCTCACTAGCTTAATCTGGGTCTCGGCTTTGATCTTAAGCTTCTCTGTTTCGGCTTCGACCTTAAGTTTCTCCAGTTCAATCTGGGCTTCTGAGAGTTCGGGCGCTTCTGACACAAGGTTGTCAAGAACATTCCTGTCGAAAACTTCATTATCGACCATATCTTCTGAGACCACTCTCACCAACTGCGCCTTTTGCATAGACTGTCTTGCGTCCAACTCCAGTTTTAACCCTATCTCTAAAATATGGTCCTTTTTCAGCCTTAATAGACCATCGAACGTGGGAGAGTTTAGAAACGTATCTATCACAGACATCTCAGTTTATGTGTCTTATGCAATTCTATGACTGCACTGTTCCTAACTGCGGAGTATTGTGGAAAAGGAGAAATGATTCCCGGACACGAGCCCTCAATTCTGTTATGCCTGGGGTTTCGTTGGGACTACGATAGCTGGGACGCAACGAGAAAATTAAAAAAAATATAAGAGATCGCAGGGTTCGATGTAAAAATAACGAAAAGAACGATGAGAAGGGAATTCTCCAATTCCGGACGTCGGTAAACACAGTGAGAAAACGAACAATGTGCAGACACAGGATAAGAGAAGACGACACGAGATTATATAGTACAAATATTTTATTTATGAATATACAAAGTGTGAAAGTAAGAAAAAGAAAAAGTAAACTAAATAAATACAAGGGATGGGGAGATGTTACCAATTAAACAGATATTAATGCAACGAAATACATATGAATACAGAGATAGCAGATGATAAGATATGGAAAAACATGCAAAAACTTACATAAGGTTGGGATCGACGTCAATCGGTTATTATCAGGGGTACAGTTTGACGGAAAAGATGTTCATACACTTCTCTGAAAGTAAAGGGTGGGATTGTCAATGTTCTAATATGAGTTTTTGATTGACGATGTCCCATCCGTGTTGGTGGCGAGAAGTACACAAATATATATCATAGGAGTGTAGCTAATTTGGGTGGAAGATGTTGTTCTAGATTCTCTCGTCGATCCTTTGGTTTTTGGTGGCATCTAATTCCTCAGGCAGCAAACAGCGAAGTCTGGTTTTGGTGACATCTACTTCTTCCAACTGCAAACAGCTAAGACTCAACACGCGCGAAACAAAACTGTTACAGGTTCAGTCACGGGTTGGCCTACGAAAATGAGTAGGCATCATTCATGGAACTCTGTTAAGGTCATTCGCACTTATCTATCAAACAGCGTTCGTTTGGCCTACGATCAGAGACCAGGCAGGAAATGGGAAGGTTCTCTTCCAAGAACTGGCCCTGATTCAACTGGGCATGAAAAAAATATATCCCACAATCTGCATATTCAAGAAATAAAGAAGTTATTAATATTCCTAAGTTTTGTTGCAAATACACAATGTACTTAAAATATGCTTATAAAATCTGAGGGGAGGGTACAACTATTGGGCTAACGTAACACTGTCTATCCTACACTATGGCAATATAAAATCTACCAAGAATGGTGATATATTGTTAGAGCTGGGACGCAAATATACCGTGGCTGAATTAGTGAACATAGCACTTTCCAGACATTTTTACTTCAGTGGATAATTTTCTCTTTTAATCAAATTAGCATTCCCTATGCTACTATTTTGTTACGGTGAACAACCAATGCATTTTGTGTGTGTTATTTAAAATGTCCCTTTTGTGTTCATATAGTCTTTTGTTTACACTTCTTGAGGTTTCTCCAATTAATTCATACTGGCAATTCCTGCATTTGATAGATTAAAATTCCTCCTTCAAGTTTTGTCTGGTTGTTTTGTTTTTTAGTGATTAAGTCTTTGATTGTTTTAGATGTAGTTGTGACAAATTTTATGTTGAGTTTAAATAAATTCTTCTTGGTTGTAGTTGTGATAGAATTAGTGAGTAGAATAATATATTTTTTTGATTTGTTGGGTTTGTCAGGAAGGACAGCTTTTCTATTTTGGAATATTTTATGAGCCTTTTGTTTTGCATTGAAAATGAAATAGTGATGAGGGTCTTGAATATATTTTTAATATATTTCTTCTCTTGTAAATATTGAGGGCTGCAAATTTGGAGTGCTCTTAAATAGAATCCAATGATTATTCCAGATTTTATTTTGTCATTATGATGGGATAGAAGTCATTTGTCGCTGGACAGTAAGTTCTAGGCTGTTGTCAATTCGGTGTAACATGATGTCTAAGAAAAGTAAAGTATTGTTTTTTTCTATTTTTAATTAACAAAACACATTGGTTATTCACTGTAACAAAACGGACCACAGCTTTGACATAGGGAATGCTACTTTGATTAAAAGAGAAAATAATCCACCGAGACAAAATTATCTGGAAAGTGCCTTGATTGCTAGCTCAGCCACAGTAAATTTGTGTCCAGGCTCTTACAATATTACCACCATTCTTGGTAGATCTTATTGTCATAGTGTGGGATAGTCTGGGAAAAAGGTGATGGTGATGGAGAGTAAAAGAAAAAGAATACAGATGAATTTTGCTAGATTGAAACAAAAAATATTCTTTCAAAAAGAAAAAAAAATTGAAACTACCTGCGTCTCTTGTTTCATGTGTAGACGTGGCCAGATCAGCAAAGCCCAGTCTAAAATCCTAATGGATGAAACATTTCACAAGAAAATTTTCCAGTTTGTCATATTTTTCTAAACACAGTTTGTTGATATATACAAAATTACATATCGTTATATCATATATATATATATATATATATATATATATATATATATATACACACACACACATATATAAAATTTTAAATTTGTTTTCTTTTATTTATTTGAAATTTCATATATAAAATTGTAAATTCAAACATTTAAACTTTTGAGTAAAAAGTTAAAAACGAATCTATAAATTTATTAATGAAATATACAATTATTTTATGATAAAAACATTTTTCATTAGCTGATCATTTTCAAATTTTGATTTATTGATATCAGTAAGATTGAAATTGTAGTGGTACTAATGTTAATAGAAAACAATTAACATGAGTGCTACAAAATAAAGTAGTTTTATTTCCTTTTCTTTTTACAAGAACTTGCGGAAATATCTGATAATAAAAATTAATTGTTTGTGTTTTGTTTTTCTGTGAGTTATAGAGAAATATCAGCAGCCATGTGATGTTAAAAGAATTATCACCAAGTTGAGAATTGTAATTTGATACTGTTCATTCAGCGGTCAAAGGAGTGGGCTGTGTCGTGACCACCGAAAGATAAGGCCTACTTCATTGGCTTACGGAGAAATGTGACGTCATCACATTGAGTCCGACTTTCAAGAAAAGTGTCATTTGTTTTGTGTAGCAGATTTTTTACGGCGGCATTTTTAAATTACTTATTAATATTTTCTTTTAAATATTGAATTAATTTAAAACAAAAACAATGCCTTATAGATGCATTCTACCAAATTGCAAAGGGAATTATAAAAACGGCCCTAAAATACATGTATTTTCTTTAACTAAAGAATTATCTGATGTTTGGATTCGTACAATCAGAAGAGATCATTTTTATCTACTAAATTCAGCAGAGTGAGTATTTTTTGTATTAAAAAATAAGTAAATTTTATTGAAACTTTAATGATAAAATTAATACCATGTCTTTGTAATTCATAACATAAAGTTAATAAGACATAAATCTAACGAGAAAGTTTAGAGAGAGAGAGACATTCATTCTCATACGTGTTGTTTTTAAAATCTAAAATCTCATTTTTTTAAAAAAATTTCGACATAAATTCATTCATGAATTTCTAAAGGAATATTTTATATACATAAAAAATAATTTTAACGATTTTTTAGAATTGTTTTATTCGTGACTAAATGAAACTTGAATTGAATTTTATGTCTGTAATTCACAACACATAAAACAGCTTTGTTTTAAAAAGTTATTAAACTCAATTGAAACTTTGAGGATTAAAATAATTTTATATCTTTATAAATTCCATAATAATAATGATCTAGAAGGGAAATTAAATTTCCTTGATAGAAATTACTGGAGTTTTGTTAGGCAGCAAGAGACACTTATTATATTCAGCATCATCAAATCCCCATATCCAAAAATCTATTTGTCTCTTGTAATTGAATCTGATTTTGCAGTACATGTTTATTTGTAGAAATGTGGAAATACATTCAATAGGGGATTATAAGATTTCTAAACACGTAACTGATCAAAATACTCTTGAAATTCTGATAGAAAACATGAAAAAAATGTACACAGAACAACAGCAACCTGAATCTCAAAATATGAGTTTTATATTAAAATTGGTAATGTCATTTCTACTATTGGTGCAAGAAGAATCAAACATATTAATGCACTCAAATTTATATATGAGCAGCTAAATTTAATGACACAAAATAAGCTTGATTATTCAACAGAAATGATGATATTTTCTTCATTGTTATATAACTGCTCCCCTAAAGGGGACAGATTGTTAAGAGACAGCAAAAATATAATTTTACCTAGCTATTCAACCATTAAAAGATTAACCTTATCAACATATATGAATCCTTTGATTGAGCAACATGATAACAATTTTCTTATGTATATTAAAAATAAATTTAAACTCCTAGTGCAGGACATCACAGTATCTTTATTTGTTGATGAAATTCATCTAAAACCTTATTTAGATTATAAGGGTGGTAATATTGTTGGCTTATCTGATAACAGCAATGAAGCTGCAACAAGTGCTTTTGCTTTTAGGATTAGCAGTGTATTCTCACAATATAAAATGTTGTGCATGTTATGCCAACTAAATGTCTTAAAGCTGAGAAGTTATTTGACATAGTTAAACATAATAATTGGTTTAGAGGAGATAGGCTTTCAAGCATTATCAATCATAACAGATAATAATGCTATAAATAAAAAAGCTATATCTTTCTTTTGCAGTTCTCCAAAGCTTTCCATTGTATATCTACCCCCAGTTATAAACTCTCAACTTCTTTTCTTCCTTTTTGACTCATTCCATATATTAAAATGCATTAGAAACAATTGGCTTAGTCAAAAAGATGCAAATAAATGCATGCTGTTCCCCAAATTTTGTCATGATGGAAATCATGAATTAGATAGTATCCAAAGTGCCACATTTTCTACCTTACAGAAACTTCATGCCTTAGAATTTCAGTCAATTTTAAAATATTGTTATAAATTAACCTCAAAGGCACTTTCTCCTACTAATCTTGAAAGGCAAAATGCTAATTTAGTTCTGCAAATTTTTAATGAATACACTATTCAAGGATTGTTGATCTTAGGAAAATAGAAATATTTGCCTAATTTTGCAGAATATATAAACATATTTTATATTTGGTGGACAATAATGAATGTTAAAATGCCATATAAAGGTTGTCGGCTTAGAAATAAATATTGCAATCCACTTAGAATGAATGAAGAAAATTTTAGATTTCTCTCTGTATTCTGTGACTGGTTAGAATCTTGGAATAGCATTTCTGGAAGAAATGGCAAATTAACAAAGGAAAACTTCAATGCTTTGCATCATACAACCTATGCATTTCTAGAACTGACCAAGTATTGCATAGAAGAACTGAAAATGCTATACATATTACCAGGCAAATTTCAAACTGATCACCTTGAAGCAAGGTTTGGTCAATATCAACAACTTACTGGGGATCAGTATAATATCTCGATATGGCAAGTGTTTGAGTGTGAAAAAATTATTAGAATGCAATCAGTTTTAAAATTAAACTTATTTAATCAACAATGCATTAAAATTGATTTAAAGAGTTTACAAGAACCAAACTGGGATGAAGTGACAGAGGAGGAAAAGTTATATATATATAAATATAGAATTGATGTTAAAGAGGATGATGTAAATAATTGTAGAGAAGTTCTACCTGTAATACTATACTTAGCAAGTTATTGGTGTAATGCAGTTTTTAAGAAAATTAAATGCAATAGCTGCAAAGATTTAATATCTGGAAGTGTAAGAGATAATGTAGAAGAAATACCTGAAATAAGCAGCTATTTTCGGGGGATTAATAGAGGTTCTCTCTTATATCCTAATGATCCTTATCCTTATGTAGTCATTGATAAGCTGATAAAAAATCATTCTTTTCTTCATTCAGTAAATCAAAGAAAAATAAAATAAGCCATGCATATAACATTGAATGTTTTTTGCAGATTATGAGGTTCTTTTTTATGTTGACACTTGTGATGAGGGTCACAATATAGAAAAAATACAAAGAATGTTTGTCTGGAGCTCTACAAATGCTCTTTTAAATAATTTTTGTTCTAGGGAAAATAATAATATTACAAGTAACAAGTTAAGCAGAAAAAGAAAACTTCATTCAGCTAAATTTTGTATCAGTAACCTATTTTTCTGAAAGTATTATTTGATTTTTAAATCTATTTATTGTTTGTATCTAATGTATTTTTCTTGTTTGTGTTTTTGTTTCTTGTTTCAAAAAGGAAGAAAAGAGGTTGAGACATGTTTAATTGTTTTATTTATTCATCATAATTATTTTATTTATTCATCATTTAATTATAATTTGCTTATTTAATTATTGTTTGTTCCCTAATTCATAATTCAGTTGTTACTGTAATAATCTCTTAATGATTACAAAAATTGTAACTTCACAGAATAATTATTAAAATTGAAATAAAAACATGCAAATTAAAACAATGCTGATTATGATTTATAAAAAATGTTCAAATGTGAAACAATTGAAATCATGAGTGAATTTCATTCTTAAAATTAATTGTCTGTAACCTACTTTTCTATAAGTATTATTTGAATTTTAAATCTCTTTTTTGTATCAAATTTATTTACTTTCATGTATTTAGTTTATTTGTTTCTTATTTATATTTTAATCGTTTATTTATCATTTACATGTAATTTGCTCATCTATTTATTTAATTGTTTATTTGTTTCCTAATTCATAATTGAGTTGTTGCTGTCCGAGTGTATATGAATAATAATCATTAATAATTACGATATTGTAACTTTACAGAATAATTACTAAAATTAAGATAGAAACATGCAAATTAAAACAATACTGATAATGATTTAAAAAATGTTTTCAAATTTGAAACAAATAAAATAATGAACGAATTTCAGTCTTTAAAATTTAATGAAATCTAACATGATGTTTAATTTAACAAAACATTCAGCAACATTTTTTTTTCTTATCGGTTATTTTTAAAAAATTAATATGAAATAAAGTTCTGTATAAAATCCAATTCTGTTTATTTGTTTTGTAAAACAATGTATTTTTTAAAAAGTTTTCTAAAACCAATTTTTTTCTTACAATTATTCGTTACATTATGATTACTGTCTGTTTCACTGCATGGACTACTTTTGTGACGTCACGTCACTACCGAATAGGCCTTCTATCTCGGTGGTCACAGCTGTGTTGAGATACAGTTGTATGGAGCAGGCTGCTGGTGAGACACAGTTGTGTTCATCTTGCTGGACAAGTATGTTCTGAAGCAGTTTGACAATATTCTCATTTTTTAAATGTTCTGATGAGATCACGCACACTAGCTCCACAAATTTCTTATGAAGCGACTGCATATTTTTTGTACACCCGATTAGTCAAAAAATGTGGTTGAGTGTTTTATTTTTTTAGAAAACATGCATAGGTGTTATTTATATATTAAGAATTGCATCAAAGTTGATCCCATTTTTCTCAAACTTTCCTTGATGGGAAATTGCATCCTTTCCTATAAATACTCCCCTTTCTGGATTGATATAGAATATATCAAAAGAGAAGAGTTTGTGATTATGCTGTCAATGGAGACAGAGTCTCTTTTATTGTTTTTTTCGATTATGAAAAATTTATCTGATCATTCTAATACTTTGTAAAGTTCGTCATAATTGGGTTGCAGCGTTTTCACAATCATGTCCTGACACACAAAAACAAACTCACTTACATTTTATGTTAGGAGGTAGATATGCCACATTGGAATGTACACACGACAGTGTAAAGGAAAGTTTTGCCATGTGTTGTTTTAAGTGAGACACATAATTTGAAGCTGAAGTTTTGGTTATGTCGAGTGAAAAATTCACCAGGTAAATGTAAGGTTGTACCATATACCATCTCTGCTGCAGTGCTTTTGATGTCTTCTTTAATCACAGACTGGAGTCAAAGAAGAACTATTAGCAAATATTTGCTCCATCTGGTTGGGTCAGGTTGAGCAGCAAGTGAAGTTTTTAGTTGATAGTGGAATCTTTCTACGAAACCATTAGCACAAGGATAGTATGCTGTCGTTTTGATGTGGGTAATTCCCAAGGTTTACATTAGCTCTTGAAAGAGAGCTGATTGAAATTGTTGGCCTCTGTCTGTTGTGATTGTATTAGGAATACCAAAGTTCGAAACCTAGTGTTCAATGAAAACTTTTGCTATATTTTCTGCAGAAATATTCTTGATAGCATGAGCAGAAGGCCAGCAAGTGAATCTGTCGATCATGGTAAAGATTACCAAAGTAATCAAGGCATCTGAATGTCTCTTGGATATGTTGTTTATGTTCCCTGGGTGAGCTGCTTGCTATCAGTATGTTGTCAATGTATGCAAAGACGAAAGGAAGACCACAAAGTATTTCGTCTATGAATCTTTGAAAGGCCTGTGCAGAATTTCATAGGTCAAATGAAATTTTCGTAAAAAATCTTGTTTTTTTGAGTCAGCAAAATTGACAGATAATCAATCATGACAACCATTTTTTTCCATTTTATTAAAAAAAATGAAAATCTCAGTTTGAAATACTTTTAAAAATCAATTATCATTTTTTTCAAAACTTATTTTAAGAAAATCAGAAATTATGATGTTTATTTAAAATATTTTGAACCTTTCGCGTCACTTAATAAGTGATGAATGACATATATTGACGGATTACGCGAGGATAAAAGTGAAATTACGAATTAAAGTGAAACGAATTACGTGAGGAGAAAAGTGAAATTATTTAGATTTAAGTGAACAAATTATTTAACTCGTTGTTTTTAAGGAAAACTTTCAGCATTATAATTTTTTTGTACTTAGCTTTCACCTTTACATTTACGATGCTTTATGGAAAATATATTATAAAGAAATTAAGACTGTTAGGAGTGAGATAAAATTTCATAATAAAGGCATCTAATTAATTTATAAGTACCTTTCTTATGAAATTTTATCAGAAGTGTACATAAAATACTATAATTTTATGTACATTTATGACATTTTACTGTGTTTTGTATTTCCATTCACTTTATTATTAATTTTGATATTTCATTTATGGAAAAATGTCATAACTGAGATTAATAAAAATAAGATCATATAAATTTCATAAGATGATACTGATACTTGTAGGTACCCTTCTCAGTTGAAATTGAAAAATCAAATTAACTTCTCCACACGTGTTTTGCAAAAGTAAAGGCCTTAACAGCGGAGAACAATGCTTAACTCAAATAACGCAACTTAATTGTATTCTGGTTGGTCTTCCGTACAGCCCGATTATAAACACAAAATTACATTTCTTAATTACTGCGGGTCTTCTGATTAGTCAAAAATAATGATACAATTTAATGTGCTAAAAAAACATCTATCTCATAAGGACATTTATGAAAGTGGATGTGGCTTTTAACTAATTTTATATTTTAACAACTTAAATGTAAAAATCTATTATAATTAAAGAAATAATAAATAATTGTATTAAAAATTCATTTTTCATCGAAAAAAAGTTTTGCTTTCAGAAAATATTGTCCATATTCATAAAAACAACTAAAAGTAGGTATCCCAACACTCAGCTTACACCCGATGAAATTCTTAAACACTAAAAAATGCATATATTCAACTCGCTGTGTTATTTCATTCAATATCTCCATAAAAACATAATGCATACCAAATAAAAGCTTATTTCATGAACTTTGTTTCTATCTAGTGTGTGATGAACATTACAGTTTGAAAATAGAGACATTTTGGTGATTTCGCAAAACTTTGGCCATTTTTTTCACTGACGGCAGTTTAGACTTCCTCAAATTTTGTAATAAGCACACTCTGCAGGGTTTATTACAATTTTGGTAACATGTTAGTTTGAAAGTTAACCTTCTAAGCTTCATTTTCATATATTTTATATTTTTTAATTTTAATAAGAAGTTTATAAACAATTCAAATAAAAAGTTTGATCGTAAAATTCAAATGCTTCTTGTAAAAATAAAAACACATAAAATATATCATTAAAATGCTCATTTAATAATCTATGAAACTAAATCAAAATCAAATATGAAACGATAACTCCATTTTGCGCGTGTGCGATTATGTGTAACCATGTGCGACTCGCTCGGCCATCATTTCAACGCCACGCTACTCAATACACAGCGTCAACACAGATACAAAAGAATCAACCAGCATGTTTTCTATGGATGAAATTTTCAAGGAAATTGCTAAGAATTTGTTTTAAATATTAATTTTCTATGATATGTAAAATGTAAATGGGATTTAAAAACCGTTTGCGGCATAAAAAATATGAAACAAAAATCGATTCGTTTAAAGTTTACGCTCAGATTCAAATCACACAAAAAAAAAAACGTAGGACTTAAAAATGTTTATATTCAAAGAATGAGATAAAAAAACATTCTACAAAAAAATTCTAGAATGTCTCATGTTTTTGCAGTAATCTCACAATAATTATCAGCATTTCAGTTACCAAGTAACATTTTAAACAATTTTCCTTACTTTTTAAATTATCTGAATGGATTTTAGTTACGATTTATTGCTATCTAGATACAAATTTATGATTTAATATTCATTTTCCTAATTTATTATTATTTCTTAGTAATATTTATTTCATACGGATTATTAGTAATCATTAGTGGGTATTGCTTGGCGTGTGTTAATCTTCTCTCTCTCTACAGTCCAGAAATTGTACATGTTGAGTCAGGACTGTACTTGTTCAGCATCTGCTCCATATACATTCTAATCTGGTGATTTTAGGTCATTTTAACCATGATAAATGGAAAGAGCACCCCAGAAATGACTAGATATGAAATTTGGTGTTTCTAGTGTAGAAGTATTCATTTTATGACACAATTCAAGCAAGTCTAAAATCAGCCTTTCACATACCTTGTGACAAACGGTTAAAAAGCAATTTTTTCAATTTTGAAGTGGAATAATCCAGAATATATCCATTCTATCACTCCCCCAAAAATTAGCCATGTTACTCAGTTACTGGTATAGTCATATAATGTGATATTTGAAATTTGGGATGAATGTGGGTCTTATTTCCAGTTTTATGAAATGGCAAACCTCAGGTTATGAGTTGTTTGCACGTCGTTGCAGAAGTTTTGATTTATAAAATTTGCATATTCAGACTGAATTTATTTAAGAAATATGCAGTGATACTATCTGTAATTTTATTATTAATTTCTTTGTTATGTACCTAACAAGCTAGTATAATTAATTTTAACTGTTGTTCTTAATTGCTTTTTAAAATATAGGAGTCCAAATATGGTATTTTGTCCTAATTCATAATAGACAAAAAATGACTAAGTCGAGCACATGTGTAAAAATAAAAATAAATCTGCCAAAATTAAACGGTTTGAGATATTTTGATGAAATAAAAACTGCTAAGTTTCTTTACTCATGTAGATTAAGAAGATGCAATCATCAGATAACACCTAGTACCTGTTTGAAATTTTCATCTGTGATACCTACTAAAAGCAAATAAAAGCATTTGAAATTAAATAATATCTTTGTTTTATTGAGTTTTGTTTGTATGTTACAATTCAGAGCTGATTTTCAGGTGTGTGTGTGTGTGGGGGGGGGGTCCAATAAAAAAAAACATGATTTGCATTCCACAAAGCTTTGAGGAATGTAATCACTAAACTATTGTAATCACTAACTAAAACTGTATTCGATCGAATTTCTAGAGTTTTCATAAAATTAGTTATGGGGGGGTAATAAATATGTAGTGTTGTACAGTAGTAGGGTTTTATCTGAACCCCACAATTTTCAGTTAGTGGAGAGGGATTAGCCCCCAAATCCGCACTCCAGAATCAATTTTCAATCTTATACCGAATCTTCTGTGACAGAATTTTCCTGTTCATTTGTTGGAGATGTCCTAAAGGCAGCCGTAGGAAAAATATCTTTCAGAAAATTCAATTTTTCATACTAGCTGGTTTCATAAAGCGTTCAGAGAAAAAGGAACCAACAATTATTGCAACGAATGGGAATATATATCTGAATATATATTTCGAGAAAAAACAATACATATAGAATAAATTAAGTTAAAATTTTAATTCGCCATTTTGTGCATGCGAATTGTGGCGCAAATTCTAGACATTTTTTGTACTTTCAAGATACAGTGTAACCCGGATATAAGAGAAACCAGGATATAAGAGAGATCGTCTCTGGTCCCAAATTAGAGCCTGTGTTAATAAAACAAAATAGACCAAACCCGGATATAAGAGACTTCCCCGGTCCCGACAACTCTCTTATATCCGGGTTATAACTGTAACCCGGATATAAGAGAGTTGTCGGGTCCGGGGAAGTATCTTATATCCGGGTTTCTCTAATATACGGGTTTGGTCTATTTTGTTTTATTAACACAGGCTCTAATTTGGGACCAGAGAAAATCTATCTTATATCCGGGTTTCTCTTATCAGGGTCTCTTATATCCGGGTTACACTGTATTTATTTCCCATGTTTAAGATTGCCTGACCAAAACGGGCATTATAGAATTTTGTAAAAACTAGAAAGATTCGAAGTTTGAATCTGCTAAATTGTCCGCCCCACTGGTTTAAAAGAGCCTTTCCTTTCCATGATCTTGCCTAACAGTAAGATTTCACTTTATGAGTTTATTGGGTGAAAAAATATTATGTCAAACTAAAAGTAAAAAATAAAATTCTGCAGTTCATCACTAATTAATTAATTAATAATAATAGCATCAAATTATTTGTTTATAATCGCACCACTTATCATTTTATTTTTATGAAGTTAGAGGTGATTGAATCTGTGTTATTTTGTTTTTGACTTTTGAGCAACATTATTTTTGTAATTGAATGTGTGGTCAAAGTATTTATTTTCCTTTGTTTCATTCAAGCATGTTTGTCGTGATAACTGTTCAGGTAACTTAATTTTTCTGACGTTTGAAGAATTTTTGTAAATTCTATAAAAAATATAGCTCATCATTTGTTTATAAAAAAAAAGGAATGTTGTCGACGTATATTTCCGTGAGGTGATAAGAGAAACTTTTGAAAAAACAAAATATTACCGTCGTAGTTTTTTTACTAAAAAGAAAGAAAAAGACTACACAAAAACGAGTAAATATTTATTTGTAAAAATAAAAAAGTTTGTAAAAGATTTGTTTGTGAAACACTGCAATTCAATTGTTTGACATTCTCATGAAACAACAAGTCAAAAGGCAAAAATAAAATAAGTTACTGCAAAAAACTTATGAGAAATTAAAATTTAAAAGATTTGAAAACTGATACTTGGGATTTTTATGTTTTATTTCTTACATGGCTTAGCTTACTAAAACTTGAGTTTTTTATCGCTTAAAGATAAAAAGGTAATTGCAACAATATTCAAGTCAATTAACTTTATCCTACCCTTAGTTTTTTTTTAATAATATTATTTGGAACATTAGAAAGAAAAGTATAGTTTCTTTACAAAAGTAAAATAATTAATGACTGATTAAAGAATTAATTTGGAGAAATTCTTAAACAAAAACAAACAAAAGATAATTTTAAGCATAAATTAAAAAAGAAAACTGATGGTAGTGTAAAAAATTTGACAAACGAATTTAAATTGGCGTGGGGCACACACTACTTTACTTTTGCATAGGCACGCCCTTTTTTCCTTACTTATTTCAACAATCTCGGTCAATTTCTTAAATACACAACCCCAATTTATGATTTTAAAAAATGTGTATAGGAAAAAAACTTATTAAAAACTCGAAAACATGCAGTGACAAATTAGGTTTTAAAATAAAAGCACATTATTACTTTTGTTTTGATTTTTAAAAAAATAGATACGTATATTTACCTTTTTTTTTTACCAGTGGCTTTAACCCAAAATCTTATTTGTTACAAAATCTATTAATTTCGTAACTTTCTTTCAGTTTCCGTTCGCATTTCTTCAACTAAGCCAATAAATTTTTTGGTATTATTTAAAAAAAAAAAAAATAAATAACAGGTAGGTGGGTATCAATGTTCTAACCTATCCTTGAACTGGGGTTGATGATCCGACCAATCTTTCTTTTTCTCTAATTCTTTCCCTTCCCTAAGGCTTGCTTTATTGTACTGAACCAACCAAATTACATGTAATCATTTTCACTTGTAAAATATTACTTCTTTTTATTTTTATTTACTTTACTTCTAACTGGAAATGAATGAAATTATTGTTAAATGTATACCTACCATGATTTCCAAGCTTCAAACCTGGACAATTTTCAATTTTTATTATTCTCTTAAGTATTTTCATGACCAACACCTTAAGCATCAGGTTTGACAAATAAATAAAAATTATAAAATGAATACTTATAGCTTATATCACCTTGACAGTCCCGGCCAAACTGGGACATATGGCTTTTAAGGCCAACTAGGTGATAATTACAAATTAAATTTACTCAACGATTTACTCACCATAAAAATTAAATAATTGGTTAAAAAATATTAAATTTAATTAAACATTGAGATCAGCAAATTTGTACATAACTTACAAATGACATATTAAGAAAGATAGTATTTTTATCAAAATCCTAAGAAAAAAATCAAATCATATTTTGCTGAATTGAAAAGCAGAGTAATTAGAGTTCCAATTTAAACATGGTGGGGTACTTGTGTGCACAACTGACACTTGACAGTGACAATTAACTTTTGTTTTCAGTCTCCTAACCTTAAAATGTCTGAGATTACATAATCCATAGTTCAGTTTATTATTATATTTTATAGGTCACCTTTTGTTTTATTTTTATACTCTGTGTTTGCTTAATATCTTTGTCAGTATGTGTGTTGGTTGTTGGTCATCTTCAGTTACTGTTTTTTTCATTAACAGTAAGTGTATTGGCTCCATTCAAAATTCAGACAATATTATGTGTGTGTGTGTATATATATATATGTATGTATATATATGTATGTATATATATGTATATATATATATATATATATATATATATATATATATATATATTTATAAAGCAACTAAAGTTTCCCTATGCTGAGAGCTTTTTTTAATTAAAAATTAATATATTTCCAGGTTTATTTATTGATTTTCAAATTTCATATGTTATTGTTGGTAAAACAAATATCAAATATGGGGATTTTCTCATATGTAGAACAAAAATTAATACCTTTTCAGTTGCACACTAAACAAAGGTTCTTAGTGTGAAATTGAAGTAGAAAAAATTGTTTACAATAATTAATATGAAAAGAAAGATGGCATGGTTGATGAAAATATTCTATTGAGCACCTAAAAATTTAAGCTAGGTAGAGCAAATGTCCATAAGAAAGTTGGTTTTCTACTATAGTAGGTGAAGTTATAAAAGTTTGTGGTTGAGAGTGTAATATAAAGTTCATGAAGTACTGTCAAATTTTGTTGAGCTATTCAGGGGTTGATAGGTCAACAAAAGAGAAGTTTCTTTTGCTGAATGGAAGGAGTTGCAGGATGATTGTTTGTTGAAAATTTTCAGAAGTTGGTACAGCCTTATAAAATTATAATTGAGAGTGAGCTGACATTATATTATTGTGGAAAACTTGGTCTGATTGCATATTTGTTTCAGATAACCATATTCAAAATTACCTGCTTTTTGTGTGTTGTACTGGAGTACTTTGGGGGTCACAAGGTATCTCAGAATCCAGCATCCTCTTTTCTCAATTCACTGGAGAAAGGTTTTTGACTACTCCTGCTGAGCCAAGTGGTGATGAATAGTGATTTTGGCTGGCTGGCTGCTTCTTTTATATTAATGCCAGCTGACTAATTAAGCTGCTTTCCAAAATTGTCTGAAGTTTGGAATTCCATTCTTCTGAGTGGTTGATAATAATTGCCCTACAGACAAGCCGCTAGTGGCTTGCTGGTGGGCGACGATGGTAACGTCAGCAGTCCTCTGGTGGCAGCCACTCATGAACCTCTAGAAGTCCACCTGTGGTAGCATTGCTGAGATGAACATGCTGGCTTGCATGTAGGATCTTGTGGAGTCCTTTTCTCAACCTTTTTTTTTCACAGTATATTCGTTTTTTATTACTCGGAACCAGATATAATGTTCCCATAATCAGTCTTGAAAATGACGCTTACAAAAAAGTTCCGTGTAAATACTACATAGTTTGGAAAATTCTTCACTTTAAAGGGGAGAGGGTTGTAATTTTTTCCCATAATTTGTTATACAGGTGGTAAATTTTAAATTTGCTGTTGTAATTTTTTGTTTTATTTTGTTGTTGCATCTTTATTTTTTTAAATCTGTTCTTTAGGTCATCCATCTAAACAGATGGAAAATATAATTCCACTAAGAGTACTCAAGAAATCAATCTCATGGAAGTTCTTTATAAAAAGTTTTTAAATTATTTAAGCTTAATGTTCACTAAGATTATAAGATTTAGAATTATATTATTTGAATGTTTTCCATGTCTGACCAAAGTCTATTGTTCTTTCATCCATTTATTCTTAGTTACAACAGTCATATAATCTTATCCCTTAATGAGTCTTTCTCTTTTCTTTTTGCTTTATCTCCACCTCCAGGGATCCTGGCTAGTACTTTGTATAAATAAGTGTTTTTTCACTATTTTTTAAAATAGATCCACCTATATATTAATTATTACTCTTGTGATCAGTAGAGAAAAAGAGAGGGGAAAAGGGGAGAGGCACATCAAAACTTTATCTCTTTTCAGCAAAAGCAGGTACAAGCCAAGCTGGATAATCATGATTTGCATAGGTATTAAATATAATTTGCCTGAAGTAATTTTATTTTCATTATGTACTAGCTGAAGTTCCTGCCTATGCTAGTTAAGATGACGAAACATAAATTAAGGCTAGTTATAATGATAGTAAATTAATTATATAGTACTAATGGTGATGTTTTTATAAGAGTGAAATTATGTGAAACTGCTGTATAGTCCTGTAAAGTTCTAGCATTTTTGTGAAAAATTATTGTTTGTAACAAACAAAGAGTTTCCATGTAATTCATTGTTTAATTTCTCTCACTGCTAATTGAAGAAAAGTAAAAAAAAAAACAGACTGTTTATTGTTCTTGATTACATTATTAAACTTTCATAACTATGGTATCATTATTGATAATTGTTAATGATAAATTGATATCACAAAAAAGTCTCAGATCCACTGACCTCACCTTTCCTAAAAGGAACAAAAAATAGTTTTACATTAAAACTTTCCCCTGGGTTCAATAAGTATACATACCAAATTTGAGGTTCTCCTCATGAAATGGCTTGGCTGTGTATAACAAACAAACTCTTCCCAGTTATAAATATAGATATGATTTACTTTAAAAATAAATTCTATGCGAGTGAGCCAAGTTAATCTTTATATAAATTTAAAATAAAAAATGTTATGTTTTAGCAGAAAACAAAGCAACCTAGGAGCAATATGAAGATAACAAACACTGAGCAGAAATTAGTTTTATCCTATATTTTAATTAACTAATTTTTTGACAAATGATCAGAATCAATATTCATGTAATATTTTGGAGCAGGTTTTGATCCATCTCCCATGTTCTATAAATCAATTTTCCCTGAGATGCACCACACAAATCTATATATTGCATGCGCTGGGCTTTCATTTGGTCATTCACTATTGCGGACATAAAAACACCTATTCTTGGTGCCAACTTTCTGGCAAATTTCAATTTGGTGGTTCACATGCATACAAAAACACTCATTGACAATATTTACAACATATATGTTGTGGCAACCCGTTCACTGCAGAATACAACTTGAATCAGCATAGTGATGTGCCACAGTTGAGAATAACTCAACATCTTGAATCAGTGCTAGGAACTTTCACATCCCATTAAGAATATTGATTCAGTCAAACACCAGCTTCAGCATCGCATAAAAAACATCTGGTCAGCCGATATATTCTTGTCCCTGGTGACTGCCATCACATTAGTTACAATTCGCCAAGAAAGCCTTCAAAGAAATGTTGCATGATGGCATCATCTGTCCTTCTGATAGTTCATACACCTCACTGCTTCACTTAGTGCCCAAACACTACGACATGATGCTGTCAAACGACCTCTAATTCCTGCATATCTAGGATCTTTCAAATTCAGCAACCATTCTGATAAATATTTTGCAATACAGTATGGTGATCACACTGATATAGTTTCCATAGACTGTATTAAACTAGCTTTTCTTGAAAAGACACATACATCAGTGGATTCCGCACCAGAAGTGCAGCCTCGTATACAGCCTGATACAGTTATCGCCTCTTAAACAGACTCATTCCAGTAGGAAGGTTACCTTTCCAAAAGATTTTAAGACTTACAGTTATTTCTAATTGATATGATTAATTATCTGGGAAAAGGAGCTTATTGTAGCCCTTCACTACTCCGTCCACATGACCAAGGGCAGATGTTATGTCTTCATGACCTTGACCTTGTCTTCATTGCATTGCTACACACCCTTCAATTTAAGTTCATTTAGTTTCATGATAACCCTAATGACATTTTAGTTTTTTCAGTGTTACGAACCTAGTCAGAAGACACTTTGTGAACATTTTTATATTTCGTAGCACCTCTGAATTATTTTTCTTGGGATTATTAGTACTTTGCAGGACGAGTTAATGCTTACACTCCCTTATCATTTAACCTGGTGACTTCTCACCGAACTCAAAGCAGAGAGGAGGGAGGAGGAGGAGGAGGAGGAAATGATACCGGAAGTCTGTATTGTTGTCAACACAGGTTCTGTATTAAGTTACAGTCTGCTAACTGAATGCTAGATGGGCTTTCCTATCCATTCTTACTTCCGGTATTCTTGCCCTTTACTACTTCTGGCTACCACAGACTCTTATTTCTGGCCACCACAGACCTTTATCTTCTGGTATACTTGGCCTTCATTACTTCTGGCCCTTACTTCAACCCTACTCATCTGCTTGTTCTGCATTAATGGACCTGCTTATAACAACCCCAAACTTCCGGCTACACCATGGTCCCTACGTCCGGCATTTCTATCTCAACCTAATTCACTTTGTTGATCAGCATTAATGGACCTACTTACAACAGCCCTGCACTTCTGGCTTTTCTATCAACCTAATTCACCTGGTTTAAGAAGGTTCATCGTTGGACTTAAACAGCAAATTTTCACCAGACATGTGAACTTAACTTTTGAACTGTGGACTTACATGCTAATTTAACCTACAAGGACTCTGGTCTATATTTTAAATAAATTTTGTATTAAATTTTAAGTTTGTCATTCTGTTTTCCATTTTTGTTCCACTTGTTAGATTTCACATCTTTAATTTATAAACATTAGTGGGCCTTCTGTGACTATGTTTATTTTGGCGCACAGGCCATTTTATATCATGTCCATTACAACAGATAGAGCATAATAATACTGTTGATAAAAATAAGTTTTCAATTACAAAATACTGTTTTTTTCACATAGTTATCACTATTGGCACTGTATTGTGAACATCAAGGAAAAATCAGCACCAGCAGAAACAACCATGGCTTGTCACTTATATCATTGTTGCAACTAGTAGAATGCATTCTACACCAATCAGGTGTTTGATTTCAATAAGCATTCAGCAAACACTAATGTTAATGAGTGTATGCTAGATTTGTGGGGGTTATCTTTTGACATTGTCCGTTCCCACCATATATTGCTATATTTGATTTGGGTATATGTTGGCTTTGTGTTATGATTAAAAGAAAATGCACAGATTGTTGATAAATACCAAAGAAATCTTTATATAACACAATATAATAATACAGAAGGATAGGCTGAAAGTTAAAGCTTCAAGAGTTCAAGTGCATGTGAGAGCTAGAGAAAAAGTCTGATAGGAAGTAAATATATATATGTATGCATGCACCCAAAATTAGTAGCCATCTGCTTAACAATGTGGGTAAAGGAAAGTATGTTTGCTTTCAACTGTATCAATGAGCTGTTTAAAAGGTGGGGAAAAAAATGAACTCAGAAAAGAAAAAAATAATTTTTATAAATTGCCTTAATTATTTCTAGAATATAAAAATTTTGGATTTACACTTTTATCTATGAACTATTTAAACCCTCTATTCCATTTTGGATGTACTGTTCCACTTTGGTATATTTCTTTTTACTTTCTGTATTCTTTGTTAGGTGATTAAAGCCTTTAATAAGATCACTAGCCTCTTGCAGTTTCCTTTCTTTTCCTTTTATGTGCCATATCCTTTCAGGACGTAGGCAGTCATAGCTCTTCACTCCCCCCCCATCCCTTGTGGCTCTCAATAAGTTTCATGCCTCTGCCAACTCCCCCAGACCACGTTCTGCCATCCACTTGCTTAAGCCCGCCAGGTATGTCATGCATTGCTTTCCCTTGTCTCTTTTTCCCTCTATTTGACCTGTGAGTATCAGATTCTCCAGGCCCTCCTTTCTCATTATGTGTCCCAGAAATTTCATCTGCCTCTTCCTTATGTTAAGTATAAGCTTCCTTCTTTACATCCTTTCCAAGACCTCATCGTTGCTCACATGCTTGCAACATAATATCCTTAGCATCCTTCTCTGGAATCACATCTCCGCTGCCTCGAGTCTCTTCTTCATCTTTGAGGAGACCGTCCAACATTCGCTGCCGTATAGGAGGACAGATGTCATGTAGCAGCTCAGTACTTTTTCTTTATCACCAAAGAAATCCTCCTGTCTCGCAGTACTCTGCCCAGCTTTTGGAATGCATCTTTGGCAATCTCAATCCATCTTCAGATCTCAGCGTCGCACCTACCGTCCTCTGTCAAAACACTTCCCAGTTATTTAAACTTCCACACATGCTTGATTTTAGTGTCCCCGACCTGCAAATTGCATTTCAGGCTTATCCTTTTACTTTTACTGATGATCATGCATTCTGTCTTCTTGTAGTTTATGGTTAGTCCCTTCTTCTCACTCTCCCTTGCTACATTCTGTAGGAGGTTTTGTAGTTTCTGTTCTATGTTTGTTATCAGTACTGTGTCATCTGCGTATCTTATGTTGGTAAGATTGTGGCCGCCACTGCTGAATCCCGGTAGGCTCTCCAATTCTCACAGAATTGCCTTGCTGTATAGGTTGAATAAGTCTGGTGAGAAGACACATCCTTGCCTTATGCCCCTTTCTGTTTTTGTATATTTGCTGAACTCATTCTCAAAGCACATGCATACTGCTTGCTGCCAGTATAGGTTCTTGATTATTCTAATATCTTTACCAAATATATTAAGGTTGCTTAGCAGTTCCAGCAGATCCTTGTGGCGTACTTTGTCGAACAAATTGCGTAGTCTATAAAGCATAGATATACGTCCTTCTGCATTTGTATTGCTCTTTCTGATAACATTCTAAGCATGAATATCACATTGTTCCCGTGTCTTTAATGAACCCAGAAAATTCTCGTCCTATTTCTGGCCTGATTCTGCTGCGCGCTCTATTCATCAGAATACGGATGATGAATTTTGTTATGTGGCTCATTAGGCTAATTGTTTGGTGGAGCTAGCATACATTTGCACCTGGTTTCTTATTTAGTGCTATGAAAATAGATCTGCTGAGATCTTCCAGTATATCCTCACTGTTGTAGATTTCATTTATTATTTCCGTGATCTTGTCTGTGCCAAATTCATCTAAGGCTCTCAGCATTTCTGTTACAATTCTGTCTGGCCTGCTACCTTGATTCTGTTCAATTTGGTCAGTTCAGCTTCTACTTCAGTTTTTAGAATTTTGAGTTCATCGGTAGTTCTGTGTATTGCTGGTTGTTCTCTTTCATTGTGGAAGAGTTCACCAATATACTCGCTAAGAATAGTGTTCCATCCTTTGATTTTAAGCAACCTGTTGACGAGCATGTCTTCTGTCCTGTTAGTTGCCTTATTTGTTTGTGTATATCTCCTTTCTTGGTGGTACTCAGTCTCTGTACTTCAGCACATTTTTTGTTTAGCCACTCTTCTTTAGCCTGTCTGCATTTGGTCCTTACTTCGTTGTGTAATTTTCTGTATTTCTTTCTGTATCATGGCAGAGTTTTCTGTCTCCTTTGCATCATGTTGAGAATCTCCTCAGTCATCCATTCGTTTCTTTCTTTTTTGTCCATTCTCCTTTGGGATGACCTTGTTTGCTGATGTCACTAATGCGTCTCTTAGTGAGTCCCATTTTGAGTTTCCATTGTGTCCTTCATATATTCTTTTCACATTGTCGGTATATTTTTCTTTCAGGTACGGGTCACACAGGAGTTTATTGTATTGCAACTTGGGTGCTGCATTAGCCTTCTTCAGTTTCTGTCTGTAATTTCACTCTTATCTTACATATAACTGGGTGATGATTGCGCCAGTAGTCGGCACTTGAGTAGATTTTGTAGTGAATGATTGCATTCCTGAATCTTTTGTTGATAGTTATGTAGTCTATTTGGTTTTTAGTGTTTCCTCCTGGGCTCCTCCATGTCCATAATCATCTTGGATGATCTTAGAACCATGTGTTGGCTATTACTTGGTCATTGGCTGTGCTCAATTGAATCACATGTTGACACATGTTGTGCATGTCTGTCCTTACTGGGCGAGGAGTTAACTTCCATAGACTTAACCCCTTTCATGCCGTTAGGCTTCATATTGTGTGTTTTGTTAGCCATAATATAACTTGGGATTGATAGTGGAGTGGTTTCCCATTGCCTTATCCATGGTGATTTATGGAGACACCACCTCTAGTTAGCTGGCTGTTGTCTCAGAGAGAGTTCTTCCGTCCTTTGTTAGGTCTTATTTTTCATCCTAATGGCTTGCTAACAAGCTGCCTTACTCAGAAGAGGTAGTCAATTTAGTCGCCAGAATTTCAACTGTGGAATACTTACTATATATATATATATAAATATATATATATATATATATATATAGAGAGAGAGAGAGAGAGAGAGAAAGAGAGAGAGAGAGTTACCCAGCCCAGAAAATATGAAATTTTTTTATTAATTTTTAACTTAGTATAAATTCCTTTGACCCCAATTGAAACAAAATTGCAACTATTTTGCTTGCACTGGTTATCAAAACCTGAAGTAACAAAATAAATAACAATACATCAACACTGTATCATGGAAAAAAGAGATTCTGACTACTTACGAAATCCAATTTCATGTCAATCTCGCTAACCTTGAAGCAATGGTCATTTAGTGGATAGTCTGGCTGACTTCAAAAATACATCTCCATTTCAAAAACCAAATGTGATTTGGTTGGTTAAGCCAAGAGGTGTGGGGGGGACAAAACTGCATGTCCAAGTCACTCTACTTCTGAGATGCCAACATGACCATCCCACTCCCAAACCCCTGAGAATGGCGACTTTGTGTTTCAGATAAATAAGACAAAAAGGGAATCAGAATGAAAAACAAAAACATTACTTTTTTGCTTTCCTCCCATGCCCCCCTTTTTTTCCTCTTTATCTCGCAAATAAAGCTACATTAGTCGCCAAAAGTTCCAAAGTCATCCAGATTATTCATGATTTTTTTTACATTCTTATTCAGGTTTAGATGGTACTTTTAAACAACCCTCATGAACTTATTTAAGTTCCCTGATTTTACCACAGATTGTTATGCTATCTACATAAGCAAAGTCCTTCGGAAGAGATACGATTATTTATTTTCCTCTGAAAGCAAGGCACTGATAGTAAAGCCAAAAGGTAATCAACAGAACTGATATAGGTGACCATCAGCTTCAAAGGCAATATGCTTTTTCTCGGCATCCTTAGTGGTACACACTCTTCAAGTCCAGGGTAATGAAGTAGCGATACTTTGCCACTTCAAGTACTACATCATCTATTTGAGGAAGGGGGAATGCATCCAATAATGTATACCAATTTATTGTTTGTGAGTAGTCTACCACCATCTTTTGTTTATGATTAGCTCCTGAAGTGACCCAAACTTGAGCTCTCCAGGTTCTATGATTCCTTTTCGTAAGAATTTCTTTGTTTTCAAAGCAATGAAGAGCTTATCAGTAACTGAAAAGCACTGGGATTTTACATCTATGGGCTTACAGTTGGCTGAAAGGTTGGTAAACAAGGAAGGAGGTTGAATACCTATGCCAACAAGACCCCACACAGTCAATTCAGGTAAGGATCCTCCAAATGAGATGGAAACAAAAGAGTGTTATCGTAAGAATACATGGCCCAATAAAAGTTACGGAAGAAGTCCATTTTCACATTAGGGTAAGTCTTGTTATCCACCAGTAGGTTGACTGAGCAAGTGCCTCTAATTTTAAAAGAGAATGATGAAGAAGCCATGCTAGCAATTCCAGCCATAGGAGAGACAGGAAGCCCAAGTTGTTGTACAACATGGTGATTTATGAATTTTTCAGTACTCCCCATATATACCAAGTCATTGCCTGGAATATTATTAATCCTAGTATCCATAATGACCTATGATAAATGTGTGGCCTGGGTAATTGAAGCCATTCTTAGGGTGGCTGTCAGTTGGCTAGATTTATACACTTTAGTATAGTGGTCCTTTTTACTGCATCTATTACAGATAGTGTTCCTCACAGGACACTTAGCTATAAGTTATATTTGAGTCCACAGAAGTAGCAGCACTTGCTACTAACAGCTACAACATGGTCACTCTCATTTAAAGGATGGTCATTAATAGAAGCATTTACAGTGGCCAGTTCCCTGTAGTATAAGAATTGTTTGGCAGTACTTTCTAGGGCCACAACCTGGTTGTACACAGTGTTTAAGTCTAGTGACCTATTCTTGAGGAGTCTTGTCTGTAAATAAATAAACAGTAGCCCGTTTATACTCATCACAGTTAATCTCTGCTGTCACATGTTTAAATCCGCACTCTTTGATAATCAGACAGAGAGCTTGTAACAACTGATCCAGATTCTCATCAGTTTTCTGCTGTAGCTGCTCCACTGAACCAAGCAGGCTGACCAGTTGACTTCTTTTCGAGGATCCTCGCTTGTACCAAGCATAAGCACTCTGCTGTTGAGAAAGAAGCTTGTACTGTCATAGAAGCAGTACTAAAACAGTCTCACCTCTTAACTGGGAGGTGTTTTACTATCCTTACTGACCTGCAAGCTGTAAACTATATGTTTAATTCAAAAGGATTTGTTAAAATAAAGAACAACAAAATTCAACGGTGACAAATGGAATTGGGATGTTACAATTATGACATCATATACTGACCTGGCAAAAACAACATTTCTGCTGATGTACTCTCTTGTGTTCACTGTGGTAAGAAATTGAGTGAGCTATATGTTCACCTTTGTTACCCTGGTGCAACAAGGTTTGCCCATTTCATCAAAATAAGAAATTTGCCATACTCCATTGAAGACATGGAAAGTATGTTGAGTGTGTCCGCTTGAAACCTAGATTTTATTCTTCAGATTCTACCACACTCATTAAAAGCAACTCAAGCTATGGAGTGACTTCAAAGAGCCACTTCCCTCCAACTCTAGGAACTATTATCTGCTAACTATTGTGGACGAATATTACCATTTCTCTTTTGCCTATCTGTATTTGACCACTGGCTTGGTTATGAAATGTCTGAACCAGATTTTCACAGTGTTTGGAACCCTTTCTTACATCCATTTGGATTGTGGACTCTCATTTCAATTTAGAAATGAAAGATTACCTGGTTAACCTTGGCAATGCAACTTGCCAGACAACTCCCTATAATCTGCAAGGAAATGGACAATGTGAGTAATATAACAAGGTAATATGAAAAGCTATTACCCCGGCATTAGCTTCCAGAAATCTTGGGACCTCACAGTGGGAAATGATATTACTTGAAGTACTGCATTCAATCAGGTCACTGCTGTGTACTGCCACTAATGCCACTCCCCATGAGAGACTATTACAATACCAATACTAGTCCCCTAGTGGACACTCCTTACCCACTTGGCTAACCATCTCTGGCCCTGTCTTATTGTGCCACCATGTCCATAATAGTAAGCATGACCCACTGGTGGATGAAGCAGATTTAATTGAGCCTAATCCTCAGTGCATTCATGTACGATTGGCTGACGGATGAAAAGCAAATGTCTCTGTTCGCGACTTACCTCCTGTCAGGGAAGATCGTCTCCAAAACCTTTCAATTGAAGTGAATTTAAATCCAGGTTCTAAGGAACTCCTACCTCCTGTCTCTGAGTAACCTGGTGGTTTGGTGCCTACATCACTAGCTAAGTCTGCGATTGAAACTAGTCTCTTTTCACCTTCTCCTGTGCCCCCAAAGTCTAGAGATACCCAGGACCAGTGCGGCAGTCTACTCAAGACCGTCAAAAGCCTCTCTGTTACATGGGCTACAAAACATAAAAAATATATATGTTTATAAAATATAGGAGAGGAGAATAAACTATTTAAACCCCCTATTTCATATCCGATGGCCTGTTCCACTTTGGTATATTTCTTTTAACTTTCTATATACTTTGTTAGGTGAATAAAGCCTTTAATAAGGTCACTAGTCTCTTGCAGTTTTACTACAATCTGCTTTTCCTTTGTGAAAAAATTCAATATTTTTACAAGGCCAAATTTTTACCTATGTCAGTTGCCATTTTGCCAGACTGGTGTTCAGCTGCTATTTGTAACAAGGTAAAAAAATGGAAAGACTACTGTTCAGCTGAAGAAAAAAAAACAAACAAAATAAAATGGTTTCAACCTCTACTACTCTAGTGTCAAAATCTTCATCTGATGCTGTGGGCCAACATAATGAAATATGAAGCATTTCTTTAGGAGCAGCCTTTGCATTTTAACTTGATTTTAAGCTTCAGTGTGTTGCGGAGGTGTAGGTTATTAGGAAAAATATGTATATATCAGAAGGTATTATTTGTGTTGGCTGTGTGAAAATAAACTTCTCCACAAACATTTAGCTGTGGGTATGGCACAAGGCTATCAAATCCAAAATATAAAACAATGATATGTTTTCTAGAAATAATAAAACATTTTTATATCAACAATATACAAAACTGAAGAATGAATTTACTCAGGTAATTTAAACTGAGTTGCAAATTGTTACAAAGTGTATTCTAATATGTAGCATTTATAATTAATAATATAGCAGGAGGTATTTACCTTTAACTGGAAATTCTTAAAGCCTTTTAAGGGAAAATATTTTTATCTGAACTCACAGAAAAGATTTCAGTTCATGAAATAAAGTTCTCTCTGAATGAAAGAAATGTTCATTGGTAAAAAAGTATTATAGACTGGAAAGTTTGTATGAGAAGAGTTCAGTGAAACTTGTTTAGTGAAAGGGAATTGTAGTCTTCACTTGCAGTATCAAGAAGTCATGTTTGGTACTAAAAATGTAGTTTCTAGTTTTTAAACTTCTGAATAAAATTTAGCATAAATAAGTTGAAATAACTTGCCACTTAAATTGTTCACTGAAGAAAGATGAATATGAGTGAGAAAATTCTGGAAAGCTGAGAATATGTTGAATTGAAACTTATAGCTCCAGAAGTAATATTTCTTGCTGGTGAATATTGACAAGAAGCGAAAATTGTATTCTCTTGGATGGCATGTTTGTTGCTGAAGAAAATCTCACTGTTAAAAGTTGATAAGTTTCTGTTGCTTGTAGTTGAAGGAGTGAATAATATGAGTTAAGAGATTAGCAATGTTCGTATGTACGTGTAGAGGCCTGTTAGTGTGACCTCTAGAATTTATAGTTAATGAAAAATACCACAAAATATGAAACAATAAGAATAAAAACAAAACGGTTTTATAACAAGATTTATATTTGTATAATGATGTACAGGCATCGAGGTTACTTCCCTTCGACTGGATTTAAAGTCTTTCTCTTTACTAATGAAATATTTTTTTATCTGAGCTCATAGAAAGTTGAATGAACTTGCCGCTCAAATGTTCACTGTGAGAGAGTTGAAAGAATTCTCTAAAGCTGAGAAAATGATGAGTAAACTTTTAGATTTAAAAGAGCTGAAGGAGTGAATGTTCCGTAATGTTTGTAATTAAGTTTCCATTGCTTGTAATGTTATGTAATTAAGTTTTGTTGCTTGTAGTTGAATATTTGTATTATGTTAGTTTGTAATATTCATAATGAAGTTTGAAAAGTTATGTACGTACTTGTATGTGTGCATATGTGAATATGTTTTCATAGCATCCGACCACAAGGGATCGAGACACAATTTCTTTACTGCTACATTTTTCGTAAGCAAATGAAATCAAGAGAGTGCTAAAATGAACTTGTGTCTGGTATTTATAATCAACATAATCACATGACAGATTCCAGAGGAAGAAGCGGGAAATTTTAACTTGGTCACATGCTGGAAAAAGACTTGTACGTGGGTGGATTGTAATGCCCACTTGTATGTTCATTGACCAAATCGAAGTTGAGGTTTTCTGAAAATATGTATGAAGGGACAGATGTAATCTCTCTAATGCTACATCTTGAGTGTGAGAGAAGGCAAAAGAGGGAGAGTTGAAAAATGTGTCCAAGTATCTATAATGTTTTATGTCACATGATAGGCTCGAAACACATAGACAGATTTGGGCGATAAATTAATTTTAACCATGCAGATGTAGACAAAAGCATGATATTGGCATTAATTGACCAATCAAGAGTCAGAGAAATATCAAGGCTCTGTGATCCACTTTGTTGTTTAGTTTGTACAAAAATTGACGTCGAATGAAAGTGGTAGCAGAACGTTAAAAGTGCAGTGATCTTTGTTTTTCAATGAATATATTTTTCTTGTTTAATAACAGTTATATATTTCATGGATTTTTCTAATGTTGAAAAGCTCTTAATCTAATGTGATAAATATTTGTTGGAAGCATCAAATTTAACACCAGGCCTAATTTATAGATTAAGTAGTGAAAAAGAAAATTACAAGTAATGACTTTGGAGAATAACCACCACATCAGAGTTCCATTATTGAATAAATATAGCATTAATAGATCAGAATATATTTGCATACATGAATTTTCACTATTGTAAAAATGGTTTAAATGATTTCAAATGCCAAATACTTCCATAGTATTTGAAACCATTATGCTTTAAAAATAAATATTTATTTTTTCAAAATAAATATTCAGTTATAAAATAATTTATTTAAAAAAGTTTTTGTCATCAACGACCTATCTTTAAATAATTTTTATCTTATTTATCTATTAAATAAGTATCTTCATCTTAATTATCTAATTAAAAGACAATCACTTTTTATTATTTTGATTTTTCTTTTCAACAAAGCAAAATGATGGCTAGAAAGTGTAATGAAAGGAACATAACAAGTTAGACACCGCTAATTCGGTGATAAATTAATTTTTTACTCATTGCTTTTTCTGTTCTTTAGATCTATTAGTAATTTTAAAGTTACTTAATTTATAATGACCATCTTTTAAGCTTCCTCGCCAATGAATGAAAATAAAATTACTTATAATGTATTTCTTTTAAACAGAATCTTTGTTTTTATTATATCCGGAACATTTTCAACGAGAAACGAATCTCGTTTTCACTACTAATGGCGGAAAGGAGACGCTGTTTCGAGAATGCACATGCTGTCGACAATTTAAAAATGAATATTCAATAAATCATTATTTGTCCCACTTGATAAACAAACATATCTCAGTGAGTATATATATGTATGTGTGTGTGTATTTATTTGATTTCGATTAACTTTATACATTGTTTTCACCACAAAATAATTTTGGAATGTCCATTCATTGTGCTTAGCTTTCTTTCCTATAACAACAAAAGTTAATTTTGGTGATATTAAGCATTGTTTGATATTTTCGTATTTTTTTTATTTACTGTAAAAGTAATACAAAAATAACTTTATTTTATTTATCTACTTAAAAATACGAAGAATTTTAAGCGGTTTATTGCTTCTTTTGTATATCAGATTGATTAACCGGTAACGCCCAATACATTCTCAAAAAAAGTATTAATAATTAATTATTGGTCATTTTTTTTTATTTTTAAATGTTCTGAGATTAAATGTTTTAATTCTTAATTATTTCACATTTGGGTTTTATTTTTACATATATTTTTCTTAATCTAACATTTCAACTGGTAAATGTTTCTGGTTTCCTGAAGTGCACGTTGCATCTAGTGGTCTTCAGAAGTCGATTAAAGTATTTTTCTACTCTTTCTTCTCAACTAGAACATAACGAAGTTACCAGCCAAGACTGCTGTGATTTGTTATTTTTTTTCCTCACGTTCAAAGAAAGATGTAGCTTGAAAGTTTGTTTTTTTTGTTTTTGTTATTTTAAAAATTGAACTTTCACCATAATCTGATGTCCTGCTCCACTAATTTTTGACATCTTGAAATTAAGAAAAAAACGTCAGCAATTATAAATTGATCGTAATTTTAAAATCTAAACAAAGATATTGGCAATCTTTAATCTTCGTGTCTGTAGTCTAAAAACTGTAAAAAGGACGGTTTCCCATGACACCGCTAAACTACCTACACTTCTCAGCAATGTTTTTTTATTCTTTTAAAAAGCGATGATTAAAAATTAAAATTTTAATAAAACGTATTAAAGTAAATGTTAAATTCATACATTTTCTTTATTCTTGAATTGACAACAAAAATTGTAGTTGTTGGCAAAACATTGGTTTGCTTGCCAATCGATTCGAACTTTTAAAAAAAATGATAAATTTATTTTAAACTAAAGCAAGGATTGATTTCCTTAGTTGATTCGTAAGTTAATAATTTAGTTAATGATTATAAAAAAAATTTCCATATTTATTTCTTTATAAATTGGTAAATAATAAATATTGCATTAGTTTTTAGAAAGTTGTAAATATAAAATTATTATTATAAATAAACAACCTAATAAATAAATAAATAGTGTTTAGTTTAATATTCTTGTAGATTCTCAAGAACAAAAAAAATGTATAAATTTTAATTAAAATTCATTTTCATCAGATGTTTAAGTTTACAATGAATCATCGCTTTTTAAAACAAACATTGTTGAGGATTGAAGGTAGTTAAAATAAATGGTATCAAGAGAAAAACCGTCCATTTGATACGTCAATTTTTGCAGTCACAAAGGTTAAAGACTGAAAGATATTAAATTTTAATTTCAACAGTTTCTTTACTCTAAATTCATTTAATACTATTTCAGACCTTTAGATAAAATTTAGAAACTTAGTAGTTATTTCCCTTTTATGAAAATTGTAACTAAAAATGTCAAATTTAAATTTAAACTCTATTAAAAATGAATAGAAATGAACTAAAGGTAAATACTTTTAATAATAATCCACACTTCCCCAAAATTTTTGCAGACACTTGAAAGTATGGAATATCCCAAAAATTCAGTGTGTGGAACCAATGCATTAGAAATGAACAGCTATTGTTCTTTTAACCCAAGATATAAACTGATCACTTTCAAAGTAAAATATTGAAAAAAAAATGAAGACTGCCAAAGCAAAAAGAGTGACACACAAAATTTTCACAGTAGTAGCACAAAGTCTACAATTTGATGTTTATAAATTTTAAATGTATATTGGATTCAAACAAAATCATGTAAAAAGGATATTCAAAAGGAAACTGGCTTACACAATTTTAGTATATTGTGTATCACTGATATAATTTTCTAGCTTGTGATGAAATATTAAATAGAAAAATAAACCTTTATAATACAACCAATACTTTAGTTAGACACAAATTCTTCATATATACATGACACAAATCATTTGCAAAGTACAATTACTTAAAAAAATAAATTGAAATGTGAGCGCTTAAATCATTTAAAGGAAATGTGTATGTATATATATATGTGTGTGTGTGTGTGTATATATATATATGTGTGTGTGTGTGTGTGTATGTATATATATATATATATATATATATATATGTGTGTGTGTGTATATATATATATATATATGCACACACATGTGTGTAAAGTCATTTAAAGTGACATTGGAATACAAATTTAAAGGTTCATACTGGTGGTGGGGTGGAAACTGTAAACAAGAGAATCATACTTCTCTGATGGTGAATCTCAATTATGAGGCAGATACATTAAAAAAAATATGAAGTAGTTTTCTGAAATTAGGAATTGTTAGCAGGTAGGAATGTTCAGGGGAGCACAAATATTTTGTCAAGCTAAAAACCTCCAAGAAGAGAATTGTTTTCTTCATTTTCTTTTTCTCCTCATCCTCTTCTTCTTCCTTATCATTTGATGTTACAACTATAGGGTCAGACAAACACTCGCTGTTTATGAACATTCACTCCAAGATTTCTTTTTAGTATTTCAATCAATGTCTTTATTTTTAGATTAACAGACTAATCAGTCCCAGAAATATTAGGATTTGAGATATCAATTTGGAGCCTTAGCAATTCAAATAATATGGTGATATTTATTTTTTATATTAATTCACCAATCAGTTCCCAAGAAATCTCAGTATTTCCAACATTAATTTGGACCTTCCTAGTGCAAAAATTTCAGACCTCATCAGCTCACATATTTTATACTCCATAAAAAAATATATACTAAAATAAAAAAATGTATTGATGACTTGAGATTTTTTAAAAGGAGGTAAAAGATTGAGAAGGAATTTTGAAAATATAATAGGCTTTGTTAATTATAACTAAGAGTTTGTATTTATTTGCTTCTATCATAACCCCTGATTATAAATAAGAATTCTTTTTGTAAAATATTCCATAATCATTCTCTTTAAAATAACATTTTTAAAAAGTATCTTTATTATTTTAATACATATAGGTCCATATTTTAACAGATTTGGGCAATTTACTATCCATGAACATACACATACTGTACCAAGGTCAAAGTTTGTGTTGTCCTTCAGAGTTGTAATTTTATTTTCTATCAATATATAAGGCCTTCATGTTTGCAGAGAGCGATAAATAACAATGGTTATTATAAAGTGTAATTGTTCTGTGTTTTTTGTTGGGCCATAACTATATTTTGATGACTGCACAAAAATGTTCAGAAACTTTTTTTACCAACCCAAATAGCATGAATACCTGCCATTGTCTAGAGAAAAATAACTTTAAACATGACAGGAAAAATATATTCTTTAATATATTTCCTCTTACACAATACATGAAATAATACATTGATGCACAAAGCAAAACAAATGACATAGTCTTGTGGGTGTACAGCATTAGTTCTTACATTGGGTGCCAACATGAAAAGGTTTGTTTGGGATTCGGCTTGAGGGAAAAGGATAGTGAAGTCAGATTGATGCTCTTGAGAGATTGTTTGTGCTTCATTGATGAATATAGTAAAAATGAGTTGTTGAGAATTCTAATGATCCTAGGAATGACTGTATTTAATTTTTAGCTGATACCGATGAAAAAGAGCACCAAGCAGCTTAATAAAGTTGAAAAACTCAATTGGGTTCTGAACAGCCTTTAAATTGTATGGAGCTGTATCAGTTCACTTGTACAGATGAACTTCCCCAGGAATCTGTTGTAAGACCTTTGAGCTTATTTGTTCAACTATATCATCCTTTGGAGGAACAATCCTTATTCACAGAGCCACTAGTAGTTTCTGTAATTTGAGGCCTTATTCTGCATTTAAAACAGTTTATCAAGTTTAATCCAGAAAATTCTTACTATTTTTGTCTGAAAACATTTTTCACGTTTTGACAAAATTTTACAAAGAAAAAAGTTATTATAATTAATCATTTTGTATGTTTTTAGAAATTTTGAGTTGAAGCATTATTATGAATAATTAAAATTAGTAAACTGATTCTTATTGCTTTCACTATAATATTTTGGGCTGATGTGGTCTCTGTTTCCCTCGGACTTATAAGCACAAATTTTTAATGCATTAATCTGTAAATTTTTCCAGTTGAGGAAGTGGTAAAATTTAGGAAGTAAAAATAAAAAAAATTTGATAGGAATCAAGGAAATACATTTATTACTCAACATTCTAAATTAGAATTGTTCTTTTCAGCCTAACAATGATGTAAAAATAGTATATCTGTCTATATTTCTGAGATGAGATATTATGTACATTATTTACATTATTCGGACTATTGTCCTCATCTTTGTTGTCATATCTATTACAAAGTTTAGTAATCAGCACATATACTAGGCCACAAAAATCTCCCGAGCCGACCAAGCATAGAAATGAATACAATAAGGGAACCAGTAATAAGGAGTGCCAGAGGAAAGTGATAATAACAACAAAAATTGCAATATGAGCTCTGGTAAAAACACGAAATGATAACGGCAAAAATTGCAATATGAGCACTGGTAAAAATGGTTGCTGAAGACATTAGATTTATAATACACAGATGTTCTCAAGGACACATGGCATAGTGGATAAAGGCATTGGTTAGATCCAGTGACAGGACCCAAAGAGTGTAATACCCAGTTAAGGCAGTGGAGAACTATCAGAGGGAAAAATTAACAGGGGATAACTGATAACTGACATTCATTAAACATGGCACGTAGAACTAGAACAGTCTACCCCAGTGAGCGAAATAAAGGGTTCAGTTCGATGTTCCAACCACCTGAAGAAGGCCAGAGCATACAACAGCCGAAACGTAATAAATATGGTGACAAAGATGAGGACAATAGTCTGAATAATGTAAAAAATAGTATATTTTAAAGATTTTCTTGTGTAACAAGTTCTATTGTATTGAATAATGTTGGTCAGATTGAAGATAAGATAAAATTACATTATATCAGAATACTTTTGGAGAGCTTGCTGATAAAAAAATTGCGATAAAAATAACAGATTTTAGCTATGAGTCTAGGACATGGCTTCCTTAGTTTTTATATAATCTATTTACTTACCTTTTCTTTTTATCCCACTTAGGAATCACCATGCCAACACTTATTCTTCTTGATGTATCACTCTCTATGAGTCGCCCTGTTAACATGCAGGAATGTTCAGAAGAATACCAGCGGCGACATCTTGCTATCCATGGAATAAATACTTTGTTGGATTATATGGCAGCCAATTGTAAACTGGAATTTACTTCTCTGGTAATTGTTATTTGGTTTTGTTTTAAGCTCATCATTTTATTTTATATATTTGATTTTGTTTCATTCTTTAAAATTTGAGCTAATAGACATTGTTTAGCATCCTTCATTAGCAGGGTGGCGATAGCTTCCCAAGTTTTTTTTACTTTCTTTTTTTATTAATTTTTAACCAAAATGATGAAATTTTAACCATTTAAATTTAGCAAGCCATTCTTTTTAGCTAATATAGCAACAAGCAAGATTATATTTTTGTATTCGGAATTCTAAATTAGAGGGCATTAATTTATTTTTTCTTTTGCATCATCAGAAATTTATCATCAGTAAAGTATGTGCTTAATATGAATATTATTCTTCAGATGTAAGTGGGATTAAATAGTTGATTTATATCTATTTGCTTATTTCATGTAGTTTGTGATATTTTCAAACAGTATAACTTTATTTTATAAGCATCATTTCAGTTTCTGATGATCCCTAATATATGTCTCTAAATTGGATGTAAACTTTGCTTTTGGTTTGAAATATGAGAGATAATTTGTTAGAACTGCATATTTATTTCAATAATACTGGGCAACAAATATTTTACTTTTGTGATAAAAGTTCAGACTAAATCAAAGATATTGATTCTATGTAATTGTCTGCCCCCAGACAAAAGATGCTGAATCAAGTCTGTTGATACCAAATCTAATCTATACTCTAAATTATCCTAGTATGTCCATTTTTTAAGATATGCACATAGTATATTTATGTTCAAAGGAAATCCACTTGATCATTTATATCTACTCTCTCTCTCTTTCTTTTTTTTCTCTCCCCAATGGATGAAATCAAAGTATCATGGTTAGTTCAACTAAGACATAAGTGACTACTGTTGATTTCTCCAAAGAGGGACTAGTTTAGAGCACAGAACAAAAGCAAGTCAAATGTTTGTAAAGATATCAGAAATAATGTATTTTATGTTTACTGTAATTTCCTGTTTTGATCTAAATTTCCTTGAACATAAATATACTATTTACTAATATACCATTTCTAGTACTGATAGATTTATTAATATAATGTTTACCTTAAACATAAAAACGCTGTGTGTGTGTATCTAATAAAAGTGGATAAGCAAGGGCACTTTTGAGTAAAGATTCAGAATAAGCATTCTAAATTTACTTTAGTACCACCTTATTTGTCTCGATAGTAAATACATTTTTTTTTCTTTTGTAATTAATACTTTTTTTTACTTGTTGATGATTGATATCATGTGTTATTCCATGTCTCTTTAAATTATGTCACTATTTCAGTAACAGGCACTTTTTTTTTCACATTTGAATGGGCATAACTTGGTTGCTCATTGAGCTACCAGGATAAATTTGGTACAATTCTTTTATGTTTTGTCATACTCTCTATGTCTATTATGTTTTTAGATATACTGAAAATAATTGTTAGTTTGAGATATCTATCATAAAGAAATAACTATAAAAAACATTTTTTTTTTTTTTTAATTCATAAATTTATGAAAAAATATCTGAACTATAGAACAAGAAAATTTAACTAAAGTCAAGTAACTAATTATAAATTTTGAAGAAAAAAATCCATGTATAAATCCATGCATTTTCTGAGTAATTTTTTTCATTTGTTCTTGCCACAGATTCACTAAAATAGATTGAGAGAATCTGGATTTATACATGTATTTTTTTTTCTCAAAATTTATAATTAGTTATTCATTATTACATGTTTATTTTATTATTTGTTTTATAGATCACAGATAATATGGTAAATAATAAATATTGCATTGTAGTTGGTTCACATTCAAATTGTGAAATGAAAGTTATTCTGAATGGTCACTCTTCTAGATCCTTTTGTACTAATGTAGGTGTCCCCCAGGGCTCTATCTTTGGCCCTACTTCGTTTTTTTTTAAATTTTCATTAACAACCTTCCATTAGCTCTCAACTTTGTATCTATGCTAATGACACAACCATTTACTTCTGTCTTGATAGTCTGATCAGTTTGATAATGTCAAATTGGAAGCTGATCTCAAAAACAACCTAGTCCGTTATTAATTGGCACAAAGAATGGCTTGTTAATTTTAACACTTCTAAAACAAAACTACTCTCTATTAATCATTTCAGAGATCCCTTTCTGCCTTTCTGATGTTAACCTCCAGGAAAGTGACTCGTTGCACCTTCTCAAGTTAACATTCTTGGCAGACATGAAGTGGGAAGACTACATTGAATCCATTGCTAGGTCAGCTGTTAAGAAAGTTGGTTCACTGTGTCATGCTGGTCAATTTTTCTCTCCAGATCTATCTTGCATATCTATAAGTTTCCCATTTGTCCATGCCTAGAATATTGCTGCCACATATGGTCCTGTGTTCCTCCTATATATTAGAGATTCTTGATAAAATCCAAAGACAAATGAACAATATTATTGTTCCTAATCTGGCGTGTCAGCTTCAGTCAATTTCCCACTGCTGTAAAGTTGCTTCCCTGTGCCTTTTCTTTAAATAATTTCATGGTAATTATTTGGATGAGTTCTTTGCTATGGTACCCAGACTTTATGAATTTAAGTGCAGTACTAGATTGGCAACAAGGTCTCATCAATTTACAGTTTAATTGGCTAGATGTAACCATGAGTTTTATGCTAACAGTTTCTTTTCTCGCACTTTTTGCTTGTGAAACTCTCTTCTGGCTTCATGCTTTCTAGCCAAATTTGATCTTCAAAAATTTTAATGCAATGTCAATTGTTATCTACTGTCTTCTTCATTACACTTCTATTGTTCTCACTTCTTAATAATGTTTCTCTTTTTTCTTATTCTTTCACTCTCAGTAACCTCTTGTGTTTTAGTGGCTTTGCTGCCTTGCTTGGAGTAATTTGGTTAAAAAAAATATGTAATTATAAAATTATTCTTGCAAAATAAACAGTCTAATAAATAGTGTTCAACATTTTTGTCAATTTTCGAGAAAAATAAATGTATAAATTCATTTTAATGTGTTTTGGATTTTATTAAAATTCTATAGTGTTTTAAAAGGGAGTATAGAGTAATAGTGATATCAAGAGAAAAACTGTCCTTTTGATATTTGTTTTTTTTTTTTTAATTTTTCTTTTTTTCTTTTAGTACAATTTTAAACTTTGCTAAATTATCAATATTAGTTGCTATCCTGATTTTGTTGAAGATGATTAAAAATATGAGTTAGTGTTAGTGGAGCATGCAAAGAATCAGTGAACTCTCTTAATGACTCTTCTTTTGAAAAATTTATATCTAAAGTAAATTGTGATTTTCACTTTTTTTCCAAAAAGAATTTAATATAATATTGTTTTCTCTAGCAAAAATCTTTTTACATTACTTTCTTTTTTGAATTGGTACAGATTGTGTTTTCCTACTTGTGGGAGCAGCTGGTACCATTTACACGAGATCCTGATCAAATAAAGAATGCCTTAAATAAGGTGGAAGCATACAGTAAAACTTGCATTGAAACTGCCTTAAATGGGGTCAATTCTGTTATTTTGGAAGAATGGAGCATTTTCACACCTTGTCAGGTAAGTTAGATTTGGATTTTCTGTTTGGGTGGATAATTTTGGTAACAAATAAAGACTCACCAATATCAACATTAAATATACAGAAAATATATATATATATATATATATATATATATATATATATATATATATGAGATGTGCGGTTTAGCCCAAAAAACGACTTTTTTTGGTTTCGTTTTTATATCACTACTGAGTGAAAAAGACTTTCAGATGGTAATAAAATTAAATTTTATCAACATTTATACCATTGTAAGAGAAAAAGATTGAACAAAAATGTTAAAAACATTTAACTGACTAGTTTCAGGAAATAAATGTGAAATCTATTTGATTACAAAAAAAATGAAGAAAAAAAGGAAATACGACATGTCTGAAAGTGAAATCTATTTGCTTTAGTTTTAAAAAAAAAAAAAAGTAAAATTAAGTTAACAACAAAATAACGAGTAAAAATAAAAAATATAGTTGCCAATTTCATCTTAATGTTAAATTTTATGAAGTCAGATTTTTTGTAAGGATTTTTTAGTGAGCCATATGCCAATCACGAAATAAAGTTGTTGTAATCAAGAAAAATGAATGAAGATTTTTTTTTTTAATAAATTTGTTTTATATCTAGGGTATGCACCTAAATTAGATATTAAGAATAATTAAAATTGTTCTTAATTTCACTTTTAAGATTTGTATATTTCCAGATATGTGAGTCTCTGTTTTCTACAAATAAAAATTGTTTCTATCTAGCAAATACACGTAAAATTAGATATTAAAAAAATAAAGTTTTAATCTCAGTTTTAAAATGTGTATATTTTCAAAACTGCAAGTCATTTTTTTTTTAACCCAAAGTAAAAAATTATTCTTTTTTAGCCACTAGTGTTCAGTGGGTGTTTGTTACTGAATTCTTCTAAACAAGGAAAATAATTCATTTTATTTTTACAAATATCTTTACTGTATGGTTTTATCTGGTGAATAATACACTTAAGTAAGATTATATTAAAATGATTAAGATAGTTTTTAATTTCAGTTTTAAAATGTGTATCTAAAAAAGAACAATTGCTACTCACAGATTTGGAAATCTACACATTTTAAAAATGAAATTAAAAGCTTTTAATTTAATATTTAATTTTAGGTGTATTCACTAGATAAAAACATAAATTTATTTAGGGGGAAAATAACTCCTTGATTTTCCTTCTTTAGAAGAAATTTATTTGCAAAACCCCCATAATAGTTAACTGGCATACCAGAAAATAATTGCCATATTTTTTTTTTTTGCTTACTTTATAATTTTTGAAGGAAATCGCTTCCTCAGGTCAGGGAAGAAATGAACATCTTCCTGATTATAGTTTAAGTTATCTCCCAATTGAGTGTACAATTTCAAGAATATTGATAAAGATTGGTCACTTTGATTTTGTGAAACAAAGTAACGTATAAAATTTAATCTTGAAAAAAAAACATTTCGCATTTTCGGCTGGTCGAAGCAATACTGTTGTAACTCACTCTATAAAATAATTCAATGAATAAAAGTACATACAAATTACATATCTAGAAAGATCATATTATTTTCTTTCCAGACATATGAATATTTTTAAGATTGGACCAGAAATACACAAGATATTGCGAGTTGAATGGATTAAGTATTATCAATCTCAAACGAAATCAGATATCGACTGGAAAAGCAAAAATACTAAATTGAAAAACCGAACCGAAAACCACAGTATCAAGGAAAACAAAACTGGAAACTGATACCGAAACATAAATTGCCAAACTGACCAACTCTAATATATATATATATATATATATATATATATATATATATATTCTATTTTTATATAATTTTTTTTTTCCAAATAAGAAAGCAAGGATAGGGAGATTTCCTCTCAGGCATCCATGATAGCCTGTTCCAGCTACTGGAGAGTGTACACGTCTCTTATCATTATTCTACAAACATTTTCTATGAGATTAAAATCTAGAGACAATGTAAACTTTCACTACAGATGAAAAGTGATCAGTATGGTTCTAAAACTATTGTCTTGCTGAAAGATTAAGTTTTTCTTTTCCTTTACATTTACTGAATCAAGCTGTATTTTAGTATCTCTTGATAGTTGCATATTGTCAGAATTCAGTTAACATCTCTGCTCATTAGTATTTGGTTTTATGATGTTTATGCAAACACAGTTTTAGTTCCACTCACACCAGTATTACATGCGAGTTACTCACCAAGATGTTGTGAAATGATACACCTCTGTGTTTTGTGTTTGCAAAATTTCCACAATACCTTTGGATGAATTTATCTATAACAATTTGGTTATCTAGTCCACTCAGAAATCTTCATTTTCTTGCCAGTTTGTTTCTTTGTTTTACTAGAAGTATCAAGATTCCTCAAAAAGTTGTCACAGGAATTTTGTAGAAGTCTTTTATAGTATCTAAAGTGAGATCTATCCTCACCCAGTTTTGCTTCCAGTAAAAATTAATTTTCTTCTAACACATGCAAGGAATCTTTCCGCATTTTCAAAGCATCTTTTCAAAGGCTCTTCAGCATTACAGAAATGTATCAAATTCACAAGTCTTTTTATAGAAAAAATTGCTAGACAAAGAAATGAGCCTTAATTACAAAATTGAACTCATTTTTCTATTAATCATGTAAGTAGAAGTATATTTGTTCCCTTACACATAAATTATAATCTGAGCAAAAAACACCTAATTCAACACTTTTTTTTTTTAATGCCATGCATGATACACGCTTATTAGGCAATCATGTATCTTTTGATACATGACTGACAAGGCAGGTTTTTTTCACCCAGTAGGTTGTCATTTCTTTGTGCAGTAGACCAGTTGCCATCCAACGCTATAGAAGCCGGTCTGTCGTGCTATTTATGCATAGCTGGTGGGAGGGAGAAGAGGAGGATTCATACCTTTCCCAAGGGTATTAGGACATAAGTAAATGTAATGGAATTCGAACTTGGCTCTCCGATTCCTCAATCTGAGCCGCTATCCATTACTTCATCGTAAATGAATCATCTCCATAGTTTTCTAGACAGGGTGTATTATACACAGAATCACTTTTATTTTGATGAAAACTAACCATTAGTACAGTCAGTGGCCCTAGAATTTCTAGTTATAAAGTATCCACTGTCACAGTTTGTTTTTAAAAAATGGAATATGTGAATCACATATGGAAGTAACACATTAAAGTAACTAACACAACCAAGTTTGTGCAAATGATTTTCAATGCTTAATTTGAATGTTTTGAAAATATTGGCTATTTCCTGTGTCATATAATAATGATTATTTTCAAGTAATATCTTGATCTGATCATAATCAACTTCAACTGATCTACCCAATCATGATGCATCATTCAATAAGAAATCTCCAGCATGAAACTTCACAAAACATTTTTCACTTATTCAGGCATTCACAGTAGCTTCTCCATAAACTGCACAAATATTTCCAGTTTCCTGTTCATCCTAAATTTTACTTAACTACATGTTATCCACTTTGTGTTTTCAAAGTAACATAAATCACAACTGCTGTTAATAACTACTTTTTTTTTTTCATTCAAAGAAAATTTTGTTGGTTCTAAAAATCAGTTATTCTTAATAACTGCATAACTCTGTTTAGACTTTGATGTGATAAAAAATAGTTAAAAATTTAATTTCTGAAATTTTGAGGAAATTTCAGAAATTAAATTTTAAATTCATTAATATTGTTTCCAAAAATTCAGATTTTTCACTCTTCCATAACTGAGAAAAATTAAAAAATAACACATTTTACATTTGTGCTTTGTACAGTCAAAAAACAATTTCCCAGAAATGATGATTATTATTTTTTAATAACTCTCTTAATTTTATATTTTCATTTTCTTTCAACAGGTCATTTTGATAACAGATGGCTGCTCTGGAGTTGGTCCAGGTTCATTATCACATTCTCTACAAAAATATCAAAAAAGGGAATCTTCAAAAAATGGAAATGAGAAAAGTAATTTTCCTTTACCCTTCTGTGTCCCCTGCAAATTGAATGTCATGTGCATTGCACCAGCATCTGACACCAATCTGCAAATTTCTCTGTCACTCTTTCAAAAATTGATTGATATTAATGGACATGGAGGAGATATTTATATTCCAGAAGGTTCTCTTTCTATTAAATCTGTTCAGCAAATGTTTCAGAAGTTTGCTGGAGATGTCTTTTCTCCATTTGTTGTCTCATTGAATTGTGGTCACCTGAAATGTTCAGTTCAACTTTATCCACCACCTGGACCACAACACAAGTAAGTTTTTTTTTTTCTTCTATCATCTTATTTTATTCTTTTATTTACAATTCAGTAATTTTTTTTGTATTAATTCTAAGTTATTCTGCAATCATCATTATCTTATAGCAGAGTTTTTTTGTTTTTTTTTCTTTTTTCAATAGAATTGTTTTTGAATACAAAGCTTGTTTAGGAGGGTTATGTTTAGAAATTTTTTTAATTTTAATTTGAAAAATAATTTAAAAGCTAATTTTAGCTCAAGATCTAAGATTAGTGATGACCATTTAATTTTTTTTTTTTACTGACATGATTTTTTTTATCTATCCTGTTTGTAAAAAAAATAGTCCCATTTACACTAATTCAGTTTGATAGTATAATATAACTTCATTCAAGAAATATTCTAATGTTTTACTTCCACAATCTTATTTCAGCCTGTTCACTACTTCAACTTCAAATCTTTATATTTTTATAATAGTGTTCATTTTCAGTAAACAACTTCCTAAAGAAAAGTTGTTCACATTATAAAAAGTTGGTTAAATGATTGCAAATGAGGATTTAACAAAAATACAGATTGGTTTTGTTATTTTTCTTCATCTCAATAACTGATATTTGCTAGAGACATTATCTTTCCTTTTATTAAAATCTGTAAATGTTATCAGCCATTGACAAATTCACTATCTTTTTTAAATTTATTTCCAAATAACATAGAAATTATATCCTAAACAATGTTTGTAGATTTTTTTAATATTAGTTGAACTTACTTAATATATTTCCAGTATTCAAATTTCATCTCAATTAAATGGAAATTGGTATCCAGAATGATGAGTATACTGGCATGTAGACTTAAAAATTGGATTCTTAAATTTTTTTTCAGAAATATCTTTCTTTTATTTGATTTATATTCTTTGAATATTTACTATTATATTTCTTATCTTTGTAAATTGTATAAACTGTTGTTCTTTTAGGATTAGAGATTTTGAAAACATCAATGTGGACATTGGTTCAACATTAGAGATTTGTGGCTTTTTAGACATTGCTGATGTTGCTAGTCCTCCAATTATATCACGTCACCTTGTTTTGCCAACTGCCAAAGAAAAACCAAAAGAAGGTAAGTTCCATGAATTTTGTTCTTTTGGATTAGTATTTTTCCTAATTATTGATTTTTCTTTTTATAATGGGAGGGATAGTTTTTCTTGAAATCTGCTTCTTCAGAATTTTTGTTAGCATCTTTGTGGCCAATTTTTTAATACTTTCTCTGAAATTCTTGGTTTGTAAAATTGTCTAATTGTTTTCTAGTGTATCATAAATATTGGTCATTCTATGTTGTAAGAATAACTGCTTTTAATAACATTTTTCTTGTGAAAAATAGGTAGTTGGCCTTTTAAAATTCTACATTTTATGCTATTATATTCAAGTCAGTAAAAGCAGATTTGTTATTCATTTCTTATAATGAAGTGTATAAACAATCTGCTGGAATTCATAAGATCTAATAGTTTTATACTTTATCCTGCTGTAGTCAGGGAATTAAGGTATCATCCTAAAGTATTTAATATAGATGTTAGTTATTACTAGTGAAAACAGTAATCTTATCACAGAAGGCTTGCATAATACAGCCAAGTGGAAATGTGTTGTTCTTGAGACCCCTGAATTTGGCTTAATTATGGAACTATATTAATGTTATTTTTATTTAAGAGTAAGATTAAAACAAAACTTTCACATTTCTAATTAAAAAATAGGGGTTTAGATCTAGAAACCCCAGTGCAGGGAAGAGCCAAAATTCCTGAAAAGAGCTTAAATTTTGCATTTAACCCACTTAGACTTCTTTTCTGTGTAGTGGGGTCCAAATTCAAATTTTTGGATTCAGCACCAAAAAAACTTAGTAATAAAGGTCTAGATCAGGATTTTCTGATAAGTACTAGGAAAGTTATGTTGAAAACTGATAGTGCCAAAACAGGTAAGTATCAACTTATCATATGTAAGGAACTGAGTACATTTTAAGTATCTTCCAGAGAACAAATTTTCTTACATTTTGTAGATTTAAATTAATTTAATATTCTGGAACTTATACTAAAAAGGAGAAAAAATTCTGTCTCAGGAATTTTTTATTAGTGCTATTCAAAGTTGTGGGGGACAACAAAAAAAGCAAGCAAAATATGGCAAAAAATGTGCTAATTTGATTGAATTTTGTGTTATAGACACCAAAATCATTTTTGAAAAAGAGTTAAATCTCTGTTACTTATAACAATCATTTCAACAACATTTCAATGACTTTTCTAGCAGAAGGAGGTAGTAAAAAGCAATTATCAAGAACTGATCATCTAAAAGTAAATGATTAACCCTTTTGAGCCCTGCATTCCTGAACAATTTTAACCCTTCTGCCTGAGTCAAAATTTGCAAATAATTGGTATGTAATGTTACAGGCGTTTACCAGTGACTAAGCATTACCAATACGTCATTTTTCTCTACCACCAGTAAAGCAGTGGTCAGGGCTCAAAGGGTTAAATGGGTGAGTTTTGATTAACTTCAAATGATCATAATTTGACAAATACTTGGGGTTAAGACAAAGCTAGACCTGTTTTAAAACCATGAGACTGTCTACTTTCAAACTAGATACAGCAATTATTACTTGGGATATGTTTAAAAATTGCCAAATGTCTCCTTGAAAGTCCAGTGTTCATAACCAGGCCTCCTTCCTGTTAATACGTATTTGTTTAATGTATTCTGTACAAAGAATAAGTATTTAAATTCAGGTATTTCCTAGAATGTTGCTATACTCTCTTAATGATTTAGTTCTTAGTATTAACAGCATCATCTAATGAAGATTGGTAGAATAGATTTGCAACATAAATGGTTAAGATAAATATTTAGAAAACTTCTTGTTCTAATCCACTACCCAAAATCTAACCAAATGGCTAAACAGTGTGTGTGTGTGTGTGCGCATATGCATGGGCTTCTTGGTTAGGATGGAAATTTTTCAACCTCTTTCATAAAGAATGCAACAGTTACTGGTATGGATTTTACAAGTAAGGGAATCTGTCTAGTGGCCAGTTGGAATGGAATTAACTTATCGAGTTAATGAAAAACCTAGATAGAAAAGCAAGGTAATTTGAATTTTACTAGCATACCGGAATTACCTTGGAGTATGTTTTCCTACTTAGAGTGGAATTCACCAGAGAAAGTGAGATTTCAGAAGTTTGGCTGTTCAGGAGGTTCAGGAGAAGGATTGATGTTTCTTGATCATTTTTTACCATACATGAGATGGACAGGTAATTCATGAAAATACAAAAAAGAAAAGACTAAGATTCAGTATTGTGTTGGTAGATAGAAAATGGATGAGAAAATTATATTAATTGGTCAAGAAAATTTAGTTGATGATGTAGCTAGAATGAACCCATCCAGATAGGAAATTTTTTTTCAACCAATGGGAACTTGGGAATCTGGCCGGGGGTTGGGGGGGGGGTATGAAAAGAAAATTTGGTAATCTTGGAAAATGATAAATTAGGTGTTTCTTGATAATAAAATAATCCCAGCCTGGATACATAAGCAGGCCAATTTTTGCCCTTTAGCTTATTGAGGTCTGTTTGCTAGAGAAGACACTGCAAGTTGATTTCACCATTTCTTGCAAAATACTACCTGTAGAGTACTTGTCAATTGAAGAAATTTTCTTGTTTGTAGACTGACAATCTAGCAGTAGAGTTGGAGACCATGTTTTGGGGCATTGTTGTTTTTGTGATATGCTGTAAATGATGCTGACCTAATTCACCAACCAGCTGTAGTTAGATAAACCACAGAACTAAGAAAAGGTAAACCAATAACTGTAATCCCCAACAATAAACCTAGTGTTTCTACAAGATTTGGTTGTCCATCCTGAAAGTTGCCTCTCTTGATTTCTCTTATAATTCACTCCCTTTTTTCTTGCGGACATTTCAACCAGCCTTACTTAAGACTTCCTCAGATCAAAAACTTAAATACAGTGTCTGTGGAGAAGATTGACAGCCAGAAGTAGATAAGGTTGTTACTGCCATAACAGCTTAGTTTTGAACAAATGTTGGAAATTATCCTGGAAGTAGACCTTATCAGAAACTGACAGAAAAGTAAGTTGAATTTCAACAGGTGAGTATTGCAATGGAATCCTTTTCTTGTGGGTCTCACTTTTAAAAGCCTTCATCTTCTGTGGCAGTGTACTGTGTTAGTAGCTGTCTATGATGGAAATGTGATCTTTATTCTTTACTAAAGATTTAGAAATCTTGCTGTCTTAAAGTCAAGTCTATTTTTCTTCTTTTAATTATGCTTTATGCTGTTTAGCTTACACCAGCATAACAAAAAATAATTTCTTATTAAGAGCAATGTTCTTCCAATCTTGTCAGTAAAATATGATTTCAGTTCCCTTTATGACTTTGTTAAATTGTGGTACCTTTGATTAAGAAATAAAGAATAAAATACTAAACAATTTCTAAAGGCCATGTACATCTAAAGAAGTTTGAAAATCTGTAAATATTTGGAAGAATTAAAATACTTTATTTTCAAACTTCAAAAATTATTATCTTGTAAAGCTTTAATCACTGATTAAGATTTGGCTATTGGGGAAATTCAAGTTAAATTTTCAGAGATTTCAGTATTTGCATAGTGGTGTTTTATGTTGCACTCCAAGTTATCCCTTATACATATCAAAATAGTACTAAGAAAAAAAGAACATTCATCAATTTGGTGAATTTAAGATAGGGTTTAAAGTTGTCTTTCATAAAACAAAATTTCAAAGTTAAAAACTTTAATGGATAAAATACCATAGATTCAACACTTAAAAAAGAAGAGAAAAATGCACCATCTTTATTAATCACTTGGTTTCATGTCTGCACCTATACAACTCAAAGTACACAAAGGTACAAAGTACTTGAGGTACAAAGAGGATATACTGTGTTCATTTTATGAAAAACCACTGGTTCCAAGCCATCAAAAGTTGTATGATTAACTGTGTGAATAAAGACCACCAGCTGAATCCTAATTAAATAGAATTATTTCATCAATGGAGATTACAGTTTAAATCTTTTTCATATATTTCCTTTCATGATGCATTTTAAAGCTGTATCATATTTTGTCCAAATACATGCACAAATCACTTTTGCCACAGCTGTTGTTTTTATGCATTTTCTTGTGAAGATGAGACATGGTGAAAAATGTTATTAACAATGCATTTTGCCAAAGTGTTTGCTCTCTTTGGCTCTTTCAGATTAAAATGAATGACTGAAAGAAAGACAACCGTGAGGAAAATGCTTTGAGATCTCTGAGGATAAGTGGGTATCATAAATCAAATGTATTATCCTAGCTTATCATTTCTTGATGTCCAGACAGAGAGTGTCTGCCTGTTTGTTTTATCTATGCTTGTATTAGAGCCGTTTGGTATTCCTATTCTGTTTGCTTCCGCATACATTTATAAACACACACTTTTAGTTATTTAAATTTCTCACTCATATTTATCTGTAAAATATAAATATGAAATTAAAAAAAAATGTATCCAGTTTTCGTTTTAATGGTCATTTACACTCATGGCTGGCAATATTTTCTCTAATTCTCAGGATTTGGGGATTAAATTGAAAATTTATTTACATTTTCTTTTAAAAAATGAACTGGATATATGTTTAAGCTTACTTTTGAGGTATAAGTCCATAAAAAATTGATATGAAATTTTCAAAATGTAAACTGATTACTATTTTCTTTCTTTCTTTCTTTCTTAATGATTATTTGTTTACTAATTACATGAATTAGGTCCTTTTTCAGAAGTTAAAATGAAATTGCTATATTATACATTTTATAGTTCTCCAACTTTTGCAAACCTGCATTGTCTTTTCATAATTTTTTTTTCTCAAGCTGTTATAATGGCATTATGGAAAATAATAAGCATAACTTTTTTTTTAAGCAGGTATCTTTCTTTTTCTATGTATTGGTGCTTTCCATGTCAGAGACCTCTACCTGTGTATTTGACAAAATTTACATTTAATTTTCTATTTAATGGATTATGAACTCAATGCCCTAAAAGGAAGTTTGCTTCTAAGTTGGAGAAGCAGGCCAAAGACTCCAAATTCCTTGTAATGTATGCTAATAGTTAAAAACTGTGAAGTGAATAGACATTACAGTGATATAACTTTTAATGTAATTTCATCTCCACCTTTAAAGGAACAAAGGAAGGAAGAAAAGGCATTCAGTGAATTCTTCATCACAAATGCTAGTTATTTAACTCTAGCATTTGTGATGAAGAACCACCTCAAATGACCTTCAGATACAAGTGCTATTACTCCAACTTTTACATTGACCAAGTCATTGATATGATATGTCTTTTGTAATCAAAAGTTTAGTTCCAACCACAGGCAGAAATTATTATTTTTGATGATGTTTGTTGGATGATATTACACAAATGGCATTAACATTTGTCTTTATATGGGACTTGATATAATATCACTTTCAAGAGAAGATAGGATATGAAGTATTCCAGGAATATTGGCTTTAGCAGATAAACAAATTCAGACTGCAAATCACCATTAGGAGAGGAAATGCAGAACCATTCCAATTGACCAGAAGTCTTTTTTCATCAGTTCCAATAAATGTATTTTTATTTATTTCAGTTTTTTTTTTTTTTTTTAGTTAAATGAGCTTTACAATAAGCATTTGTTTGAAGTATTCACCAATGATTCATTTCAGGAAACAAATATCTAAGTTTTGTAGTTATTATGGTCCCTTTTTGACAAATTAAAAATTGCATAATTTCACAAAATTTTCAAAAATTAGATACATGTATGAGAAAAGATATTCATCTTACAGAGAAAATAAGTTTTATTGAATTCATCCTGATATTAGTAAAGTTTCAGGCATGTATCCGCCAATGGATACTTTTTTTTCTATGGCAAGTTCACAAGGGTATACTTTTGAGCTGTTTTTGCCCTAGTGCCAAATTGTGCTTTTGGCTGTTTTTATGTGGTGTAAATATAGTTTTTTATTGATGTACTGCTGAAAAAAATAGCTTCATTTCTGTTGAGCTATGAAATATACAGAAATTATTGTTATACATAAAGAAATATATTCTTTATGTGCTGTAAGCATATCCTTGTTCTTCATTTTTCTTTTATTCAGGGGGTGATCTATGTGGGGTTTCTTTATATGTGCATGTGTTCCTGAGCCTCTATTTTTTCCTGCTCTACTCATTATCTTATGCCTATCATGTGTCTTTTGCAAATTCCTGCATCCATTTTGCTATTCACCCCCCCCCCCCCCCGAGTCAAAATCATTCTTGATCATGATACTTGTTGTAAACATACAACACTACCCCACCCAAGCTTTCCCCTGATTGGCCAATGATTTCCCCACATTGTCTTATGTTCTTGTTCACATCACTGTGCACCAAAAAACTGGAAATGATCTGCTGCATGCTCAAAAATAAAGGTAGAAAGCAAGCACCACATACCATTTCCCTATTTATATGTAAACGTTTTATTTAGGGCTCTACCTGTATGGTAGATGACACATGAGGCTTCTGTTATATTGATCTCATAGATCAGCTCTTCCACCTACTAACTCCTCACTCATCTATACATCTTTGTATAGCTGACATCAGAACCACATGAGGGACAAATCTGTCCCCCAAGAAGAGTGGAACAGAACTGACTCCCCTGATCCCTAACATGATTGTTTATAGACTAGTCCTCAGAAATAATCAACGTATAGTCTGTTGTTGCTTGCTCTCCAGAAAACCCCATCATCCACTCCTTTACTTTTGGTCAAAATGGATGCCAGGCATCAAAAGTACCATCTGCTAAATATATAAACAAGAAATGCTTCAGATCAAGATAAAAATCACCACTTCTATGTAAGTGTGTCACAATTATAGTGCCATAAATATTCAATTGAATCTATTCCTTTCAAAACAGAACATAGCCCCAATTTTCAATATTCATAAATTTCTTTAACTAGAAATTTAATTTTTATGACACATGAAATTGTATTTGTTTTTGCTTAGAACCTTCAACAGAAAATGTTAACAACAAAGATTCCAAAGATGGAGATGAAGATGCTGTTTCATCAAATGCAGATGAATCTGGGAAAGCAACAGCTGCTGCTTCTGCCCTTGAAGGAGGAAAAGCTCCCTCCTTCAGTGTTTTACTTCATGGTAGTCTCAAAGTAGAAGGGATGGTAGCACTGACACAAGTTGGGTAAGTCATTTCTAAAAGATGATAGTGTAAAAACTAATTACAAAAATGTTATTTTCTATTGAAAAATCAATTAAAAGAACATCTACCCTGTGAAAACATTTTGTATTTGATAAAATTTAAACTATACATACATGCAGCTTTCTTTTGAGACATTTTAAGTAGGTATTTTAACTGAAATTTAATGATTTTTAATAGTTTTGCATTCATAATAGTTTTGCTATATTTTTATGCTTTCATAATTCTAAGCTAATTGTTCATTAAAATGGAGACAACCTTGTCTAAGAATGAAACACTGATGGCAAAAAAGTTTTGCTCTTAATTAGTTTAAAACATGATGCAAAATCATAAAACTAACAATTAGATTCTGTAATTTAAATTCAGTAAATATTGTAATGTATTTTTTTAATTTTTTACACCACACAATGTATGAAGTGATGTTAACATTTTATTAGGCACTCAATATCTTGATAATATTATTGAATCTGCTTATGGTTTTGATGTTATGGTTTTTGTTATTTTCTCATTAATGTGTTTGCTTATGATGCAACACTTGCCTTTTGTGCTGGAAACACTGCAATTTTTTTCTAAGCTCTATACTAAACATTAAATCTGTTACGAAAAAAGAACTAAAAATGAATACAAAACGATCAGCTTTAAAAAAAGGACTCATAACTGGAAAAAACGAATGAAAAAAGAATTTTAACAACAAATACTTTTTCACACCCAACCCAGTTCTGCAGAATCAGAATCAACGTTGAGTTTAAGCAAATGAGCCAATTGGAGTAAAGTGCCATGCAGATTAAAATTTTTCCCACTTGTGATGAATGCAGCTATCGATTTTTTTTTTTTTTTTTTTTTGCATGCTAGTTAACATTTGTGTCAATCAGCTGTTGGCTCTCACGCTGACCAATAGAATCTTCCTGCCTATTTGTGGCAGCCAGCTATAGGCTCTCACTCTGGCCAGTAGAAAATGGCCGCAAACTACATTAAAACTGCCATAGAAGCATGAAAAAAATCGATTATTTCCACTATCAATAGGAGTTTGGAAATGCAAAGTCAGTCTTGGCCTTCATGCTAACTTTGTGCATGTAAATTTTGGTGCAAATCCGTCAAAAATTGCGGCTGTGCATTCGTTACACACACACACACACACACTGCCTTTTATAGATAGAGATGGGAAAAAATAACTTCTCCACCCTGAACGTAATTTTCTATTTAGCATAGATTTGACATTTAATTGGTTAATCTAGACAAACCCACAAGTATATTTTTAATTCTGATCATGTGTTTTCTTAACCCCGACCCATATCTTTCAGAAAAGAGGTAACATTTTGCTTTTGAAATTTAAAAAAAATTATTTAATCAAGTCACTTACCATTTGCTTGAAGAGGTACAACATAGTACCGGAACATGAAAGCTATTGTGTAGTGATTTCAACATGTTTTTGTTTTAATATCTAAAATAAAATAATAATACATTGCTCTACTTTGTATTGAGCACTTTTAAAAAAAGAAAAGTAAATGCTATGAACAGTGGAATTTTACTCATCTGTCCTTTCTCTCATTTTATATATAAGAAAATGAAATATAGAGGAGAAAATAAAAATACCAGAATTTTTTGCTTTTCCATATTTAATTTTCTGATGAAGCTAAAAATGTTAAATTTATAAACCGAGTTTAGCAGGCTACTGAAATAGTTATTTTTTTTTAACAGAGATAATTGGTATGGTATTTTATATTCCTGGGCAGACAGCAAAAAGAAATCCAATTTGATGTTATCTTTGTTTGAACCGGGTAAGAAAAAATAATTTAGTAATACTTACTATTCAGCAGTTATCCTTGTCATTTTACTTCCAATCAACTCATGTTTACTTGTATGATGTAGAGACTTTCTGTTTTGCCTTAAAACAGCAGCAAAAGTTTAGTTATTAGCCATTCCCAATTAACTAATTTTACCTCCTTTTTTTTTTTTCCCAATACTATATTAATTTTTCCGGCAATGTAATTATTGTATCTCAAAGTAGTAGATTTAACAAATTAAGTAAAGTATATTGCTTAATGAGAACAAACCCTGACACTTCATCTCATTGCTGTAACCAATTTAACTAAAAATTTATGTATAATTATATAGAAATTTTGAAAGTTCTGGTGCATTGATCAAATTGCATATTATTTATCCATTAAAAGTTTACTATTGTGATATTATCTGCATAGCTGAATTTCCTAGTATACCAATAAAATATATTCAATGTATAATCTCATTCCTTTCTGAGCCTATCATTAGGGTAGGTCAACTTTGGAATTCTAGTATTGCACTCAGCTGGAGTTTGACATGATAACAAAATATTTTTTACAAAATTGTAGTGTTGGAATTTAATTCCGCTGATCAATGAAAGCCATAGCACAGCCATATAAAATTTATAATTTACTGAAGATTTAAAAATTGTATATGGACAAGATGTGCAGCACAAGGGCATTATTACTAAATCATTGAGCCATCAAATAAGACCATCTTTACTTCAAAGGGAAATTATCCTGAACAATTTAGCTATATTATGATGTAATGTTATACAGTGCAGTGGTTTTATTTTGATTTTTTTAATAAACAATGCAAATTTCAAACATTTTATCTTATAATTTGTGTCAAGGTGTATTATAGTGTTATCTATTTTTTTTATTTATTATTATCTAACAAATCTTATTCATCAAGTAGCCTTTTTTATAATCTTTTACAATTTTTACTTATCAAATATAGTAAAAAAAATTGCATATTTTACTTGGGGATTCTTAATTAAAATTTTGGTTTGAATATATTTTCCATTCATTGTATCTAATACAAAAATATCAACTTTATTTGGACTTGTTCTTGAAATAGTAAAATTTTGAAGTCGGTTCGTAAGCAAAAACCTGCAGAGATTGGTAAAAGGTATGAATCTAATTTTTGGTGTCAGTATTTATCACATCAAACCCCAGCTTTTGCAGAGAGTGCAATGTTGACTTTCTAAAAAAATTGTATTTTCTCAATATAAATTGTTTTTTTACAAACATTTAATTGCTATATTGCATCTCCAAACTTCCTATTTAGTAAATGTATTCATAAGTTTTGGCTATATTTTATATAGTGATCTCCACAATATAATTTCCCTGACTCTAAATGTAACTAATTTGTAATTTGAAAATAAATTTTCAGAAACTATAAAGTTCTCTAACTGAACATCTTTTTACATTTATTTTCAGGAGAAAATAGTCTCAGCTGGCTTGGAAATTTTAAATATTTAGCTTCAATCTATGAATTTGGTGATGAATCACCATATGGTTCAGATGACACTAAATCACCTTTTCCTATCCGACCAACAGAAAAGCGCAGCTATGCTCAAAGTTGTGTAGTTTGGATCAAAACTTCTGGTTTGCAGGTATAGCTTACTAGTTCTGATCTTTATACTACCTTCATATTATAAATTGCATTTCCCAATCTCTTAGACTGATTAACTTCTTACTAACCTTTCTTTTACCAGGCTGATCTTCAGAAAGTTTTGCGTCATGCTCGCAAGTTACCAGATAAGCAGCAGCAATTTTATAAGGTCTGTTTCTTTTACATTTGCTCAATTCAATTTTGCTATTTCCAAAATTGTCTTTAATTTGTGATTTTATTTATTTTTAAATGATTAAAGAAAATGTGACTAGTTTTACTATACTTTTCATGCCAATGAATCTTAAAACTAGAAAAACATTCTGACATTTTTTTTTGTTTATAGGAATTGAACAGATTACGCAGGGCTGCACTTTCCTTTGGTTTTTTGGAATTGCTTGATGCAATGGCTTTAATGCTTGAGCGTGAATGTACTCTGCTACCAGGTACCGCTCACCCAGATGCTGCTCTCCAGTTGTCCCATGCAGCCAACAGTCTGCGCTCAGAAATGGCCAAGGATGTATCTCAAACTATTGTGCCATTGCGCACCAATTTCAGTAGTGATGACTGAATCTCAACTAAATCTATTTCTGCTTATTCCATAAAAAAAAAAAAATCATCAGAAGAGCTGAAAGAAAACCAAAAAACTTTCATGGGGGATTCATGTTCACATAACATTAATAAAGGGTCTTTGTAAAAATTGCCTATTTAAATTAATGCCTTAATTCAGAGACTGTATTTTTTTAGGTATGCTTCATTTCTCTTTTATCTAAACAAGTTTGTCAAGCTTTGAACAGAGCTCATGTTGACAGGAAACAAAAGGCTTGCAGAATATTTTTTATTTCCGATTTAAAAATGAAAATATTAAATGTTACCCCTTTTAATTCTTGTTCATAAAATTTCAGACACTATTATATCTCCAACATTGAAGATCAGGTTTTCATGACTATCAATTAACATTTCAAACAAAATAGATTAACTCAAATTGTTTATCCCTAATTTTACTTAAAATATCAAAGTTCTTCAATGAAGGAATACTCAATTGATTATGGCTTTGGAAATAATTGTACACATACAAAAAAAAAAAAATAAGGTTTTGATTTTGTTTATCACTTTTCTCATACTAAACATTAACTTAAAATGGCTTCTTTCAAAATAAAATAAAAAATATAAACAGTAACTTATTTTGCAATTTATTGATTTATCAAATACAAGCATGTTGCAAGTAGTGTTGCTTAAAAAAAATTACTTTTTGGATTGATCCTAAATTAGCACTAATCATCCTCAAAATATTTATAGCCAAAAGCACCACTTCTCTAACCTTGTATTTGTTCTTATATCACAGCTGTCTACCAGTATTATAATTATCTTTTTTTTAACATTCTTACTTTGATTTGCAAGATCAGTAACTGCCATTACACACAAGAGGGACCAATAAATTCAGAAGCATAAAAAAAAAACAACAACAATTTATAAAAGGATAATGCATTGCGTCATTGATTTAAAGTTGTCTAGGAGCTGTTTGAGAAACATCACAGCAATCTTTTAACTTCTGTGCCAAAAAAACAAAAACAAAAAAAAACAAATGGTGTGTCAAAAGTTTTTCCTTTGACACCAGTTTTATTTTAATTACCTTCACTACTCAGCAATGTTTGTTTTAAAAAGTGATTAGAATTTTAATAAACCTAAACATGATGAAAGTGAATTTATACATATTGCTTATTGGAATTCTTTGCAAAACCTCTATTAATTGGAAACAAATTCAAACATTTTATAAAAATGATAAGGATTTCCTGATGGTCCACATATTTTAATTTAGTAAATGATAAATATTGCATTAGTTTTAATACAATTGTATTAGATTTTTTAGAATGTTGTAAATATAAAATTATTCTTGTAATCAATCTATTAAAGTGCTCAATATTTTTGTTGTAAATTCTCAAGAACAAAGAAAATGTATAAATTCACTTTCAAACCTAAACATGAAAGTGAATTTATAAATTTTCTTTGTTCTTCCAAGAAACTTTATATAAAGATCCCTTCACCAAACTACAGACATGGTTTCGTCAGTAGGAATTTTAGTAAACAAGCTCAGTGTTGAAGCTCACCATCTGAGCATTTACATAGTGTATGGAGTGACTTTATTTACTAGATATCACCATGAAAGAAAGAAAAATCTTAAATAATAATTTAACGATCTTTGTGTTTTAATTTTGTCACAGTCTGTCACTGAACCTACATTATTGATTAAAAATGAAAACAGTATATATATATATATATATATATATATATAAAAAAAAAATCTCTTGAACTTTCTATATATGTTTCAAATAAGTCAATTTAAGAATTAATTGACTTTCCATACAAGTAAAAAAAAAAAAAAATTTTTTTAAACTGTTCACATGAAAATGACATTAAACTTTACTTTTTTTTTATTGAAATATCTTTATTTAATAAAAATAAGATCTTGTTGCAAATAACAGAATAAATTTCAAAATTGCATTGAAAAATTACAAGTAAATCTTAAAAATAAAATAGTCCACAGTTACTTTCCTGTTAAATTTGAGAGGAAATAATGTTTTATCAAATTATGTAAGCACCAAGTAGGGATAAAAAATATTTTTTAGTTTTACCAAATTATTTTTGGTAAGTATCTGGACAAATTTAATAACTTTTTACTTTATAGATTTTCTTTAAGTAAGAAAAAAAAATTTGAGTCAATCATCCTAAAACATTTATCTCAAGTACCTATTTTTAACATGTATAAAAGGAGGGTGTAGTAAACAATTTTTAAATAATGTAGTGGTAACATTTTATTCTTATTTGGTATATTCAAAAATATTCTTGTTTATTCCCATATTATCTGTCCTTTTAAAGAGGACAAATATTATATATATATAAAACTAATCTTATTTACACTTAGACTATATGCTTTAATCCACTAGAAAATGGCTCAGTGGATTAAAGCATTGGATAATTGTGAGCTCAGTTCCTCAATACAAACTTGGACTCAGTGGGAACATGGCAAGCAATAAACTGAGCAATACTAAATTAGAAATATAGAACATGGTCAACCAAACAAGAAAAATCTACCCCCACAGATTAAATAAAAAGTTCAATTCAAAATTCTCTGAAGTTACTGATGAAGGCCAATGGACACAATGGCTGAAATATTGTGATAACAATAAAGACATGGACAATAGCCAGAGTGTGAATAATGATAATTCCTCATTTCATATATTCAGATAAAACCAGTCTTCATTTATAACCTAAAAATGAGATTAGCACAAAGATATTGTAATGTGAATATATCCCATTTTGCTTTCTAATATAAATACAAAGCAATAAACCAAAATCAGGTTCATTTTGAACCAAAAAAACACTGATCACTTAAACTTCGTAAATGTTTAAAAGTTTTTGACTTAAATACAAAATTATGACCCAAAACTAAAGCAACACATTCACTAGCAATGTGCTGCACATTTTAGTAATGCAGTAATAACTAAAACATTTATTAATTAGTAGAAAAAATGTAATAGATTGAAAACTTTGGTTTTGATAAAGGGAATATGAAATGAAGTAGGTCCTTATCAACTAGTAGATGCACCAAGATAAAAACTGAAGGTTATATTAATATTAAATTTAAGATATAGCCGAGATTGTTAGAGAAAGGGGCAGAGTTATCTCCCTTGACTATTCATTTGCAATGTTAAATTTTCTTTTAAAAAGGGAAGAAGAATGCAGATTAGTAATTAAAACATTGTAGAACAGTTGTATATATGTAAATTAAAATTTACACTTAAAAAAAGAAAACACAGAAAAATGTTTAGGTATAGATATCATTGAAGATAAGTCAAGGTTTATATGGCACAAATAAAACCTAAAATTTTACATGCTTGTTTCTACCCCCACATATTAAATAAAATTTTTACATGCTTGTTTTCTTCCATTTCATATCCCATCAATAAATCAACACAGAAATAGGGAAAAGAAATATACTTATTTCTTCTAGCCTACCACTAAGTAATGTGTTCAATTTTTATTTTTAAATCAGTTACTTAACTTCTCTTTATCAACTAGCAATAGAGTGGCTGTACATAACCATAGAATTTTATAAAAATAACATTGACAAGTTAAAGAAATGAAAGAATCATCATTAAATTTGTTAAAAGGTTTCTCTTTAGATTAAAGAAGAGCAGAGAGGGAAAATAATGAGCAGATAGAAAAGTTAAAAAATTTTATTGACAGCCTTTGTGTAAGAATTTATATCTTCCCCAACTTCAAGCAGGAAGAATATTCCAATGTTATATTGTAGCAGTGAGTGAAGCCAAAGCTCCTAAGCCAAGTGCTGTCATATACAGTGTCCTCTTAATTTTAGCTTCATAATTATGACTTTGGAAATTGTCTGCGAAAGAATCCTGAAAAATAAATAAGATACAAGTAAATAAAAAAAAAATAAAAAAGTAAAATGGGGAAGGGGTGAAATTTGAAGTTAGAGAAAATGTTATTATATTTCAGCTTGAGATTTAATTGTCAATAGAAAGGTAAAGAGTTCAAAGACATTGCATTATTCATCTGTTACTAATTATTAGATGGCTATACCTTTTATTCCAAACCTACCTGATAAATATTTACAAGCCTCATTTTTAAAGTAAATTAAAACATCTGCAAACAATTGCATTTATACACAGTAAAATCTTCAAAATTCCAACTTATATACAAGTCATCGAAACATACGAAGCACACACAAAAAAAATAACCAAATCTTTTGTGTTATTAAGATCAAAAGAATTTTTGATTTAAAAATGTTTTTAAAATCCATTTTAGAATCTTGAAAATCTTTGCCAAAAATTGTTTTTCTGGCACCAATTCCATTGGGGTGGGGGTTTCTATTTTTTAAGTGCAATAAAATTCCCAATTTTCTTTGTATAGAAAGAATTGTGTATTTTTTTAATTTGTATATATATATATATATATATATATATATATATATATATATATATATATATATATATATATATATATATATATATTATATTATATATACACACACACACAATTTTAAAATTGCTACTTGAATTTATTAATGAAAAGATTTTCTTTAATCTTCTAAAATCGAAACCAGCCTCTATGGTTTGGCTCTATAGACTTTCACATCTTAAAATGAAAGTTTTATTATTTCCTTGGGAGAATATGCTAAATTTCAACATGAAAATAATTTCAACTCTTGAATTTAGTATTGAAAACATTGGATTTGATTCTAATGCAAAAGGCATTTATTTTTGTTCTACTCAAGTTATGGAAAAGATCTTTATTAGTTAGTCTGGATAATAATCTCCAATTTTAGAATCATCTTATTTCTGAATTAATGTATTTAGTGTTTAAATTAGTCAAAATAGGAACCCTGAACAGTGAACATCTATACATTTCAGTCATCGAGTTACAAGGATCTTTACAACAAGAAATCTTTGAATTAAATTTAATTGCAAAGATTTGTCTTTTGGCTTTAAAAAAATGTCAAGATGCTTGAAAAAGAGGTAGTCAGTGGGCGAGATTAGGGGAATATGGCAGATGTAACAGTTTTGTATCTTAAGTTGGTGAGCTTCTGTAAGCATCATCCTAGAAACAGGTCAGTAATTAACCAATGCTGGTCACATTTTGCTTAATTAAATGTGCTTTTCGCTCAGTTGCTGGCAATACACTTAGGAAGTGATGCTTTGGTTAGATTCCAGAAAGCTGTATTGAATAAAGACAAAGTCAATGGTGGACCATCAGACAGCATAATCTGCTGTTTGCACAATTTCAGATTTGGACCCATTGTCATGATCAAACCGTTACACCGATTGTTTATGATTGTCATAAACTAGGATTCATTTCCCATCACAAGTTACTATTCAATCAAGAAATAAATCATTTGAATTTTGCACATGCAGCATCAAGCACTTCAAATTTCTTTGACTTTTACTAAATTCATATAGGACCTATTTATCGAGTTTCATCATTTTGCCAATATTGTTGAAATGCAGGTATTGAAATAGTGGACTATGTTTTCTTAAAACAATAATGTCCTTAAATCTTATTTATAAAAGTAATTAAAATTTTTCTAATTAAGTAATTTAATAGTTTTACTGCATTTTTTAATTTACGATTCAGAGCAGATTTTCGGTGATTGGGGGTCCAGTTTTATAAAAAAAAAATTGATTTAAATTCTCCAAGTAGTCCTGGTTTTACCTAATAAAACAACCTTTCTCCTAGAAAAGTAATTTCTCAAAATTTCATGAAATTAAGTAAGTGGGGGTAACATGTCCCCCAAAAAAAAAAAAAAAAAAAAAAAAAAAAAAAAATCATTTACCAAGGTTTTCTAAAGCAAAAGATTTCAAAAAGAATTTCTTTCATTTGTAAAAAGTCCTGAAATTTCCATTAACAATTATTTGATTTTTGCAAGAATTTCCAAACCTTTTGGAAATGTTATTTGACTAAAAATGATAACAATCATTACCAAATATCATTTACTTTGATGTCGGTTTTGTTAAAACGATAATAAAAATCAGCATGCCATGATGAAAACAGTTTTATTGACAAAATCTTTGTGATTATTAAGAAGAGTATTTTTTAATATATTATTAAATTCTTTACTACTCCTTTTTTAGGCCATTCAAAAATTGAGTAAAGCAAAAAAACAAAACAAAAAAAAACTTGTTTTTCTTGCGTCAGCCGTTGCACTAACTTTTAGCAGATTTTAGCCTCTTTTTTTTGCGGGTGACACATTAATTTGGAAACTCTTGCAAAAATCAAATAATTGTTGGTTTTAACAATTTTCAGGACTTATTCACAAATTTGTGAAAATTATTTTTAGAAAATCTTGGTAACTTAAATTTTATGAAAACTTGAATTCAATGTGATAATTTTTTGTGACTAAACTTATTAAACAGAATTCTTTGAGACTAAAAAAAAAAAAAAAAAACCATAACCGATTTTTTTTTTTTTTTTTTTTTCTTTTCAAAATTGAACCTTGTCTTACCAACTGAATCGAAAAATAAAAAACACAAAACTAAAACATTATTTCATTAGAGAAGCTTTTAAGGTAAATTTGCTTTTTAACGCCCGCGCTAAATATCTCTTAAAATTTTCACAAATTGTCATAATTCTGTGTAAATGTACATGCTGAACTCGAATTAACAAATTATTGAAGAAACCTACCGTTTTGGAGTTATTGACAAGAAAAAAATCGGACTTTTTGTTGGTCCCCCATTACTGCCATTAATGTTCACCGATTCAATGCCGAGTACTTCCGCTAGCGTAATCTGAAATTTTGGTCTATTTACTTCTTTTACAGACTTTCGTTGCAGAAAATCACTACACACTACCGTAAAGAAATGGAATTTTCTTTTTTTTCTTTATATTTATAACGAAACCAAATTAAATAATACAATAGAACCTTTTGTCATGTTGAATAGCAATAACAAATTAACAAATTAAATAATACAAGCTTCTTTTTTTTTAAATTAAAAGTGGACAAATTGAAAAAACAAAAAAACAAAAAACATTATTACAATAATAAAACCCTTATTTCGTTTCTAGCATTTGTTTTTTTTTGTAATTTTATTTTGTGCATAATCATGCTCTTTATAAATTGTTCTTTATGGTTTAAGTTTAAGTTTGCACATGAATTGTTTTATTTTCAATTTTAAAATATGAAAAATGCTTTATTGTATTATTTGTTCTTTTAATTTGTCATTGCTATTCTACACAGGAAAAAGATTTTATTGTATTATTTAATTTGTTTTTGTTTAAAGTTTTGTTATAAATAAAACTACACTTATCAAAAAAAAAATTGCTTTACGATAATACGTAGTGATTTCAAAAAGAGATATAGCTGTAAAAGAAGTAAATAGGCCAAAAAAAATTAATCTTATGCCGACGGAAGTACTCGGCATTGAATCAGTGAACATTATGGCAGTAAGGGGGACCAACAAGAAGTCCGATTTTTTTCTTGTCGATAACTCCAAAACGGTAAGTTTCTTCATAATTTAATTGTTAATTCGAGTTCAGCATGTACACATTTACACGGAATTATGACAATTTTTGAAATTTTTTAGATATTTAGCGCGGGTGTTAAAAAGCAAATTTACCGCTTTTAAAGACAATATTGTCTGATGAAATTTTCTTTTTTACTAGATTTTTCATAGTTTTAAGTTGAACAATAGTTTTACTTTTATTTTTTAAAATTCATTTTCAATTAAACAACTCCCAGAAAATATTAAGCTTATTAAAGCTTATTGCAATCTGACGATCCCGAATATTTTTTTTAAAGAATTTTGATTTGTTCTTGTATGTGTGATGTACGTGCAGAATTTCAAACTATAGATGACCAAAAACGTTATAAAAGGTCACGTGTTTTAAAGGGTTGTCCTCCACCTTACAGGTAAAAAAACTAATCTCAAACTGTCGTCTACCCCACCATTTAACCATGATGAACACGTTCAGCGGTCAATAAATCGATAATACGTAAAAAAAAAAAATCAAAACCCCGTGGTTAAAAATACTTAATGCTACAAGTAATTTGTTTCAAATTAGATTAACTTTAAAAATTTGCTAATTTACCTTTGACGTTTCAGAAATATTTTTATTTTTGCAAAAATTTTAAAAATAGAGAATTAACTTTTGTTTACAAATCCGTCAAAATGACCGATTTTACTGAAAAAATTGATTCCGATCAATAATTTATATTTGAAGTAGACCAGAGTATTTTGCTTACTAGAAATAGTAAATTTTAATCCTTTAGTTTTCAATTAAAAGCTTCAGAAAGCTTTTTCATTTTAAAAAATTCATTAAACCTTCCTTACGTACCGAATTAGTGGAGGTACCTACATGTTTTCAGGTGCAGGCTGAGGTCTACCACCAGGAACTTCAAGCCTCGTATCCCTACTGCGGAATTTCAGAACCGTGCTGTCCAATCGCAAGAATTTCTATATTAATGTTTTTAACAGCAAAACTCAAATTTCCCTTACAAATTAATGCTAGAGAAAATGATTTTAACTAAAATTTCCAAGGTTCTCTAAAAAAAAAAAAAAAAAAAAAAAAAAAACACGATTTTTCCCCCCTCTTCTTAATAAGTAATAGAAATTTTGATAAAATTTTGTTTATATTTGTTTGGGCAGTTTTTTTTCCATCATGTAATTTTTAGTGAATTTTGGGAGGTGACCTATAAAATGTTTTGGTTGGAAACGTAATGGCATCGATTAGCAAATGTTTTCGAAAATTAATATTAAATTCATAGTCGTACGTAAAATATCAGTGTTACTGTTGTTATGAATGCATAGAAAAGAGAGAAAAAATAGTTTGAGGAAAGTGGCTATTTCAATTTATCACAAATACTTTTGAGAAAAGAGATAATGCGGAAAAGCATGACGTCACTTTTATACTAAAAAAAAACAAATGTCCTATTTGATAAATAAAGGATGGGACATTTGTTATGTAAAGGACGGCACGACAATGATTAGCAAACAAGCAAGTTTCATCTTCACTGAGTGCTCCACACTTGCGGCTTGTGCTTAAATAAATTCAAATTAATATAAAAGATTTACTGCTTAACTGAATTTGGAATTAAAAAATATACAAATAAATAACTGTCACTTACAATCACTGACGTAGAACAGTGGAAAGTAAACATATTTTGCATTTTTAAAAATGCAATGTGGGGAGATTTAGTTTTCCACAAATTTAGCACATTGAAAAAAATCTTTAAACACTAAGTTTTGTGCATTTTACGATATAACTGAAGGCATTTAATTAATACATGGACATTGTGATTTGTACAACAATATTTTGTAAGAAAGTGGTTTCCTTTCTCGCCTTTTGATTTTTGAAGTATAACTACAAACTACACAGTTAAAATATTCTATTTGAAAATAAACGTTTCGCATGTTTACCACAATTTAATGCTAAACATTTTTTTTTATTTATACACTGACATAAGTATTTTTTAAATGTTACTTAATTCAATTGTACTGTCGATGACTATTTCTCGGAAGTACTATTTGTTTTTAAATGAAAACTCAAGTGGCTTGAGGAGGAATGAAAACATCAGTGATTTAGTTTATTTTCAGCAGTTAATTTAACTGATTAGAACCTTAATTTGAAATCATGATAAATTAGATTTCCAATGTTTGATTTGTTCAGATCGATTTCTTATATAATAATACTATAATACATGAAGTGGGGAAAAAATGAAAATGTTATACACGAATGTTGATAAAATTAAAAAACTTACCCATCCGCCATTTTGCAAAATCCACTCGTCTATTCTTTTTTGCTGGAAAATTTGAATAATTTGTTTAATAAGTTTTTCTGAGTAATCTTGAGTTTTTTTACGACAGATGTGAGCCATAACTGCAGCCAGAGTAAATATCATAGAAACTCTTCCCCAATGAAAGTTTGTTTCATCTTCCAACATGGACATGACGACTCCATTGAAAGCATCAACAATGGTGTAACCTGTCGTATCCTGTTTCTTCACTTCTTCAAAAATAATTTCAACATTGTGGTTAATGGTGATCACATATTTTGAATAAACTTCCAATGTCACTTTTCTCATCAATTCACAATATTTGTTAGGTGGAAAAGAATCAAAATGGTTGTCTCTAAAATTAGTTATGATGTCTCTGGCAACGACTTCTGCAATTTTTCTAACATGTATAAGTCTTCGTTTTAAATTCTTGTCTGGTGTGAAATCATGAATGCTTTCGGAATTTACTAAAGCTAGTCGCATCATAGGCAAGAAACTAAAATTATTCAAAACGCCACATGCAGTACTACTCATTTTGATAATATTAGATTCTTGCCTACTAAACTAGCAGAAAAAAAGTGAATGATTGAATCAGTGAATTCTAATGCTAAGCTGATTGTTAGATTCACAACCTACGATTGGATAAATAATGTATCCCTTCCTACGTATTTGCGCTTGACAAGGCGTGGCTCCGAACGCATGAATTCCATTTGTCAGACTTTTTTCTTTTTTTCCCCACAGCGTTTTCAAAACGAATGTGAACGCTTAACTTTTTTCTTTGTTCAATTAAATTTTGAAAATAGTTCAGGATCAATTTCATAGAATTAAAAAAATATTTTACATTTAAACATAACTAGATATTTTTTCTCTTTGCATGTATCAATTCTCTTGCACAAAAATAAAATTATTAATCATTTACAAAAACAAAAACTTCTCAAAATGGACAAAAATCTTTTTGCTGATACCGCAACAGAATAAAAAAAATATTGTAATATTATTAAATTAGAACTTTTTTTCTAAAACTAATTAATAATAATTAAATTAAAAATATCAAACTAGTTCATATTTTCTTGGGGATTTTGGCAGGCTGATCGTCCAAACATTTTAACACCTAAAATGAAATAAAATATAAACAGTACTTAATGAACGGAAATTCAACCGAACTCAAAGTGATACTTTATTCAATTGTTGTCCTGTTGGCACTCCCACAGTTTTTAAAAACAACTGAAAAAAAAGGAAATGCTTAACCACTGATCGTTAAACAGAAACTGATCCAGGATATAAAAAGGCCTTAACATCAAAGAAAAAAAGACTATTATATTGTGAAATTTATGTCATGGGTATTTTTAGTAGGATCCATGTGAATATGCGGTATGTGGGTCATGAATCATATTAGCTATGTAATGACCACCAACTTTTTGGCCTTATGTCACATGAAATGTAATATTTCAAAATAAAGCATCTTCCGCAGCCCAGAATACTAAGATCAAACTTCTTCGAATCGATATTTCCCTAGTGTCACATCACCGGATGGATGACAAGCAACTACAAACGAAGGCATTTGCGAGGCCTTCCAGTCTTATTTCCAGGACCTTTCACCAGAGAACCTGGACTGAGTACTGCTCAGTGCGATACCTATCTGGCTGACTTTCCTCGTCTTGAGGTGGTCGAAGCAGATATGTGTGAGGGGGCCATCACAGAAGATGAAGTCTGGGAAGCACTTAAGCTGGCTGGCTGAGACAAGACCCCGGGAATAGACGGTCTTCCCTACATGGTGTACTTGACGCTGTCGCCTGTCTTTGTACCTCTGCTGGCAAATGAGAAAGAGGCAAAAGGTCAGCCAGTATTTATACTCGTGGGAGAGAGACCCCTGTTGAAGGATTAAGGAAATGAGGAGGAGCTAACTCCGACAAGGTCGAAGCCTTTCACCCTGTCTCGCTCCATTTGTCAAGGTTGTCAACTTTCACCTATGCTTTACATTCTTGCTTTGGAGCCCTTCCTATGCAAGTTAAAGGCGAATCCGGTCCTTCACGGAATCTCGGTGCTTGGCGCCACCAACGCTGCCAGGTATTCCACCTATGCCAACAACGTGTGTATGTTTGTTAAGAAAGCCACTGAAATTCACAAAGTTGGTAAAGAGATTTGCAGGTATGAGACAGTGGCCATGGCCAAGATCAATCGCGATAAGTCTGTCGGCTTGCGGTTGGGTGAGTGGGAGGGTGTTCTTCTCTCCGGGCCCTTCAGCTGGATGAACAAGCCCATCAAGATACTCGGTGGACACCAACTGGTTGGAGGTTTGGAAGAGGGTCGAGGAAGCAGTATGCCTGTGGACTCTATGGAATTTTTCCTTGAAGGGGATAGCGGAAGTGTGCATCTCGCACATCTACCCAATTCTCCTTTACTATCTCTCTGTTCTTCCACTCCCGTCTACCGAACAACAAAAGTTTGTTGATGACCTTTTCGATTTTCTTTGGAGAAGAAAGGCTCATCTGGTATGTTGCGAATCTGCTACATCCATCCTGCAGAAGGTGGTCTAGGTATGCCCAGTGTTGAGACTCGTCAACATATGCTGCGCCTGAATTTCTTGCAAAGGATGTGTACTGAAGATGGGGAGGACAAGGATGGCGTATTCTGGAAGGAAGACGCTCACCAAGCTTTCCCTGTCTCTGGGAAGTATGCATGCAGGAGAAGTGGAGGCAAACTGAACACCTCAAGATGAATACCCTTTCTATAAGGAATGTCGAAATGTGCTGTGCTGCCTCTTAAAGGTGAAGGATTGCCACTTCAACACCAAGGTGTTGTCTCAGAAGGCATTATATCGGGTTTTAGTGAGGGTAGAAGCTAAATACAAACTCCAGGACGAGCTTGGTCTTACAAATGAGGAGTTTCGCTCCGTCCTGCCTTGGGTGCCCGGGTTGAAATGTCTCAACAATGACGAGGCATCACTCACCTGGCTGGTGTTGCGAGAGGCTCTCTGGGTCAGCAAGCAGGGCTAGCGGCCACACCAGTGTGCATGCTCTGCGCTGACTGGGAGGAGTCCATTGCGCACACCTTCCTTCACTGTAGTGCCATACATCCGTTGTGTAGTTTGATTGAAGGCTACATGGTCCACATCTTGGGCGAAAAGTTTTTTGTCCTGGATGCCTGCACCATTCCAATGTGGTGCTGCCAATGTCAAGGGACCAGCAGTACGTGCTCTTGTGTCTGCTCAGCATCATGCGAATGGTTGTGTGGGCGATGCGACAGAAGGAATTTCACGGAGGTGAGAAGTTCTCCTCTTCTCAACTGGTCTCTTTCTTTAAGCATCAGCTTAAAGTTAAGATCAGAGCAGAAAAGGTGTGTCTCTCTTCGTCGAAATTCGGCAAATGTTGGGTGAGAGTTTTGCAATTGGTGCATGTGAGAGGTGCTGACCTTGAGTGGTTGTTAGACGCACCTTAGGAGAAAGGATATTGGGCCACACACCGAAACATCAGTCATCCCAGACCTGGTTAAGGTAAGATAGGTTTTTATTTTTTGACCGACTTTGTCAAACTAGCTAGGGTATGCAAGTGTATAGGTTCCCTTTTTTTTGTCCCACATTTATTTTTATTCCCCATCTCCCCCCACATTTTAAGTGACAGATATTCTTGTTCTCTGACGAGATCAGATATGTCCAATATCCAACACTTCTACCCAGTTAACCAGGATTTCTGCCATGCTTTCACCTTAAGGTGGGACTCGATACTAACACATTTATTTTATAATTCATTCATTGTATAAATTTATCATTTATACATGTATCCTCTGCCCTGCTTTTTGTGTAAATAAAATTTCATCCTAGGATTCTAATTGAATAATTGAGGTATTTTAGTGATCGTGCTGCAAGAGTTAAGTGCAAATGTGTTGTTATGGTGAAAGGATTATTGTAAGTATGAATGGGTCAATGAGAGCGACTAGCTAGTTATGAGTTAAAACTAGAGAAGACTCGTCCTTTTCCTCCACACCCCTCTTTGCCTTTGTGGCACATTTTGTATTTTTTATACAAATATATATTAAGATCAAAGTGTAGTATCTGTCCCAGCCATCATCATCATCTCTAACTCACCATCAGCTGCCACTCCAGCCATCTCCAGTAGGCCTCCAGTTCCCACTACCTCCAGCAGGACTCCAAATCCAGCCACCCTCGCCAACAGCAATGATATGCAATAAACTGTCCTTTTCAGGACAACACTTCAGCGACCACAAAACTCCTTTTCAGGACAATGCTTTTCAGTGACCACAAAACTGTTCTTGCCAGGACAGCGCTCTTCAGCAACAACAAAACTGTTCATTTCAGGTCAATGCTTTAATGACCCTCTACATGAGCAAGCAAAGATATTTTTTGCCTAGTGCACTGTAACCTTATTTCTGTTGATGTAAACTTGGCAATATATTTTTTTTACTCAAGTCTTCATTTTGTTTGTTGTTGTCATCCATTATTTAATATCTGTTTGCAGGGCCAACATACCACATGCAACACTATATCAGTCAAACACTAGTTTGGAAAGAAAGAAGACAAGATAATGATGTTAATACAGAACAGAAATATATTGACTGAAAATAAAATCACAATAATATGAATAATTAAAATATGTGCCTCAATTTACTGAACTAGTAATATTCAATTCTAGCAAAATAGCTAGCATGTCTGTAAAGATTTCAAAGAGGTAGATAAAAAGGAAAAAATACTTCATTGTTCTTTTCATCATAGCATTACATTTATTCTGAAATTTGCTTGAAACAACAAACAAAATGTCACATTCATTCAATAAAAAATTAACTACACCCTTGATATATGCAATTTCCTGGAAAACAGGTATAAAATCGAATTTAAAACTTTCCCTTGATGATTTTAAAAAATGTAGCCAAATATAATTACAAGAATATTTACAAAAATGCATTGTGACTCTCGAATTAGTTGAAAAAAATTGATATGTTGGAAGAAAATGGATGAAAAATAAAACCAATTAAAAAATAATCAAAATATTCATATATTTCTATCAAATGGGTGAGAAAAGGTAATATGAGGAAATTAACAAACAAGTAAAACTAAAAACCATGGCTTTTAGTTTTACTTGTTTCACTAGTTTTACTAATAAGTTAAAACTATTTTTTAAATTTTTTCTCCATCTGGGGATCTGGGCCGAACCAGACGCTAAGGATTTTTCACAATGTTTCCTTTCACTTGAATAAATGAAGACAAAGACAACCTGTCCACAAGCCAACCACAAGCAAACAAACTTATCACAGTTAATATTTACTTTCCCCTTTCAGCGGAGAGTGAGAAGATTGGTAAACAAATCAGATTGTATTCTCATACAACCTCATTTCTTTACCAATCTTTTTCAATCTTGTATTTTTTTTGTTACAAGCATGAAGACATTATTGTCAGAGACAGAATACATAATAGAATTCAGTGCTGGACTGGGTTTGCTCTACAGTTTCACAGGAAAGGTTCCAGAGCATAATGTATACAACATTGATGATTGTTCTGAACATGAAACTTTTGGTTTTATCCTATTTACTTCCTACATGGCACTGAGATATCATATAGCAGATGTATCCAGAAGTAAAAATCTAGATTAGAGGTGACTGTTGACAATACAGACCCACCTTCCCCACAAAAAAAACAATAGTCAACCCTGTCAGGTACTTTGGTCGGATCAAAATTTATCAGCACAGGTTGATCCTCAACTTGCTCAATGCAAATTATCTTCGATAGTCCTACTCTTCACAGAGCAAAGATATTTGTGAGCAATGAGATGATCCACCACCACTTGCAGTCAATTTGCTGAGATCTTTGTCAAAAATTTAACAACATATCAAACATAATTAGGGACTGAAAATTACTGATTCTATCACCAGTATATTTGTTCTTGTATAAATACATTACTACAGCCCTGGTGAGTGTTGGGGTATGTTCCCCTGTTTCATCTAATTGTTGAACACAAGGACAAACATGTGCAATGACTTCAAGTACCATTCATTAGAAAGACTTCATTCCTTGTGTTTTATCTGTTTAAATATTTCTGAAAGCTTCTTGAATTTTATCATAACTAATCCAGTTGCCTCAAAGTGAGCAGAACTCAGAGTGGACTCTGGTACTACTCCCAAAATTGCTCACAAATACTTTTGTTTGTACATCATCTATTTGACAATATGACACTGTGTAGAATTTGTAGGAAAATGAAATGAAATCAATAAATAAAATAATAAAGAAAAAGAAATAGATTTTCCCATGATGCTAGTAATAAAGAAACCAGAAATTATATTACTGCTCTTGGCTTCATCAACTACCATTAGGTGGTGCTGTTGGAGCCTATAAAAAGACAAACATTTTTTCTTCCTCTCTCTCTTCGTTGCTCCAAGATGTAGCACAGTATGGAAATTATGTTTCCACTGGGGAACGTCTTGCTTCCCTGGTCCACTAACACCTGAACTCTCTTTCCACTTTCCAATATATAGTGTTTGCACATGTCTTCCAAAACCTCTACCTATGAAGTGATCAATCTTGGCTTTGGTTATTCCAACTCAACACAACCATTATAACTATGCTTAAACCTCCAATGATGAAATAAGTACAAACTTTTCTTTGGTTGTTCGAAGTCGGTGCAAGGCTGACTTGAGTGTGATCATTATAACAATGCTTATGCTTACTTAGCTTAACTTCTGGACCAAAAAGAAAATGGACTCAAGAAACATTGAGAACTTTGTTTCACAACAGTTTATATGAAAAAGAAAATAAATGGTCCACGGTAGAAACCCAAGTTTTTGGATGATTCTTTTTAATTGTTTGCATATGACCATGCACACCACCTAAAATACACCCAACATGCAACTTTTTAAATTCCATAAATTCTGCATGCAATTCTGTGGTCATATTCATTTCCTTGATAGACGTTCTTCTTAATCTAACTACAGGGTGCAATAAAAATACCCCTACACATACCTCCCAAAAATACCTCTTACTATCATACCATTATGTAGGAGGTATTTCTGCCACACCCTGTATAATTAGTTAGCCTATATCTACAAATTTAACAGCCCTGTCAACTCTTGATATGATTACTGTCTCAACTGCTAATCTGAATTGGTAAGTCCAATTATAATTTGCAGCAAACAACTTATTCTACTTTTGTGATTGTCTGACAACAATCCTTGTCAATTCCTGCTTTAAGGTTAGTATTTAGCTGATCCTGAAAATCTTTCACATCCAACAAGAGCAAGTTTAATTTTCAGTATCCAGCCATCCTAGGTTTAAATGATAGCTATATTTGTCCAAATCCAGACTAGCCTAGAGTCTGAATAAACTACATTATAAAAATTTATAAAACTTGAAAGTCCTAAGTCAATTCTCAAAATTAAAAAAAAAACAGTTGATGTAGCTAAAATACTGCATCAAAACTGAAATGTCTCTTTCTGTGTAAGTTCATTCTACCCACTTTGGAAGCTCATTTCAAAATTTATCAACCAAATCAAGTTTGGCGGTAAATTTGCAAAAGTTTTTACACTCAAAGTAATGTACAAGGGGATGCTGAAATTTCTCAACCCTACTCATTTCTCAGCATCAGTATGTTAATGACTAAACATATGAATTTTTTAAAAGGGTTAAAGAAACTTGAGAAACAATGTGCTGAGTGTACTAGACAATATGGTAAATATGTGGAATAATATGTATGTTTTCTGGCTCTCTATCATCCAAGTTGGTCTGATAACTTTTCTATACTCTTTTGTAATTACTTTTCATATCACACTTTTGATCTAAATCAGTGTTAAAGAAGCCATTCCAATCACCTGCTAAAAATACCTGCCTCAATGGTATCAAAAAGCTAACCAAAAAGGTAAATGTTCCTTGCTGTTATTGGGAGCATAAACTCCAATTAACTGAAATACTTTCTTCTTTAGGGTAATATTCAGCACACTACTTGGTGCATCTGCAAAGAGAAGTGAACATGTCATACTCAAAGAGAAGTTTACTAGCCAAGAATCACCTCTCAAATAATGACAATCAAAATATGCAGAGAAAAGATGAAACTTCCTTAATAAAACATCTTCATGATTACTTGCAATAAAATGTGCCTCTCGCAAACAATATATATCAACACTGAAGTCTGAACAAGTTTAGCTTTTGCAGACTCAGGCCTCAGATTTTATCAGTTTAAACTAGCTAACCATTATTAGTATTGTACAGCTGAGAAAAATATGTCAGCAGTGAGGACACAGATGGCTTTCCTCATGCATGGCCCCACCATGTCTTTCAGGAAAATTAGATAGCCCCACAGGGATGGAAGAATAAATAAAGAGGTCTATCATAACCATTTGCTACTCTGTTTACGTGATCAAAGGCAGACGTTATATATCTTCATGGCCATGCGTTGCCGCACACCCTTCAATTTAATATAACAAGTTCATTTAGATTCATAATAAACCTAATGTCTTTTTTGTTGTTTTAGTATTATGAACTTAGTCTGAATACAGTTTGGGAACATTTTTACACTCTTTATACTTTGTACCAACCCTGAATTTATTTTGTTTAAATATTAAGTAGATATACAGGGCCAGTTAATGTTTATACTCCCTTATCATATAACCCAGTGACTTCTTGCTAGACTACCAAGGAAGACGAGGAGAAACAGACCCCTGGCAATTGTGGCCAGGATGCTTGGATGTATTGAGTTACATTCCCTTTTATTTTTGTCTGCCAACTGCATGCTTGTTGGGCTTTCTTATACATTCTTACTTCTGGCATTCATAGCCTTTATTATTTCTGGCTACCATGGACACTTACTTCCAGCATTCTTGGCCTTATTACTTCTGGCTGTCCTGACCTAAACTACTTCCGGCTACCACAGACCTTTATCTTCCAGTATACTTGGCCTTCATTACTTCAACCTAACTCACCTGGCTGATCAGCGTCAATGGACCTGCTTACAACAACCCTGAACTTCCAGCTACACCATGGTCCCTACTTCTGGCATCTCTATCTCAACCTAACTCACCTGATTGATCAGCGTCAATGGACCTGCTTACAACCATCCCTGAGCTTCTGGCTACACTAGGTCCCTGCTTCCGGCTTTCCTGTCAACCTAACTCATTTAGTTTAGGAAATTGTTGCATGCATATCGTCCAGATTCAAACAACCTAATCCGTACACTATGGCAGGTTCACCATTTGACTTAACCAGCAACTACTCAACACCAGCACTGGACATTTAAATGGAACTTTCTTCTTTTGGCTATATCATCCAGACTTCAAATAACCTATTCTGTACACTTCAGTTAAAATACTACAGAAGGTTCATCATTGAACTTTTCAACACTTTTGCTGGACATGTGAACTGAACTTTCAAACTGTGGACTTACATGCCAACTTAACTTACATGGACTCTACTTTTAGCATTTAGTCACAGTTATATTATCTAGATCTTCTAACCGGTCAGTATTTCTCAATTTACTTAATTCTGTCTCCATTACTTGATTCTTTGTATGCTCCTGTTCCTTTAAACAAATCACTACTATTGTATACAATGTAAATAAATTTTGTATTAATTTATGTTTGTTGTTCTCTTGTTGACCTGTCAAATTCTGTCCTTATTTTTAAAAATGTTAGTGGGCTTTTTCTGACCTATGCCTTATTGAGATGTTCAGGCCATATTATATTATGCCCTCTCCAGGGGGTCCACTACAATCTTTGTAAAACATTATTGCTCTAAATTTTTAAGTTTTTCATTGGTGGTAGCAACATTTTAAAAGCTTTATTCAACTCCTCTAGTATACTTCAAATTTACCATGTTCCCTGACCAATCCTGATGACTTTTAAAAGGCGTTGGGCATGCATGAAATTTCTTGTATCATCCACACTTCTCTTAATTGGTTTCACATTGCAGAAGTTGTGGAAGACCTAGAACTCCATCAACCTGCAGCTTTTTCTTGTTCACTATGTCTAGGTCAACACAGGAAATGTCTTCTCCATGTTTTACTTGTTTTGATTTATTTTGCCATAATAAAATCTAAAATAAAATTAAAAATTTGCACACATGAAAAAACTGTGGGCATAAAAGAAGACAGATTACAAGATATAAAAAAGAGAATTTATAAATTTACGTTGGTTTGAGTAATTTCTAAAACTTTCAAGCTCTTAACTTCTAAAAACAGACAAATGCAACATTTTGTAATGTCATAGCTAGTCACCTCAAAACTGCTAGCTTGTTTACAGAAATCTATGCCACATGACTCTTTCATCAAAGAGGAAAGTGAGATCACTAGAGACACTGAAATTACAAGAAAGTTAATACATACAGACACTTTAAATAACAAGATTGCTTACTATGAAAAGACACATTCACAGAAAATCACCTTTTACTACTTTTACATACAAAAACTTTGTTGTAAAAATGTAAATGCATGCAGTTTTGAAATTTTATATAGGTGGGCATTAGGAATGACAGCAGAATAAGTTGAATAATTTCTGCCTGAATTATTTACATTACTTACATGTGGACTATTGTCCTTATCTTTGTTGTTATCACAATGTTTTGGTCATTGTACTCTCTGGCCTTCATCAAGTGTATGTGGGTCCAGGTAAGCTACAGGGAATTTCAAACTGAAACTCTTTATTTAATCTATAGAATGGGTTCAAGATATTCATATATGACAAGCGAACCTTCCAGATAATACCTCAATTTCAATTACCCCCATCCATACAGTGTGAAGAAAGGGATTGTCTGATGCCTATAATAATGTGAAAAAATCATAAGTGGTAATCCAGACCCAATCAACAGGAAATGATTAGTATCAAACATACTCTTTAGAATAAAATCTATCCTGCAAACATAACATCAGCATCTGCAAATGGAAACAGAAGGATCAAGGAGTAGGAACAGAAAATTGCCACAGTCTGTCTGCCAAGGGCCTATCAGAAAATATTTAGAAGTTCTGTGGTCCATACAAAGTCAGGACAATATTTAGAAGTGGCTCCACTATTCCAAGAAATCTCCAAATAAAGTCTAACACGTGGGAGAACATGACCAAAAACTGTGATGGGGAAACATAAAAAAACTGATCATATATAGAGGGAAAAGCATAGTCATCACCACCTATGGAAGGAAGTGAAAATACTGGACAAGGAAGAACACTAGAGAGTTAGAGGCCTGAAAGAATCTGTGCATAGTCTAGGCTATGAAGAATTTCTTAGTAGGTCTAGCATATAAATAAATATGATATGAGAGCCACTAATAAAGAAAGAAAGACAAATGAGAGTAAGTTTTCAAAAGCAGCAGCAGTAACAAAAGAGAAGCTTCAGCTTGACAATCAGCAGTATCAGCAACACTCATCAGCAGGTAAGTTAGGTTTAAGGTTTCAAGTTCTCCATGTAAAATTGCCCCATGAGACAACAGCCTAGTGTATTAAAGCAATGATTTGTGAATTTGGTGACATAGTAATTGTCAGTTCAATCCCTGGGCTAGGCAGTGTGTACTTGGACTCAGTGAAAATGGGGCAAACAATAGCTGTGCATTACTAAATAAAGAACTATCTTTAGATATGGGCAGTGGATTGAGAGATTAATGAATGAAATGAATAGATTAAATAAAGGGTTCACTTCAAAATTCACTGCAGGTTACCTGGATTAACATATACCTGATGAAGACTGGGAAGTACAACAGCTGAAATGTTATAATAAAATCAAAGATAAGAACAATAGTCCACATGTAAATAATGAGTTGAATAATATTCTGAAGATATATGATGTTGATCAATGTGCCCTCCACAAATGCCAAAGAAAAGGAGATATAGAGGGAGGATTTGTTTTATGCACCACATCCCATACTAGAACTGTGTGTTTTGGACAACTACATTTGTGAATGAATACACCCTTTAAGATGTTGCCTCCAATGTGTATGCTGCATGCACAAATAATCATTTGTATGAAGGCAGAACCTGCTCTCTACAGAGTACCATTTGATTCTGCAGATGACTCTCATAACCCCACTGGAGACATTTACAACAGTGTTATGGAATAAATAGAAATCTGGTTAGAGATTGATGTGCCTGAAATCCTGTTGCAAGTAAACAATCCGCAATGGTCCATGTTTATTCTGGGGCCACATTTCCTATGATTTGTGTTGTAAATACAATTCAGTCTACTATAGCTGCTCTTAGTGTCTACTATCCAATTTTATATCTTTGGGTGTAAAAATATTTCTTTGACCACTGTTGCTAACAATGAAGCACCACTGATGCATCATGTCTAATAGGCACAACAATTCCCCAAAGTGATCATCACAATCATTAAATAGCTTTAATTGAACAAAAGGGGCATGTGTGTGATTCTATGGCATAAACTGGATTCTATCTTATTATGTGTCCTTGTCTAAATCTCAAACACAGACAGTGCACTTGTATAAGTGCTTCTAGGTGATAAGATAGACAAAGATTTTGAAAGTTTTATCAGAATATCTATCACTACTAACATGAAAATCATTGTACTCAGGTCAAATATTGTATTGTAATTTTATTTTTATTTCTGAAATGTAGATCACAAGAATGATTCATATTGACAACAATTTCAACTTGTTTCTAGTTTTTATTTCTTTAATATAGATGTTTACCTGATTCATACATAAATACAGCTTATAAATAAAAACAAGATTTTTACAATAGATTTTTCATGCATAGCTATAGAATTCTCAAAATTTTCTAAATTTAAGTAAACTACTTAATTTTGTCATCATTGATGGAACTTGTTGCCAATTATTGGTGTGCTCATCAACATTTCCTTCTGTGTGAAATGAGTCTTATATTGGATCTGAAAAGATGTCTGCATGGTAGGGTAGGAGGGTTCAGGGGATGGAGAGCTCTGACTTTTTGGGGAGGTCTCTTCTATTTGACTTGTGATGTTTTCAAAGGATATTCTTTTCTCGTGGACTGCTATTCTCCAATTGGTTCTTTCTGCAGCTTCTGTCTCCCAATTTACTAGAACAATTTCTGTCCTCAATAAGGTGTTTTTGAGCTGATCCTTGAATCAACGATGTGGTCATTTGACAGGTACAAGCTCCAAGAAGAGGATTTTTTGAATAGGTGATGTATGGCATTTGGACAAGGTGTCTGGCCTATTGAAGTCAATGGTGAGTCATGATTTCTAGGCTTTCCATCTTTGCATGGAAGAGAACTTTGTCATTTGTCATACAGTCCTGTCATGTGTTCCACAGGATTTAACAAAGTTCCATTTGATTTCAAGCTTGCAGATGTCTTTTCAGTAGAGTACCCAGATCTCACAGACATAAGGGAGAGTTGAGATTACAACATCCCAGTAGAACATGAGATTAGTGGTTTGTGTTAGCCCAGGATTGCCAAAGACTCTTTTGAATAGCTTCTCATTTGTTGCATGGGCAACCTTGATTCAGTTATCAACATCTTTTTCAGCAGGTTCATTTGATGTTAGTACACTACCAAAGTATGGAAATTGTTCAATATTCTCCAGGTTCAGTCCATTGATGGTGATTTTGACTCCAGATGGTGGTTGATGTCCTGGTCATGGTTGGAGCAGGAACTTCGTCTTTTCCATGTTGATAGTGAGTCTGTAGCATATGTAAATATTGGAGAAGTTGGCTGCTGAGTTTTGGAGGTCTTCGAGTTCATGGGCCAGGGTGCAGTTATTATCAGTGTATTGGAGCACTGTGACTCATGCATTTGGACCAGAGGTGAGCTATGTTGAAGAAGCTGTCATTGGTGCCGTATCAAAAGTCAATTCCAGTGTTGTCGTCTAGAATCTCCTGAAGCAGCTAAGTAAATGGAGAAGAGGGGAGGAGTGAGTATGCATCTTTGCTTCAAGCCCCCTGTGATGAGGAAGAGGTCCGAAAGGCCAGTTTGATGTTGAGCACAACCCATTATTCCCTTGTATAGAGCTTGGATGAGCACAGTGAATTTTTCAGGACATCTATAGCATCTGAGGACCTGCCACATGATTGGTTTTGGAACACTGTCAAACACTTTTTCAAAATTGTAGAAAATCATTTCCAGGAGTTTTACTCTCTGTATTTTTCCAGGATTTGTCTTACAGAGAAAATCATATCAATGGTTCCTATATTGGTGTTAAAACCACATTAACTTTGAAGGAGGGTGTCCTCTAACAAGGTTAAGAGGTGATTGAGAAGGATCCTCATGATGAACAGGAGAGAGATTCCACAGTAGTTTCCACAAACACTTCTATCTCCTTTCTTGTAGATGGTGATAATATTTGCATCCTTCAGATCTGATGGAACTTTTTACAGATTTGTAAGGGAAGGAAGAAGATTTTTTGTTTTGTGAGGTAATCAGCCATGCTTGATCAGTTCCAGGGGGATGTTATCAGGCCCCAGGGCTCTAAAAGATTGGCTGGACTACCTATCATAATTTCAAAGCACAGCTTTGAAATCATGATAGGTAGGGTTGGTAGTAGAGATATGGGTGGTTTAACTGAAAAAACTGACTTTTTTCGGTTTCATCTTCACACTGAAACCACGGTGAAATTTTTTATGAAACCAAAATCGTTCGGTTTAGTGCTATCTATCACTACTGAATGACTATATCCAAAGAAACACTATTGAAAAAAACTTTCAGATGTTAACAAAATTTAATTTTATCAACATTTATACCATTGTAAGAGAAAAAGATTAAACAAAAATATGTTGAAAACATTTAATTGACTAGTTTTAGGAAATAGATGTGAAATCTATTTGTTTACAAAAGAAATGAAGAAGAAAAAAAGAAGGAAATATGATAGTACGACAGATATGACACTTGGAAATCATAGGTTAGAATGTTTTCAAACAGAAAAAAGGAAATGATGTCTGAAATCTATTTGTTTCAGTTTAAAAAAAAAGTTTTTGTGGTAAAATTAATTTAACAACAAAATAGTGAGTAAAAATAAAAAAAAGGTTAATTTGCACTTTGCAGTGTAACACCAGCACTCAGTTTGCATTAAAAATTTCCAGAATACTTATATTTACGTGTAAGTGTACATGCTCCATTTGAATCTGGCTTGATAAATTTGATAAAATCTACTGTTTTGGAGTTATCGACAGTAAAAGTTTGGATTCATTAGCGTCATTGGCAGCAGCAATTACTGTCGTTTGCATACATTTTCTGCGGAAAGCTAAACACAGAAGAATACAGAAAGCTAAACTCAGAACTGATCTTTCTTGTCTAAATTTGTCTCAATTACTGCGCATGAGAACTATATATGTAGACACACTCAGTTTGCACAATTATACCTATTCTGCAGCGAATGTATACAAACAACGCCAGTAATAGCTGCCTGCGATGTGAATGAATCCAAACTTTCACTACTGATAACTACAAAACGGTAGATTTTATCAAGTCATATTCGAATGGAGTATGTTCAATTACACATACATGTAAATATTCTGGAAATTTTTATTGTAAACTGAGCGCAGGTGTTACACTGCAAATTAACTTAAAAAAATAATTGCCAGTTTCGTCTTAATGTTAAATTTTATGAAGTTGGATTTTTTGTAAGAGTAATTGTTTTCTAGTAAGCTAGTATGCCAATCATGCAATAAAGAGTAAATTTGCTTTTCAATCCCCAAGCTAAATATCTATTAATATTTTTCAAAATCATCTTATTTCCATATAAATGTAAATGATGAACTCGAATTAATAATTACAATTATGATAAAACCTACTGTTTTGGAGTTATCAACCAGAAAAAATCAGATTTAATTGCGGTCATTCACTGCGGATCTCTTTTGTAGCGCAATCATAACTTTTTGGCCTATTTACTGCTTTCACTGCTTTTACTCGTCAAAATTACTGCGCATTATTGTAAAGCAATGACAACTGGGCAATATTTTCTTTTGATAAGTGTAGTTTTTTATAACAGAAAACTTTAAACAAAAACAAATTAAATAATACAATGAAATCTTTTTTCTGTGTAGAATAGCAATGACAAATTAAAAAGAAGAAAAAGAACAAATTAAATAATACAGTAAAGCATTTTGTATGTTTTAAAATTGAAAATAAAACAAACAAACAATAATTAATGTGCAAACTTTGTAAAGAGCAAGGTATTTTACAAAATATAATTACAATGTAAGAAAATGCTAGAAAGGAAATTCTAACAAGAACAAATTTAGGGTTAGGGTTTTCTTTTTGTTCTTTATATATATATATATATATATATATATATATATATATAAGAATAAAAAGAAAACCCTAACCCTAATTCTATGTATATATATATATATAACCCTAACCTTAAAACTTGTCATTGCTTTATGATAGTGTGCAGTAATTTCGACGAGTAAGAGCAGTGAAAGCAGTAAATAGGCCAAAAAGTTATGATTGTGCTATGAAAGAGATCTGCAGTGAATCTAATTACACAAAGCCAATAATGGTTGGCGAATGACCGCGATTAAATCTGATTTTTTTCTGGTTGATAACTCCAAAACGGTAGGTTTTATCATAATTGTAATTGTTAATTCGAGTTCATCGTGTACATTTATACAGAAATATGACAATTTTGAAAAATATGAATAAATATTTAGTTTGGTGACTGAAAAGCAAATTTACCAAATAAAGTTGTTGCAAACAAAAAAAATGAATGAAAATTTTTTTATAAATAAATTTATTTTTTATCTAGGGAATGCACCTAAATTAGATATTAAGAATAATTAAAATAGTTTCATTTGTAAAATGTGTATACTTCCAGATATGCGAGTCTCTACAGTAAAATTGTTTGTTTTCTACAAATAAAATTATGTTTATCTACCGAATAATACACCTAAAGTTAAATATTAAAAAATAAAGTAACTTATAATTTCAGTTTTAAAAAGTGTATATTTTCAAAACTGCAAATCATTTTTTTTTTAAAACCCAAAGTAAAAATTATTCTTTTTTAGCAGCTAAAATTTAGCCACTAGTGTTCGGTGGGTGTTTGTTGCTTTTCTGCCTATAAAATTCTTCTAAACAAGGAAAATTAATTCATTTTATTTTTACAAAATGGTTTTATCTAATGAATACACTTAAGATTATTTAAATGATTAGTTTTTTAATTTCAGTTTTAAAATGTAAAAGGAACAGGTGATACTCACAGATTTGGAAATACACACAAACATTCTAAAAATGAAATTAAAAGATTTTAATTTGTGTTAATTTTTTTTATTTATGGGGAAAAAATAACTCATTGCTTTTCCTTGTTTAGGAGAAATTTATTTGCAAAAGCTCAATAACAATTGACTGGTGTACCAGAAAAGAATTTTTAATTATTTTAAACATGAGGGGTTTCATTTTTTGGCTTTTAAAAAACCACATAAACTAATTTCTGGAGAGCTATACCAATTTTTCTCTCTCAAATGTGTTGTCCAAAGACACAAATATAGATAGTTTATGGGACAATTTCTTTTGTATTTTACCAATTTGTTAATAAATATGGTAGCTATTTATAGTTGACAATTTATTTGAAAGTTTAATAAATAAACTTTAATCGAAAACATGTGTCTGTCAGTGTCAGATAGTAGTTTCAATAATTTTAAAGTTCTTTGACCACACATTTTTATTACTACCAGTTGCTCTTCTTTTTTTTCTTTTTTTCTTTGCTTACTTCATAGTTTTTGAAGGAATTCGCTTCCACAGAAATGAACATCTTCCTGGTTGTAGTTTAAGGTGTCTTCTAATTGAGTGTACAATTTCAAGAATATTGATAAAGATTGATCACTTTGATTTTGCGAAACAAAGTAATATGCAAAATTTAGTCCCCAAAAAAATCATATTTTGCATTTTTAGCTGTTCAAAGCAAAATACTGTTTTAACTCGCTGTAAAAAACTAATTCAATGAATAAAAGCATATACAAATTACATATTTAGAAAGATTATTTTATTTTCTTTCTAGCCATGTGAATATTTTTAAGATTGGACCAGAAATACACAAGAAATTGCGAGTTGAACAAACTAAGTTGCAAATTTATCAATGTCAAACAAAATCAGATATTGACTGGAAATGCTATCATTACACTAGAAAATTAATGACTTTCTTAGAAAGCAAAAATACTAAATTAAAAAGTGAAAAAAAAATCAAAAACTGCGGTATCAAGGAAAAAAAACAGAAACTGATACCAAAACATAAATTGCCAAACCAACCAACTCTAGTTGGTAGACATCTATTGTCACACCGAGTCCTGTAGGACACATCTGAGGAAGTCGGATGCTGCAGTGGAGTCATGATTGAGAAGGGCAGAGAAGTGTTTTTGCTATCTCCCTAGAATGTCTTCAGTCTTGATGAGTTTGGTGATGTTGTCAGCTATCTTCAGGATGGATGTAGACTTCCTGATGGGACCCAAAACCTCATTACTTCCCCAGAAGAATTGTCTCATATTTCAGCTGTCGGCATATTGTTGTAGTTCTTCCGCCTTGGTTTTTCACCAGTGGTTTTGGATACTGTGGAGCTCCCTTCAGCAGTGAGTCTTGAGATGGAGGAATTTGTCTTTCAGTTGTTGAGATGATGGGTGGGATTCATACTCAATTTTGGCTTTCTGTTTCACTTCAATTTGTTGGGAGATTTCAGGGTCATCCTGGTAGAAGCAGTCTTGCTTGTGTCTTTTCATGTGTCTGATGATTTCTTTTGCAAATTTGTACATGGTTTTCCAAAGGGGATGTCCACTCTTCTGTGATTTGTTGAACAGAGGTTGGTACTGCAATATAATGCTTGACATTCTCTGGTCATGTTTGGATCAGTCAAATTTTACATGTCAAATTTCCATGTCACTGGGTGTTTGACATGTGTGTGTTTGCATGTTTAGATGTCAAGTTTGGATATAAACAGCCAATGTTCTACTTAATTTATTGCCTCAGAAAATGTAGAAAAATACTTCTAAATTAATTTAATATAAAAAAATTTGTCCTTACAATTTACAGTTGTAATTTTTTAAGTTAGTAATGTTCTGGATCAGTTTGAACTTCGGTTCAAATCCAGATGTTGACTAAAACTATATCCATTTGCTATAAAAAGAAACAAATTAGAAGCATATTAGTAGTGGAACAAAAACACTCTATCCTCATAGATTAAATCAAGGGACCTGTTCAAATTTTCTTGAGGATTACCCAGATTGACAGATGGCTGGAGGATATAATGGCTGAAATATTGTGATAATAACAACAAAGATGAGGAAATTTGTTTGACTAAGGATTTCTATGTTATCTGACTGCCAACAACTGACCACTGTCAAATCTCTTGGGGGATCTACTCCTTATGAGTGAGGGAATTATTTAACAGTAGAAAATAATTTTATTTCTGATATGTAAATTAATCTTTATAAACAAAGCATGACTAATAGGTTTTCATGCAACTAGAGATTTTTAAAGCTCTAGTTGCAATAAACCCTCAATAATACAAAGTTCATAATGAAAATATCAATTTCACAAACTAACAAAATGTATGCACTGACTCTGTGGACTCCCCTCTGGAATATAAGGCCATAGTCACACCACATTAACTGTTGCCTCTGTCATTTCTGTAACAAGTAGGTCTTTTTGTGTAGAGTTGCTAGCCTAACAACCCAACTGGTTTTGACATCAGAGTTGTCCTTCTTTGTGATTGGTTGACAACCAAAGCTAGAAAGCCCAGTCTGCCTTGCTATTCAACATACCAATCCCAATTTCCATGCCAATAATCACAACACTATATGCATATACTTAAAAAAATGTACAAAATTATAGAAATATTTCATGCTTACCTATCTTCACAATTTCAGTTTTAAGTTGCATTATTTTATTCATTTATTTGTATATTTTGCAAGAAATTTTTCTGTGGGATACAGTAGAGAGAACAAAAAAGATGTTTTATAAGCCATAAAATTATACCCACATTAACATTAGAGAACATTTCACATCTGAAGAGATCCACACTAGTAGATTTTCTTTAACTGAAAATTATAACAAAATTTCATCATCATATTAGTCATTAGCAGCACAAAAGATCAATTATAATGTGTATTGTGGTTGTTATTCAAAGGGAAATTTTTTAATATAGTTTATAGGATATAAACTCATATATTTTACAACCAATAAGTGAAGCACAAACAAGTAAGAGATGCCTACAAATAAATCCTACTAAATTCAGTAGATACAAAATCTTTTTACAATTTTGTACAAACATGGCCCCAAAATTAAATAATTGGTTTCTGGAACCTGATTGGATATGACAAACCATGTGATGTGCTCTCTAGGACATCCATGCAGTTGAAATTTACATGCACATGCTCCAAGTTAGCATAAAGGCCAAGACCAAAATTGCATTTCCCAATTCCCATCGATAGTGGAAATAATCGATTTTTTCATGCTTCTACGGCAGTTTTCATGTAGTTTGCAGCCATTTTATACTGGCCAGTGTGAGAGCCTATAGCTGGCTGCCACAAATAGGCAGAAAGATTCTATTGGCCAGCGTGAGAGCCAACAGCTGACTGACATGAATGTTAACTAGCATGCTAGCATGCAAAAAAAAATCGATAGCTGCATTCGTCACAAGTGGGAAAAATTTAAATCTGCATGGCACATTGGCTCATTCGCTTGCTTAAACTCAAAGTTGATTCTGAATTTGCAGAACTGGGTTGGGTGTGAAAAAGTATTTGTTGTTAACATTCTTTTTTCATTCGGTTTTTCCAGTTACGAGTCCTTTTTTAAAGCTGATCATTTTGTGTTCATTTTGTTTAGTTCTTTTTTTGTAACAGATTTAATGTTTAGTATAGAGCTTAGAAAAATTTGCAGTGTGAGATAGGCAAGAAGTAAGACATGTAGCAACATCAGTACGGCAAAGGGCACTCCTTTAAAGGCAAGGAAGGGCAAAAATATTTTATGTCAAGTGATAGCGATTTCTGTATGTCGTACAATTTTTGAATCAAGCATGGGCAATGCTGGGCCATGCTGCTAGTATATATATATATATATATATATATATATATATATATATAGATAGATAGATAGATAGATAGATAAAGTATAAAGAAAATTTAATAATTATAAAATAAAATCCACATGTATGCAAAATGCAATAAAACTAACAATCCCAGCTATTCACTTTCATAGACAGTAAATATATGAGATCTTGAAATCATTGTGTGATGATGATGATCATCACACACATACATACATACTTACGCAAATTCAAATTATACAACAACAAGCATTCATTGGATAATAAATCAACACTACTGTGTAATGGACAATTTATAAATCACAGCTATGCGACAATTTTATAATCGCTATATTTTCATGTAGTCGATTTTGTACACTTTTGGGAGAATTGGATCCCAGAAGTTTTTGTGAGTCTCCCCAAAGATTACTCGCTGATTGGTCAATGCCAACCAATTAGATTGTCTGCACATGAAGAGTAAATCTTCCCGCACATTGCTTTCAGAGCTGATGATCACCTATATAAGCAAAAAATATTCTTAGTAAATTAGTGAGAATTCAGCTGCCACAGCAATCCATGACAGTTGAAACCATGCGCCAATCTTCTCACTCACACCACCACTCACATGCTGAATATTCCCTATACTCATATAATCTTTTTTCTTACACAGCAAAACTGTTGAAAACATTTATTACCAGAAACTATTACAACCTTATTGCTTTCAGTGAACTTTGGATCAATTGATAGTTAAAAAGAGACAACTCTTGTTTTACTCAATGCATGCTTTTCTTTCACATCCTTGTTTGTACATCTTGTTAAATACAAATTTTATGTGTAATGATGTCTTTGGCTTATCTTTTTCTTCACATCATTTTGGTTTCCTAATCTAAGTTAAATAAATGTGGTGAAGTTCGCCACAATTGCATCATTTTATTTTAATTATTAAATTTTCTTTACATGCTCTTGATGTATATTTAAAAGTAATTAAATTCTACTTACTGAAAGTATTTTAAAAATGAAGCTTATTAAATTTATTTTTAAATACAAATATTTGCTGTTTGTGTAATTTCAACTGTATCTATTTTTACTTACAAAATGTTTGGTTAGTGTCAGTTTTTCTATTCATTTATTAAAAAATAAAATTTTACCTGCTTTTAACTGATAACAGTAAAAGATTTTTATTGTTATCACAGTTTTTCTTTATATATTCAATGTAAACAGATATCTTATCAAGTAGAAAGAGTGACATTAAAAATTTAGTGGAAACAAAAATAAAATTTATGTCATCAATATTAGTTAAGTGAAAGACTAATAAATTTAAAAGTAATATTTGCTTTTTGTTCTTCTGCAAAATTTAAAATAAAGGAATAATATGTTATTATTTTTTTTAATTCATTGAGATTTTGTACTGAAATTTTGTTTGATCTGGAGATAAAATCTGGCTCAGTAATATCTTTTTTTCAACTTTTATTAAGTTTCTCATTAGGTTGTGTGGAAAATAATGTCTGATTTTAGAATAAAGCTTTTAATTTTGTGCTAATATATTATAATAATAATTGTACAAAACTATATTACTCATTTCTAATGATTAAAGTGTCCGCTATGTTAATTTTACATAAATCTCTTTCAGAAATTAACTTAAAATCTTATATACCCCACATCTTGAATATGAAAAAAAAGAAGAGATGCCTTTATCTTTTTGCATGTGTTCAAGCTTTGTGATAATGCTTCTCAAACTGCTGCCAACATTTATAGAGCATGAAGCGAAAGTTCCACTTGTGATCAGAAAGTATGGGCTTGGTTTTTGAAGTTCTGCAATGGAGATACAGGTCTTGAAGATTAAGATGGCAGAGAATAACCATCTGCAAATGACAATCACCATCTAGTTGAACAAAACACATGTCAAAGTGTCAGAGAAATGATGTCTCAAATAATGGGTGTCAGCATTTCAACAATATTAGACAATCTCAAAAAAATTGGCAAGGTGAAGGAACTCAATAAATGGGTTCCACATAAACTTAAAGTTTTGAAGTGTGTTCAATACTGCATCTACAAAATTTGAATGCTCCATTTCATGATCGAATAGTGACTTGTGATGGGAAATATATCTTTTATGACAATCATAAATGATTGGCTTAATGGCTTGATCATGTCAAAGGACCCAAATATTTTCCAAAATCAAAATTGCACCAATAGAAGATTATGGTGACAGCATTGACTTTATTCATTACAGCTTTCTGGAATCTAACCAGAGCATCACTGCCAAAGTTTATTACAAGTAACTGGATGAAATGTGGATTCATTTCAGCAAAATGAGAATGGAACTGGTTAATTGTTGAGGTCCAATTCTGCTTCATGGCAAGAATTTGCAACACCTTCCATATTCCTCTGATCTCCGCCTGCTGATTACCTTTTTTTCAAGCATCTTGACAATTTTTCAGCCAAAAGACTTTCTGTTGCCAAGAACATGCAGAAACTGCTTTCAAAGATTTCTTTTAGAGTTTTATTGTAAAGGCATAAATAAACTTGTAACTTGATGGCAGAAATGTATGGATGTTCAGGTTTTCCTATCTTGACTGATTTAAAATACATTAATTCTAGAATAAAAGTTGATTCTAAAATTGGCTATTATTTTCCAAACAACCTAATATCAATAAATAAAAATAAAATTGTGTGGGTATGTGTCTATGTTATCAGAAGAATCTCATGCAGAGCTTCCCAACTTTTTTTTCCATTTGGCTACATATTTGTAAAACTTAAATTAAATCAAACTTAAAATGTATATAAAAAAAGAAATAGATCAATGAAAAATTTACTTAACAATTAAAGAAAAATTATTGGTGACATTAATGTCAGACAACTAGTTTAGAAAGCTCTGATTCACTACACAGAGATGAGTGACTTGCTCATTTATGACATATAGAAATCATAATTATTCAATGGTGTATTATTTCTATATTTATTCCAATATAATTTAATTATTTTTTCTTTTCATTAAAAAAAAACTTACTATGAAAATATTTTCTCCTTAATAAAGTTTCAGTACTTTTAGTTTCAGATTAAACTTATTTTTTAATATCACATAATAAAACTTAAAAGTACAAACTTTAAATTATGTTATGATTATTCGATAAAGGACTAAAAAATTAAGGAATGTCAGCTACTTTAAGCCTTAAGGGCTCTAGAATAAACGTCGTGAACTTGCAATAAAAATCACAATCATACCTACTGAATTAAACAAAGCCTATTTCAATTTTTTTTTCTAAGAAAGAAAAATGACAATTTGTTTGTAAAATGACCCTTTATTATGTTAAATGCAAATACTAAGTCTTTTTTGTGAACTCTTCTTATATACATTTTTTTTTCTTTCATACATTTTTGACATGTTTATTCAGGTTCTTTCATTCAATATTTCAATTCACTACTTTCCTTTATCAGAATAAAATAATTTTCTACATTAAAAGCTTTTTTCTCCAAACTTATCACTGGTGAAAACTACATGTCTCGAACCTGTATATTTTCAAGTGCGAGACAAAAGTTGAAATAAAAAAAAGAAAAAGGAAAAGAAAGAAATTCGCGCTTGCAAAAGTGGTTTTTTTTTTTTGTGAGAGGAGGCATAAGGTTAGGGTGCTGACCTAAAAATGCGTTATTCAAAATTTAGACATGAAATAAGCAAACCACAAAACTAAAATTAAATATAATTTAGAGAGGGTGTATGTAAAAACCTGGCATAATTTTTATTAACTTATTGTTTATTTTTGTGAATGTGGGACAAAAATAATGTACATTGTAGCTAACACGTTCTATTTTTGTTTCATTTGAAGTTACAGAAAGCTAGCTTGTTTCTGATTGGTCAGTTGATATGCGTTTTTCCCCGAATCTTTTTGCTTGTGTTTTCATATCACGCGAGCGTCACATTCCTTATCATTAGATGTGAAAACATTATTACTGTCGACAGCTATATCACAAAATTTACTGGTATGTATAATAATGTTTATTTTAATGGATATTTTCACAAAATTTAATTCTTGCAGATATAGACTGAGTCTATAAAAACTATCAGTTACTCACGTACTCATGACTGACACTTGTAGGAAAAAAAAAAAAACAGGAGGTCGTTGGATTAGGAAAAATATTTTCGTATAGTTCTGTTTTTGAACAAAAATACCATCACTTTCTATCGATTTCTGTTTTGTTGTACATTAATAATAGCGTCTTTTTTATTTCTGTCTTTAACCAACTTTTATGTAACCGAAGTGAAATTCCATCTGTCACTATTTTATTTCGCAAACAAATCCGCATTAAATAATTAGAAGACCATTACAGTGTTCCCATTTCTCTGACGGTTATTCGGAGTCGTGTATCTTAGAAATTTTAGTTTTCTTATCCCTTAGCAAATTTCATTTGCGTTCCAAAATATTTTTAAAAGTAGTTCTTGGTTTTTATTTGAAAAATATCAGTACTTTCTCACGAAAAAAGAAAAAAATATATCTTGGCGTTTTATTGCCAGTAACTGTAACATAACGTAATTTTCTGGTTTTGAAAGAAATATAAATTTCTTCATTATACCTCCAAAATTTGATGTGAAAAATATCTACAATGTAGGTAGAGAATCTGCACAACTCACAAACATGGATCTGAAAGTAAAAGATTTGGAAGATAAAATAAAAAAAAAGAAAACATTGCTGGAAAGGTTTGAACGCCAATGTTTTTTTTTTTAATAATTTCCTTTAATTTGTAAGTTATGATGAATAAATTTAAATGATTTGCCCACTTAATACTACGTATGGTTAAGGTAAGGAGAATTCAAACATTCATTCAATAATTTAAATTTAAAATAAAATTAATCGATATATTTCTGCTTTCAGTTGTTATAATCCTGCATTTTGAAAATTTTGTTAATAAATGGATTTTCACTTGAAGCCAACTTATTGTTTCCAGTGAATTAAATTTGGCAGAAGATAAAATTACAGACCAGATTTCTTTTTCAAATTATAATCACAAATATTCAAATGGTAAATCGACCTAAACATCAAACAAAATAAATAAAATTTATTATTTATTAGAACGTAAAAGCAAAAACTTTTTACTTTTAGCACCATAACTTAATTATTTCCCCTCGCCTATATGTGTAAAATTAAAATAAAAATTTATCTGGAGAAATTTAGAAACATTATATAACAGGTTTTTAAAAAGGATCTCAAATAACAATAATAAGTATATGTATAAAAGTATTACATACACATGCTTCCGTTAGTATTTTTGACAGACTTGCATTTGAAAATAATACCATTGTTATCATTGCAAAATAAATCTGTAGATAAAATTTCTCCACTTTTAATGAGAATGGACGCTATTTTTTCTTAGTTTAGTTTTTCCTGATCAATGAATTATGATATCGCACACATTATATAGATAGTTTGAATAGCAACTTGATGTTGCATTCATTTAGATAAGGAATAGTTGTATGAGTGTTTACCAGAGTTAACCACTGAAAACAGTTTGCCCACAACTTCTATCTGAGAATAAAGGTTGTCAGTGTTACTGTCATTCACATTGTCTCATATAGTAATTGGGGAAACCAGCTTTCACGAGATTGTTTGTAAAAGCTTTAAATTTTCTCTTGTGCACAAAATCCATAAAAAAAAAAAAATCTGATTATTTTTTATGTGCCAATTATTTACAAATAACATTTAGAGACGATACTTTAACTTTAGATATTATATTATTCATTCAGAATTGTAAAAAATGTTGATATGACAAATTTATAAATGAGAAAAATATTTTTTGTACTTTTATTGTAAAAACAAAATTCTGCAAACAGTGTTTGTAGTCAGTGTCTGAAAAAGTTTCAATTTTTTAATTTATGATGGTGTTTTTGATCATTTGATTTGTTTAATAGTCCTGTTAATTTTTTTCAAAGAGGCACACGTAGATAAATTTACACATTTCCTTCTCAAATTAAGTAATGATTTTTTTGTCAAAGGTAAAAAAGTTTTTAAATTAAATAAATTGAAGCTGATGATTCTGTAGATTAATTCCTTGCTCTAAGTTTGAAAGTTAATGAGAATAATTTAAAAATTCAATTTGATGTTTGATCTAATTATGAGATGTTTTTTTTTTAATACTGATTTCTATACACTCAAGTACTGATCCTTAATAATCATTTTTTAATTGAATGAGACTAAGTAAAATAAATGCACATATTGGTAGGTGTGGGTATGAAATTTTTGTTTTATTTGTTCATCAGCACAGTACTCATTTTCTTAAGTCTCTGTTTTTATTCTTAATCCTCATTCTCAAATAATGAATTTTATTTCTGCCAGCAGTTATCAAATAACCCTTTTTTCTTTTAGATTACTTTCCTTATTGAAATATTTTAAGTATTAGAAATAGCTGTTGATCAGCCAATTATGTTAAATTTTGTTGAAGTTACTTAATATTGTTGGTGAAAACACTGTATTTCGTGAGAAGTAAAAAGGTATCCAAACCAATAACCTTTTATTTTAAATGTGGAAAAATTAAGTAGTCTAAAGAAAAGTTTTCCAACTTTTCTTTAAAGACAAAAATGAAGATACAGACAAAAAAGTATATTTAAGGTGTATTGTGCAGGATTGAATGTTAACAAATAAGAAAAACATTTAGAATGAAACTTCTTCATGATAATGAAGAATGGGTACCGTAAAATTAATAGCTGCTGTACTAATTTCATTTCCAATATAAAAGTACAGTCTATGCTGATAAATATTCATAAAATCAAACTCCATATGTATAAAACAAAATAATTTAATACCAATTTTCTTAGTATTGATTTTTGAATTTTTACGCCATATTTTTCAATTAAAGCATTGACCCCAAAATTGAAAAAAGCCTTTTTTATTACGATCAGATTTTTTTTTAATCCCTTGGTTGGGCTAAGATCTTATCAGCATTAGAACTCCTATATATATACATACACAAACTAACCAGTTATAAGCACATTCCTTTGCATAATGAATGGTGAGCATACTCATCTCACTACTTCATTTTTAATAGTTTTAGTAGTGATTTCAGTTCTCATTGTGTACTCTAATACAGTTACTTTACATTTTTTTTAAATCATTTTTTCATGGAAACTAAGAAAAAAAATCAGTTTTTGTAGTGTAATGGAAAATATATATATATTTTTTAAAATATGCGTATTTGTCCTTATAGCCTTTATAAATTTAGCTGTAATTTGAGCATGACACTCATTAACACTTAATTTTCTGTTACCTTTGTTAATGTCATTTCATGAACTTTTACAATTTAATGTTAAGTCAGATTTGAACCATTTGGCATTTTCCTATTTCAACTGGGCTATTTGAAAAAGTTCAGCTAAAATTTTCTGTACACATTTAGTTTTACTGCAAATTTGATTTCATAGTTTGGCTTATTTTTCTTTTTTTCTCGTTAGCAGGTAGCAGATAATTTGACTGATGCAAAACGTATGCGGAATTTCAAGTTTGATTACTAGCAGTAAAAAAGAAAACATGGCAGCAGAAACCTGCCATGTATGTTCAGCACAATCTCATGTGTTACAGACATCAGAATCTAGTGATGTTGTGGAGGAGAACAGTGTAACAAACAGCGAAAGTACAGTAGCATTGGATCCACATTCGCAAGATGTGGACCATCACCACACCTTTGTCTCCTGTGGACAACTGCTACAGGTTTTGGGTGACCGCTTTTACTGGATGACTTGTGGACGAAATCTAAAGCTTTTAGCAGATAGATTCTACTACCTGCAGTTGCTTGTACAAATCACTACTGGAGGAAATATCACTCAATAAGTTTAACTAAAAAATGCAGATTTTTTTTTTTTTTTTTTTTTTTTTAATTTCTGGCTGTTGGCATTCAAGAGCTCTGAAAACAATATACAATAAATATTTAGAAAATTAAATGCAAGTGAGTTTCTTCTGCCAAAAACAGGTTTAGTATAAAAAATATCACAAGATCTATCTTTTCAATAAAATATGAAATCTTTTTATAGATTTGTTAATCTTTGGGAAAAAAATTATGCATTCATTGCAAAATCTTTTAAAATTCCTTTTTTTTAGGAATGTAAAAAAAAAACCCAATAAAACATGCCCATTGGAGCATAAAATGATACCTTCTAACATTTATTGCCTAATATAATTAATTTATATGAATGCTGTTTTTAATAAGAATTTAATTAATATATTAGAAAATGTACAATTTTTTAAATAGATAAAGTTTAAAAACTCATGAAATGATTGCCATTGTTTTATCTGCAAACATTATTGCAGTGAATGTATTGATATCAATATAAATTTTGATTAAAGACAATTTTCCCTGCAATAATTTCTTCATTTTAAAGACACAAAAATTATTGCAAAAAAGATCATTGCTTCCATCCCAAACTGAGTATCTTGCTTTTTTTTTATGTTAATCAGAATTCTATAATTTTTCTTAATTTCAAAAATGATCTGGGGAGAAATGTTTATTATTTTAAATAAAGATACTAAATTAAATGAATGTACATTATCATATGAATTTGGGGCTTTTCATTGCAAAAATATCTTTATCATTGTATGAGAACATAATTTTCTCATAAATTGAAATATACTGAAAGGCAAAATGATAAATTTAAAATAGATCTTTGGTATAAGGTCCTTGGTAATTCTATGACACTTAAGTGTCATAAGATCAAAAGAAGTATTTTAAAAATTTAAATATGTAATACTAAGTTTGCAGAAAATTTGCCTTTGTTGAAACTTCACATGGAAAAATGTCAGAATTTTTCCTGATTAAATAGAAGAAAGATTTAACTCATTGCAGCTGAGATGAAATGTCAATGTATTTTATAGTCTTGAGCAGAATATTTGCTTCAAAAGTTGATTCAGCCTACTAGAATTAATTTCACATACCAATAATTTGAATTTATTATTTCCAGTAAGAACAATGTCAGATTTTATTTTCAAGAAAAATTTATCAAGCATAACTAACATTTGAAAATATTTAATTTGCACAAGTAAATATTTAATTTTTTTTTTTTCAAAATTAAAGTAAGACATTTTCTGTTACTAAGAGTATTTCTTTTTGTTTTAATATTGAAACTTGTTTGAGATTCACTGTAAGCTATATATCCATTATGATGCAGTTGATTTGTAACAAATCAAAATGATTCCTATTATAATTATTATTACTATTTTATGATCTGTTGCTTTTATTTTGCATGTGATCATTTATCTGAATAGTGATGAGTGTTTGTTATGTATGAACAATTGTATATCACTGCTGATTATATCAGTAGTTCAAACTCTTTATGTAACTGTTATATACTCTTATCACATTTTGTATATCTAAAAATATTTAATAAAATAATTGATTTAACTATTTGCTTTGTTGCTTCCCTGCTTCAAATTTTTAAAGTAAAAAACTTTTGTTAACATAGATTTTTATTTTTTTGTAAATTGCAATGAATTCTGATCTATATATACTTTATTTTATTCTTTGTTAACATGTGTCCTTTGTTTAAAATAAACTTTAAGCATCTTATTCCTTGCATATAAAGTTACAAACCATGTCAATCTTACACCTACCATTGAACCATATAAACAGTTGAGATTCTTTTTAGTTTGTAATTTGATGATGGCTATTTTAAATTAATTCCAGCACTTGTTTCCTTAAATTAAAATAAGCTTTATTAAAATATAAAAGTAAACTATGTTTTCTATTTCAAATTCTGAAACAAGAAAAAAAGATTAACTTAGATTTAATTTAATGTATAAAATAATTTTGTGCACAATATCAAGTATTAGAAAATATTTTAACTTATGTATATCATGCAATTTGGATTAGATAAAAAAATAGGCCTAGAAAATCTGCCATTAGGTAAAAATCATGTCAATTTGTTCTATTATTTGAAGAAAAATGAACTTATCAAAAGTATTTTAAATTACATATTCTCAGTACCTATAAGAGCATCTAGCAAAGCAAATTTGCTAGTGTCATGAGTTTAGTATCTCTCACTTGTACCACATTAAGGTAAACTTAGTAAATAGGTATAAGAGAGTGTGTGTGTGTGTGTATATATATATATATATATATATATATATATATAGGCCTGCCTCATACGTGAGATAGTTATATACTTCCAATTGACACCACAAGTTAATGTTCAAGCTAGGGGTTGAAATTAATGTTCTTTTCCTGGGATGATAGAATATTAGTTTGAGACAATGCTAGGATGATATAAAATTTTATTTTAAAAGCAGCTATTTTCTTGAAATAAAAAATTTTCTTTTCAACATGTACACAAACAAAAAATAAACAAAACTTAAGTGCTTTTTAAACTTGTGAAGGTTGAAGGACTTAAATTTAGATATTTCTATTATCTCTAAATTTAAAAAAAAAAATAGGATTTTGCTTTAATAAACAAAGCAAACATTTTTTTTCTGTCAATTTTTGGTTAAAACTTGAATGAACCATGGCTGATTATAAACTATATTTAAAATACAAAATTTATAAAATAATAAGCAAACAGAAAATTTAGTCATGATGTGAGGCAAGTAATTTTAAATGAAATGTTTTTGATAAACACTTTAAAAAATTTTTGTTGTGAATAGTTGGAAAGTTTTAATATTCTTTATATAAAAAAAATGAATGCATAGTACATAAGTCAGATATAAGTTACTCTGAGCATGAAAATTAATAGCATTTCCATGTAAAATTGAAGGTTTGAATAAAAATAATGTGAAATTTGTAAAAATAACAGTAAAATTTAACCAATTTGTTTTTGTATTTATTCATTTTTAAAGCTTGGTTTAAATATTTTAGCTTTTTAATTTCTTCAACATTCTAATGCTGTTTTTATTATGTTGCTAACAACTATAAATAATGAAATTAAAAATGAATTTTGATTTTGGGATGATTTAAATTTTCAGGACAGTTCTGGGATGAAGGTGAAAAAGTTAGTCTGGAACCTAAAAGCCATGATTTTGAATGATTTTTGAGGCAGGCTATCCACATTTAGACCATTAGTATAAAAAAAAAAAAAAAAAAAAAAAAAAAAGAGCAATATAGATGAATATTGTAAATTCAATAGGAATATGATATTCACTAAGTTTTGTCAACCCAGCAAATGTTTTGAGGTTAAGATTTATATTCAATTTTCCATTATCTTTATTTAGCATTCTTAAACATAAGCCCTTATTTTCAAACTTGCCATCATTTCTTCTTTTATGTGTTGTGTCCTTTCAGGATGTAGGCAATCATGGCTCCCCACCTCCTCCTGTAGCTCTCAGTAATTTCTTTTGTCTTTTTGTTATTTCTCCCAGACCCTGTTCTGCCATCCACTTGCCCGTTAAGTATGTCATGCGTGGCTTTCCCTTGTTACTGTTATTTTTACAAATTTCACATTATTTTTATTCAAACCTTCAATTTTACATGGAAATGCTATTAATTTTCATGCTCAGAGTAACTTATATCTGACTTAATTCTGTGCTGTGAATATCAGATTTTCCAAGCTCTCCTTACTCATTATGTGTCACAGAAATTTCAGCTGCCTCTTTCTGATGTTAGCTATAAGTTTCCTCTTTGCATCTTTTCCAAAACCTCGTTGTTGTTCACATGTTGGTCCATGATATCCTTAGCATCCTTCTGTAGGACCATACTTTTGTTGCCTTGTGTCTTCTTCATCTTTGAGGAAACCATCCAACATTCGCTACCGGAAAGGAGGACCGATATCATGTAGCAGTTCAGTACTCTTTTCTTTGTTACCAAGGAAACCCGTAATACTCTGCCTAGCTTTTGGAATGTATCCCAATGCATCTTCAGATCTCAGAGTCACACTTTCTGTCCTCTTTCACAACACTTCACATATTTAAATTTCCGCATATGCTTGATTATAGTGTCCCTGACCTGTAAATTACATTTCGGGTTCATCTTTTTGTTGATGACCATGCATTTTGTCTTTAGTTTACGCATAGTAGAGAGTGAGAAAAAGGGACTATCTTCTGTAGGAGGTTTTGTAGTTTCCTTTCCATGTCTGCTATCAGCACTGTAGATCAGTGTATCTTAAGATTGTGGGTGCCAATGATGAATCCAGGCAGGATTTCCAGTTCTCTCAGAATTGTCTTGCTGTATAGGTTGAATAAATCCTCGCCTTATGCCCCTTTCTATTTTTGTATATCTATTGAGCTCATTTTTTATCTTTATGCAGGCAGTTTGCTGCCAGTAGAGATTTTTGATTATTCTGTTTTTCCCCAAATATGTCAAGGTTGCTGAGCAGCTATAATAGATCTTTGTGGCATACTTTTGCGTAGTCGATAAAACACAGGTGCACTTTCTTCTGCATTTGTATTGCTCTTTTTGATAACATTCTGAGCATGAATATCGCTTACCTTGTTCCAGTGTCTTTAATGAACCCACACTGTTCTTGTCCTATCTGGCCTGATTCTGTTGTGCACTCTATTCATCAGAATACAGATGATGAGTTTTATGTGACTCATTAGGCTGATTGCTCAGTGGAGTTCACATTCGTTTGTGCCTGGTTACTTAGGCAGTGCTATGAAGATAGATCTGCTTAAATCTTACGGTATATCTCCACTGTTGTAGATTTCATTTATTTCTGTAATCTCGTCTATGCCAAAATCATATAAGGCTGTCAGCATCTCAGTTACAATTCCATCTGACCCTGTTGCCTTGTTTCTGTTCAGTTTGGCCAGTGCAGCTTCTACATCTGTTTTTAGAATTTCAGGCCCGTCGGTAATTGTGCATTGTCAGTTATTCTCTTTTGTAGTGGAAGAGTTTTCCAATATATTCGTTCTAGTGCTGAAGAATTTTTTCCTTCTCTAATATGAGCATTCCATCCTTAGATTTTATGCAGCCTATTGACGAGCATGGCCATATTTGTTTATGCATATCACCTTTGTCTGTGGTACTCGATCTCTCTATTTCTGCACATTTTTCATTTAGCCACTCTTCTTTAGCCTGCCTGAAAATAGAATTGAAATGGGGAACTGTAAAGATTTGGTAGCTAGTCATCAAATCTTAGTAATAGATAGAAAATCGGAAATAGAAAAAACAAATAAAACCAATGAATCAAATTAAATCAAGAGGAAAAAAGCTACCAAGTGATTCTATAAATAAAAAAAATGAATGCAATATCACTAAAGATTAAAGAATGATTGATGCTTTGATTGGAAAATTGTGAATACAAGAATATAAGGCTACATTTTTGTCTAGGTTTTCCATCAGTGTTGGAATACCATAGTTTGTTGGTATTGTAAGGTATGGCCGAGTTGATTTGGGTTTGATATTGATACTTCAATCTCCAAACCATGCCTCACCCATGAGCCATCATTGAATGAAGGCTTTGTTGCTGGCATAATTCTTGATTTTTGCAGCAGCATGTGTATAAAATTGAAGAGTAAATTTTTCATTTGGTATTCATCTTAGGAAAACTTTTCTAAGGGATTGATTGCTGATACCATTGCTAGTCATGATATTAAACTGGTTTGATACTGATGATAAAACAAGATATAATTTTTCTTAAGATGTTAAAATTAGAAAAAAATGTCGTCTTAGAAAGTTACAATTCAGAAATTATTGATCACATTCTTACATTAGAGATTTTTTTATAGAAGTGGTCATTTACTCTTTTCTCTCCTAAAAATTACATGGTTATAAATTTCTCCAAAAATAACCAGTATAACAGAAAAATCACCATGGCATACAATAGCAGCAACAATAAGCATGATTGAAGATGGTAAAAAGGCCTAAATACTTTGGTTTAAGTAATTGCATATTTTATTCAATATATGTAACAAAGACAATTTATTAATCTGAAGTTATTTTTGGTATTTCTTGTCAAAATTTAGCTATTGTCATTAATAGTAAAAAATGAAATTCATTAAACTAGATACTAGATACTTGATACATTGACACTTACAATTCATGGGGGTTAGTTGGTTAGGATTTTGGTATGATTTAAATAGGTCCAAAAAAAAAAAAAAAAAAAAAAAAAAAAAATATGAAAGAGGAAACAATTTTTGTAGCTTAGCATTCATTTAACATTTCCTTAAACCACAATATTTGTCAGAATAAAAAAGATGTTAACAATTTAGAAGAGAAATAAATACAATCACAAATTGATCCCCGATTTTTTAATGTTATTGGACTCAGCAGCTTTGAAACTGATGACATCTTTGATATTTGCTTATATATTTTATAAAAACATTTTTTTTTTTGGTGGGTGGGGGTGCACATGTACAAATATTGGGGTATAATAATTATCTTAAATGAAGAATAAATGCATATATTAATTTATGTAAATTTGTTCTTTAATTAAAAATTTAATTAAACCACTAGTTTATTTAACAAATTTTTGCAAAAAGAAAAAAAATGTTTTCATACACAGAGTTATCTCTGCAAAAAGTCTAAGATTGATTTTACACTATTTATATTTTGAATATGACGCACCAGAAAAAAAAAATTTATTCTGACAAATGTCACACCTTTAGGGAAGTCTAATGAATGCTAATCTAGAAAAATTATTTCTATAAAAGTTTTTTACTACTTTTGACAAGTGGACCAATCTTAAGTAGTGCCACATTTCTTATTTTATAGTGTAGTGAAAGAAAGTTTTCTTGTATGTAAAATTAATCACATTGAAGTGAACTAAATTATGAAATTTGTTGATATAAATCTGAATCACTTGCTTCACGCTGCCTTCATTTAGAAGGCCTAAATTTATTGCTTCTAAAAAATTGAGCTGAAATGCCTTTATGACTTTCTACAAAAAAAAAAAAAAAAAAAAAAAAAAAAAAAAAATTGTTAAAAATAATTATCATATCAGATACATTTTTTTTTTTAATCATTTCACACCAATGACTGTAATAAATACAATTAAGACACCAGGGGTTAGTGAGAGTGAAAGAAACAGAAAAGACAATTGAAAGAACAGGATTCAAAAAGACATGGTGATTGACGTTGCATTTATATTGTTGAAGATTTAAATTGATTCAATATTGTTATCTTTTTAAAAACATCAATTTGTTTTATTCATATAAATAAATCTATTGTGAAGTCCTTTTGGTAAAATGGTAGAGAAAAAACAACAATAATCAATACCTGTAAGTAGTTTAGTAACTCAGTTGAGTTTACGATTATGAAATCATACCATTAAATGTTTATGTCTTTGCTAGAATGCACTAGGATTTGAAAATGAGGTTAACATTGATAAGATAAATATAAACTCACAATTTAAGAGTAAAAAAAGTAACAGGAAGTGATGTCAAGAGACTGTTAGTAGTTTATCAGTTGGGAAATATGAGCAAAGTGTTTAGGTTTCTGGTAGGACGATAAGGAGAAACGTATAGAGTTTCACGTGTTTCCTATCTTAGTTTTAGGTGTAAAACACTGCAAATACACATTGGTAATAGATCAGCCAGTTATCTAAATTAGTGATTAATGATTAGCTGGAATAATAATATCTGTACATCAATATACTTGTAAATGAACTTACCAGTTACCGTTTTTTCAGTTGTCAAAGCACCAGGCTGAGTTTGAATTATATATATGTTGGTTACAAACAATGTAGACTTAAATGTTTGTAAATAATTATGTAATCAGTTTGATGATAGTACAAAACATTTCATATAGATTTACAAATGACACAATGTAAAAATAAACAGTGAAAACTGAATACACAGGACACTTATTTATTGATAGAATTTATACATCTTAGAAAAGAAAAAAAAATCAAAATATGAATTGGCACAAAATTGTAATTTTATTTAATATTATTTTTTTTAAGCTTTATCAACAAATAACAGGGCAATACAATTATTACTAGAAATTTTCAGTGGGGGGGGGGAGTTATGAAAGGATCAACCTCTGTTCTATTTTCATACATAAAATGCAGTACAAACATACAAATCCTTCAATACTGTAGATTTTATACACTTGCTGTTTTAACCAAAGCAGCAATCAAATAGAGATAATAAACCAAATCCATGTTCTAAATTTAATTAATGGTTATGATTTCAATCAGTAGTTCATGTAGAAATCTTTTAGAATGTAAAATGTAACCAGAAAGAAAAGATAGATATTTATGGTGCATTGTTTTTTTTTTTTTAATTTATTATTATCTTTGGTTTGTTTTTTGCTTAATGGAGCATCAACCACTACAGGGTTATTTAAGGCCAGATAGAGGTTTTGAATCGTGGTTGTTTTGGGTATAGTTTGATTTATGTGGATCTTGATAGTTTTAGTTACAGGTTAGTTGTTGAAAGTTTTTTTTTTTTTTTTTTTTTTACTTCTTTTTAATCAGTTATTAGAGATGCTGGTTTCTAATAAAAGTTGCTTATTAGAGTTTGCATTATTTTTTGTGGGGATTTTTATGAAATCTGAAGGGTTCTTTTTCCTTTTTTTCAGTTTTCAAAAATATATTAAAGGGTTTTATATGGTTTTGTTGGGAGAATTTATAGTTTTATATTTTGGTACAAGTTTGATTTCCTTTAAGAAGCTAAGGATATTGTTTAGTTTAGTGTTTTGAAAGAGTTCTTTTGTATTGTTTGCTTGATATTTTGTTCGGGTTTGACTAAGATGATGGCAGCTGATGAACATATGTTCGACTGTGAGAAGTACTTGACATCTATAGCACAATGGGGGAGAGTTTCATTTTTAGTAAATGTGAGTGCCAGATGTGTATGACCTATTCAGAATCTGGATCAAACTATTTCCTTCTGTCTTATTTTTGTGAAACCTCAGAGCCATTCTCCTATAGTTGATTGAATTTTTATTTTGTAATTAATTTTCATGCATGTACAAATGAAAATATTTATTTTAGGTACTTAAAAATTAGTCAGACTTTTATATTTTTGGGGTTATTAAAAGAAATGCTAAAATGCTACTAATAGTAGCCAAAATATATTTTTGGTAAGATATTAAATAAATGTATTAATTTGAAATAAAATATGAACATTTATTTTAATACAGATTCTCGTTTGTGCTTCTAAAAAAAATTAATGTAAACATTGAAAATTTTGGTAAAGAGAAACTTATGTTCCTAAAATATTAAATTACAAATTAAATGCATTTATTAATTAAAATAAATGTTATCAAAACAATTGTCAAATATCTATAGTTAATAAATGTTTTTTTTTTTTTTTAGCTATTAAATAAATCTTCATGATTCAAGAGGACATTTTATCACCAATATAAATAAGAAGATGATTCTCAAGAACAAAAAGCATAAAATTTCAATGTTTATAACATTTTCTTTATATAAGAAATGTTCCTGGATCAAAATTTTAAGTAACTCTTGACAATGTCTTTTTTATTCATTTTTTTTTTTTTTTTTGCACAACCATCAAGTAAGGATAAATGTAAAAAGAAGTATATAGAATTTAATTTCATTGATAAAACAAAGAACTAGAGTAAACAGTTGGAACATCTCAACTGTCTAAAGTTTTTATGAATGAATTCCGTTTTATAAATGATGAGAAGCATTCTTTGCTTAGCAAATATCAGCAGTATCAAAGATCAGATAGTTTTTGTGCCAATGAAGTAGTTCTACACAAATGCATGTGTAAATCTAGAGAAGGAAAAAATAAAGTACAATATAGGGAGTATTGGCAGTATGTGTAAATTCTGAACACACCTCCATTAGAAAGTATTAGTTCAGGCATAGATGAAACAAATGATTACAAACTAAAGAAAATGTAGTTACAGAAGTCAGCAATGGTTTAGCATTAGCAAGACAACTTAGGTTAAGTCAGACACAGCCACACTTATAAGACAACAATTTATAAACTTTCACACCCAATGCATCAGCACACCATGTACAGTTTACTGTTGAATCATGTGCATTATAATTAGCTACTGTGGAGAAAGAGTCAGGTCTTAGTATTTAGCATTGGTGACTGACTACAGCCATATTGGGTTATATGCCTATAGTAAATGTTATTACATTTATGTGACCTTCGTCTTTAATTCTAAAAATTATGTACACAGCTAAATGGTTTGCATATATTAGCTCTTTTGAGTATTAAATAAAACAATAGCTTTATGGACTATATACAAATATTCACAGACATAGTCATTTAGAATATTTTAAATTCAGAAACTAATATAAAGTAAAATGTAGATTAACACAATTTTTAAATATATACATAATTTGATAGCATTGGGATCATTTGATAATGTAAGAGAAGAGTTTTTTTGTTTTTTTTCAAACAATTGAGAAAACAGTATAACTAAGAGAAGGTATCTTGATTTTCCTCATTTTATGTAAAATTTATTTTCATTAGTAAAAATTAAACTATCATAGCAGAACTGCATATAAGATTTTTTTTTAATAGCACCAGGTTGACAAAGTAAGAATAGCAAAATACAAGAGTGAATTAAAACTAATTTATGTACCAAGTTAAACTTAAATCAATTTAAATTAGTAGTTATTTCAACATAAGTTTTCATCTCAAATTATGCCTTGTTAGAGAATAATATTCTATATTATAAATAATCTTTTTGGGCATATAAAATTAAGCAAAATAAATTAATATTACATTTTAACCAATCCTTTAATCTTTAAATAAATATTTAAAATAGGATAATTTTTTTAAGTATTGGAAATGCAGGTTTTGACCAGAATGCATAAAAAGAAAATATTGCTTTTTATTAACGTGTTTCTATAATGAATAACTGTCCCATTTTTGTCTATCTTGCTATTCATTGACTGTAGGCTGATAGTCTTTTTAGTTTAAACGTTATTGCTAATTTTACATATGTAATCCTGAATTGTATTTTGTAGTTTCAACTGCAAATTAAAGGTTCTTCCCTCAGTACCTAGATTTGACACACATTTACATTGCATTCTGTTAATATGTGTATGCATAGAAAAAGTGTACAGTTTTGGTTACAAAGCAGCAATAATGTTAACATTTTACCATGTATTGATAATACATAAAATCAGATTGAAAACATTTCTCTGCAATGAACTATTCATTTATGAGTATTCAATAATTATAACTCTCAACAGTAGCCATATATTAAAATCAGTTTATATTCACTAAAACAATTTTCCCCCAATTCAATGAGATTTTAAGAAATTATAATAGCTACAACACTAATTTAAAATGACAATAGTTACTAAGTTAGGATTATTTTCTTTGAGAAAACATTATAAATCCTGTAGTCATAAAAATATATAGACTCAATAAACAAAAGTCATATCTGGATAAAATACAATGTGAATCTGGCTCAGGAAAGGAAAAATGCATTTATATATACATATATAATTTTTCATGTGTACCAAATTTGAAGAAAGGTATGTCTAAGTACACAAATTGAAGAGAACCTGTAATTCAAATTCATTATTTAAAGAATAAAATAAGCAAGTAAATTTTTAGTTTCTGTTCAAAAAATATTCTGGACAAGAGATTTATTTAATTCTGATGAAATGAGCTTTAAAGATATCTTAAAAAAAGGAAAAAGTTAATGATTAAAAACACTGAATTTCATTTGAAAAGAAGATTTTAAACATTGATGATCATTTATTTGACAGTCTAATGAGTGCTGATGAACATTTGATGGTCTAATGAGTGATAAAGGTTTATTTGAAAGAAATCAGATGTTAAATGATTGTGTTTTTTTTTTTGTTTTTTTAAAATCTGATGATAATGCAAACCATTTAAAGCAAAATCAGGTTATGAATATATTTATATTTAGGTCATCTGTTTTCTGGGATGCAATCTTAAACATTGATATTGTAAAACTGGATTAGAAAAAAATATGGTAGTTTAATTTGGATAAGTTTAATGTTATAGAAGAAAATTTTTTCTTTTACTGAAGTTAACATTAATCAAAAAAGAAAAAGGTTTATTATACAATTCTAGAAACTGAAATTAAAGATGCAGTTTTAATAAAAACCTTTTTTTAGATATATTAGTGACATCAAGATGATATAAATTGTGAATCTGTAAATGCAATTTACTTGATGCCTGTGTAAATTGGCTAGGTTGTTAAAATTTCTCAATGCAAATTTGATGAATACTAGTAAATCCCAGCAGGAAATAGTGTACAGGTATGGTGAAATCACCTTAAATCTGAGAGCTGTATTCCTGAATAAAAAACATTGCTTTATCATTCAACATTTTAAAAAGAATATTATAATAATTAAAATGAAAATAAAAATCTATAAAATAACTTTTTACAAAGTTAAATTATTATATATCTTTTTAAGTTATGATAAATTTATAATTAAAAAAAAACTTGGTATAATAAATGTTTTAGAATTAAAATCATTTTATAGAAGTTTTTTTTTTTTCAGTTAAAAATTTAGGTGACAGATTTTGTATTTTAATTGATATTTTTTAAAATGAATTTTATATAAATAAAAAAAATCACTATGTTAAAAAATTTAATCAATAAAAATTGAATGATTTGTGATTGGCAAGTTCAGTTGATCTTGATGTTCAACTTCTCAATGTAGTCAGTTAGGAATGTGCAGTCAGAATTATTAATTTGGGATTTATTTGCTCTTTTTGAACAGAGCCACTTTTATTCTATAACTGATTGTCTGAGTCATATACATAACAACACATTAGGTTTTCTATTTATTAAAAAAGGCATTAGAATGATACTTTATAGGATATCAACTAAAAGTAAATAATGTATGGCACCCATAACCATAAATTTCATTAAAAATATCATGCATAAAGTGTACTCATAAGAAGAGACCATTTAAATAATCAATTGGTCAATAAATACAGCTTTACGAAGGAATGATTTCTATTTTCATCTTATAATATGGTCACATATTGAAAGCAAAGTTTATATTTTTGTTTATTTGGGATTAACCAACTAGATATTTTATTTTCAGTTTATTATTAGTATTTTAAAATAAGCTAAATTTGCTTTCTTGTTTTCATTCTCCAAATGTGTTAAACATGCCAGTTAGATCACTAAACTCTGAAGTGGACTGGTCAAGCATTGGGAACATGTTATTAAATTCTTCAGGTTGCTGTTGCTGTTGTTGTTGGGCTGCAGTTGGATTGGCTTGAGATGAGCCCTGTTGAGTATGATCACCCCCATTGTTTGACCACTGTTGCCATAAGGACTGGCTACCTACAAAACAACCAATATCACATTCATAAACAAAAAGTAAAAATTAGTAATAAAAGATAGTGGCATTCTGTGATGCTTGTACCGACCCTCCTAAAATTGTTGCAATCTGACAAATGTCTAGAATAAAATTTATTTTTCCAATGTCTTGTAACAATTTTGAAAGAAAATTTTAATTTTATATTAACAAAATTGTTTTTCAGGAGAAAATTTACTATATTTGAATTACAAAAATATAAACTAGGAGAATAACTTGTAGATGAGAAAAATACTGATGGGATTTACTTATATATAATATTGACAGATACACATACTTAAAGACTAAACTTTATTTTATGCACCACAATTGAAAGAATGCAATTCTTCAATATTATTGCTCTGTTTTCATACACGCACCAGATATTTATTTTTGTTTTCATTCCTTAGGAAAATGATAAATACTAATATCTACTGAGTCTGTACAGAAAACACTTTAACATCTCTCAGGAATGTGTTTTATTAACATTTGAGATTAAGGAGATTTTGTTGTATTGTTCTGCTTGCCATAAAAAAAGCACTTAATATCTCTGCTTTTGGAATTGGATACTGACCACTGGTGTTAATAAGGAACATGTCACTTTTGTGATTGCATATAAATAACTTCATGTGATATTTATTCTATCACATGGACAATGTTTGAATGTTATCAACCCTTCTTTAACTCTCTATTCTACAAATATGAAAAGAGAAAAAGGTTTAAAATTTTATGAAAAATAAAAGAAAATTCTGCTGTTTGGCAGTCTTCAAGCAACTAAAATGGCAAATAAAGTGTCAATAGCTCATACCTAATTCATTTGCATTAAATATTAATTTATTTGCTACCATCTGTTTTGAGTAATTTTTTTCACGTTTTTAACATTTTATTGCTAATTTTTTCTCACTTCTTTCTTTCACTAGGAAAATTTAATTTGGCAAAAATAAAAAGTTAGGCTAAAGAAAATGAAACATAAAATGTTCTAATTAGAAAATAATCTAAAAGCTCAAATTGATTCCTATAGGTTATCATTTTTAGGATAATTTTACAAGAAGAATTTGTGGGGGGAGTAAATACACTGAATATGCTAAAGCATCATACAAATGTAAATTATCAAAAGTTATTCTACTGCATATCTATATTTACTGTATGTTTGGTTAAAAAACACAAGAAAGAATAGCAAAAATAAAAGGAAATGGAAAGCTGTTACAGTAGTGAACTGAACTAAAATATTTTTCTTTGAAATTCTTTAGACAACTAGAAAAATCTCTCTGAACAGATTCTTGAAAACAAAAGATGAAAGTTAGTATGAATTGTTCAATTTTCCAAAAGACAAACTACATATAACATTTTAGAAAATAAAAAAAATAATAAAAATCAAACTTCTGGTGAAACTAACAAAATACATCAATTAAAAAGATACAAAGAGAGCGAGAGAGAGCAAAAGCAAGGGGAGAGAGCGAGAGAAAATGAAAGAAAGAGCGAGAAAGTATATTTTAAAACTATGTGATTTAAAAAGGTTCATTTTAACAGGTACTTAACCTCATAACATGAATTTTTCCAAATCACAATTTAAACATTATTTTTTTTCTGGGGAAAAAGGAATAGAATTATGTAAGTTTTAAAAAAAAGTAAATATATGGCAGTGTTAATTCTGAAGCTAATGAAAAAATTAAACATTCTCTGAGATGCTTAAATGCATCATTGAAAGCGAGCAACAAATGTTACAGTACATTCAAGATTTTTTGGGATTTTTTAACTAACTTATGAAATTCTTTAAGTTAATGATTTTGAATATTCATATTGATTAGGGAAATGAGACTTTTGAATTCTCAAACAAAATATAATGAAAATATATTAAAATATGTGATGAAATTATATATGTCAATAGTGGGTACTAATGACTTCAGTTATTAATATATATTGATACTGATAATATGCTTAATCAGAGCAATAGGCAGCTGCAACATAAACTTAACAAATAACAGTTAATAAATCTTAAATTTTGTCTCAAGTGTTTGAATATTTAACTGTCTGAGATAAAGCATCAACATGGATCATATTCAAAAAAATTAAGATCCAATAAACTAAATATAAAAATACCTCCTTGACAGATATAGATACTGCAAAATGGTAAGTAAAGGGAGAAGGAGTTGTCATTTATAAGTAGGAAAGTAAAAAATACTTGAATTTATTGTATCCAGCCATTTATTTGGAGTGAAGAGTTAGTAAGAATAGTGGTTGTTGCAGCTTGGACATAGAAGTGGAGAGTTAAATTTGACTTACATTTATAATCTGGTAAGTTGAAACCTACAGGCGGCAGATCTGGAAACCAAAATATAAGAATGACTACTGGGGAAAGCAAGTATATTGTCAATCAAGAAATCCTTTCAATAGAAACACTACTGGCAATAAGCAATAATAGGCTGTGCAGGCAGATTCAATAATTTGGTAAAAAAGAGGAATTATGTGTACAATCTATAGTGAAAGGACTAAATTATTTGACCAAACATTGGGATCGACAATTCTTCCTGTAGATTATATAACTGAAATATACAGATTTAAAACAACAAGTGCAAAATGCAAGAATTGTACTTAAAATTATTAACCCTAATTAATGGCAAGATACTGTAGGGTCATTAATTAAAATATATCCAATAAAGATAAAATTTACAAATGTTTTATTGGCATATCTCTGATCCTTCACTTACTAATAAAGCTATGATGGTTTCCAATAAAGATATTGCAATTCCTCTTCAAGAATTTTTGTGGATACTTTAAATGATCAGTTCTTAATTTTATCAGTTTGCGATATAGATAATTAAATCCAATTTTTTTTTTTAGTTATTGGTGAATTTTTTATTAAAAGTACTTTTTAAGTTGTACAAAATTTATGGTTGATATTTCTTTTTAGGCATGTTAAAACTATTATAAAGAATCATTTACCTCTATTTATATTTGTAACGGATGAATTTGTAATTAAATTCTTACAAAATTTTCTCATGAAAAAAAAGAAATTCTATAATTTTGCTTAATTTATGCTACAAATATTTAACAGTTGACTTTGATAAAACAAATGTTTATTTTAGTTTTTGAAAATGAGAATTTTTTTTAATTTGATCTAATTAGCTATTTTCTTTCTATAAAAGAATACTTAAAATATTTCCAATGAACAAAATGTGTTTCCTTCTAAATAGAGAAATATTTTAGTTTCAATTATTCTGACCAAACCACCTATAATTATAAACTACATTCTACGATTTCATTTTTCCTTTGAACTAAAAATATCTTGAAAAAATAGGTTTTACACCCCATCTTCATTCTATAAATAAGAAAAAATTTATAAAGATAAGGAAATATTTTAATGCAATGTCAAAACTGCTATTCTTAAGATCATAAAATTGTATAAAAAGTCATTATGGAATATTAAGATGTTCTGAAATAATAAAAAAAATTATCTTATACAAAATAAGTTGCTTTGTCACATTTTGTTCATTTGAAACACTACTTTGCAGTCACATTAGAAAAATTACACTTTCAAGAGAAATAAAATTGAATAAAAATCTTACAAAAACAAAACTAAATTTCATGATTTACCATTGTTTAAAGTAACAATATAAACTATGATAAAAAATCTCATCTAATTACATCATCATTGTAACACTTAACTTTAGCATAAACTTTTACATCTATTTTTAATCAGATATAAAAAAATAAAAAGGAATAATTTTACATTTAACAATCTACAAAAAATATTTATATGTATGAGGAGGTACTGAAAAATTCTCACCTTGACCCAATTCCCCAAATCCCTATTTCAATAACTAAACATTTGTGTAAAGAACTTTTCTGTAATACTCAATTTTTTAATTTTATTTCAGCCATCTAGCTACTTTCAGATAATTATAGGTGAAATGAATAATAAAGTCTTGTATAAACTTGAATATGAAATATATTTCATTATATATAATTATATTATTTGATAAAAATCAAATATTCATGATGTAGGAATTCAACAGGATTTACTAAGAACAATCAATAATTACCATATATCACTGTACAAGACACTATACTTTTAAATATTCACATAAAAGCAACAGTTTTGTACTTGAAACAGTGTTCAATTAAATATAAACAATTCTAATATCATATTTTTCAACATACCAGGAGAACTGTTGTCTGGACTCATTTGATTGTATCCTGGATTGGTGCTATAGTCGGCTGAGGGCTAAAATAGAAAAAAAGTAGAAATATATATGTATACATATTTTATATGTATTTTATTGCTGACATCAAAACACAGCCTAAAAGAATGTAAAACAAAAAATTATGAATGTATGTGCTTTTAAAACTAAGTAAATTTAAAAATAAGTTATTCCAAAATTCAGTTGAAGATGAAAAAGAACTAATGCTTTTAATTTAATTATATAATTAAATTTGAAGTTTTTAGCTTTGGTTTTTGAAACATGGTAATTCCTGTGTAGCAAAGGAACCATATTTTTAAATCAGTTAATTTATAATTTTTATGCTCTGTAAATTTACATTGAGCACTGTTTTGTAAAAATAAAAAAAAATAATAAAAATATCAATAAGAATACAGGATTATATATCTTACTGTTCTTTCTTTTTTTACTATAATAATAATATATATATATATATATATTATTCAAATGCAGGCTGATTCAGTGATATAAGTTATATAAACAGCTAGTATATAAATGAGGAGATGTTAAAAAATTCACCAGTTTCCAATTTTCCACTGTATATAACAATTTAAACTTTGATTTATTTTTTTCCACCATGTAACTTTCAAGTCATTGATAAAAAGCAGTCTTACTTGAATTAAAATATTTGAGTAGTGGCTTCACTTAAATCAGTTTTGTTCAATGTTTTAGAAATCTTATGCATATATAGTCCTACTTCATACTGCCACAAACAGCATGAGTTGAGCATATTAATTACACACAAAAAATATATGGTATAGAGAATACATGATTAAATTTACTATTAAAACACAACCCACCTACATAAACAATTTTGTACACTGAAAAGTAAAACATAGTAGAGGACAAGTTTATTATTATACATTAATCTAAATGGACTAGTGTCCTCATATTGGTTGTTACAGTCAAGTTTCAACCAAGTTGAGAACACTAACCTGAATAGATTAATGTATAATAATAATGATAATACCCTATATCATATTCAGATGAAAATTACTAAATATCAGAAATTAAAACAATTTTTGAGTAAAATTAATTTATAAAAATTGAATGTTGCATTGTTTTTTTTTGTTATTGATGGCAAGTTTTAGATGGAGATTATATTATTTATTTCAACATTTTATACATCTGAAAAAGATTTGTGAATAACATGCAATTTTGTAGGTTTTTTCCACAAGGTCGAATATGTAAACCTAGTGTCAATGTTTACAATACTAATCTTCAAAAATTACCTTTTGACATCAACGAAGATTTTAGAATTTGCAAACTATACAGAAATTCAATAATAGTTCATTTAAAAAATATAACCAAGAACAAAGATGTTTAATAAAAAAAAAAATAAAAAAAAACTAAAAAAAAAAAAAAAAAAAAACTTTATTTTATAACAATTACATGAAATTTCCAGGCTTATGATAGGATATGCTCATACATTAGTTTTCAAGAAAAGTTTTAAACAGGATTAATTTTAATTCCATAGACAGTTGATATAAAAACAAACAAGAATTATTATGAAAGAGTGAATTGTATTCAAATAACATGTACGTACTTGTCCTTGTGTATATGCTCCTTGATTGGACCAAGCAGTACCACTCATCTGACTTGGACTTGGGTTTGGGTGTCTAACCAAGGATGGCATAGTTGTGGCTGGTGACACTTGAGAAAGTGACATTGTGGCTGTAGCAGTGTGGCTGGGGTACTTCATAGTGGATTGAGAATTATAACTATAGAGATCTTGTTGAGGCACAGTACTACGATTAGTGCCAATGATTGTTCGGTTGTAGACATCAGCTGCTGCTGCTGAGTGATATGGGTCACGATAATCTGTTTTGACATTGGTTGTCCTCAGACCTAAAGAGTCCGTAGGTAGGCCACGAGGAGCAGCATATGTGTTGATTGTTGGAGTAGGCTCAGAACTTTGATCAGAAGGATTTGGTATAGTCGGGGCAGTAGCAGTTCCTTGCTGAACACTTCTAGAATAAGACCAAAATATATTTAGCACAAAATGAAAATAAATAAATGAATACATGCATCCAAATTATTTTATGAAGCTCAATTCATATTGAGACATGGATGTCAGAAAACAGCAACTATATATAAAAACTGTTCAAGAAGTTTTAATAATTAATACCATTCCAATTTTAAAGAATGAACTTCAGAAACCAACACTTAACTGAATAAACATTAAATATTTCTAATAATAAATATAATAACTGTATTATATATAGACAAAATGAATATTTAAAAACATGATACAAATGTGTAAAACAATATCTGGATGTTCAACATAACTGAATATCTATTTATTGAAAATGATTTATCAAAATGATTTTATCCCGCATTAGCCCATTGTCAAGTTTTTTGTAAAGAATCCTTCATTAAAAAGAAAATAAAAATTGATGACTTTTTCAATTTGATCTTGTTAAGAGAAGTACTTTTCCATAAAAAGAGAGAATGTTCCTTGGTAAAAAAGAAAAAGAAAGGAGTAATCTGTTAAAAAGTATTTAACTTATGTAATTTTAGTAACATTTTTTACCAATTTGAGGGCATGTGTTAGCATGTAATAAAACATCCTTTTTAGTTACCAAATAGGTGGTTGAATATTTTGGTTATCAATGCACTATGCTAGTGTACTTTGTTTGGCAACTATGAAAGTAGCTATAATATATCAATTAACTTTTGCTCCTCCAAATATTCACCATAAACTTCCAACATTGATAATAGTTTCAATCATATTAATCCATTGTGAGAAACTACAGATCTCATCAAAATATTATCAGATCTTGCTCTCAAGGAAACATTTTTTTCTGTTTTTAAAGTCCTTTTATTCTTTTTTTTTACTTTGAAATTTCTATGAATGGATAGTGCTGTGTGTGTGTGTGTAATTAAACGGGAACTAGTTCTTTAAAATAACACTGGATTTTATTGAAAAAAAAGTTGTAAAAATGAATGGAAATTATTTAAGTTAACTATTTTAATAAGTCTTTTTACAAATTTTGCTAATTGATATAAAAAAAAAAAAATGATAAAATATTTGGCCCACTTACAAAATTCTGACCAAGTGATAAAAACATCAAAAGTTTTTAAATCCCTTCTTGGTTAAGCTGATAACTCTTCAGCACTCCCTTATACAGGGTGTGATGGATGAATGAAAACAACACTGACATCTCATTGTAACAGATATATTTAGCAAAGTTACACAAAAATATCTGGAAATACTAAAGAATAAATTTATTTGAAAAAAAAAAAAAATCGCCATTGGCTTCAACCATGGCTTCAAAATTTCCTGCAAATCATCTGGATGGGCCCTTTGTTTAAGTTGGTGAATGCAGCCATAATCCTTGCCTTCATTTCATCTTTGATGTTACAAGGAGTTTTGTTGGTCTCTTGCTCAACTGCACCTTACACATAATAATGAAGAGGGTTGCAGTCTGGAGAGTTAGGTGGCCAGATGTAAGGGGTGATGTGGTCGTAGAGATTGTCTGACAGCCATAACTGGGTTTTCCTGCAGAGGCCAAGTGGGAAGATGAGTGGAGGCATAATGTCACCATCACTGATGATCACTCCAAACACCATGATGTTGACTGGATATATCATCCAACTCTATCTGAATCCTCTGCACTGTCACCCAAACACTCTGAAATGTTCATATTGGAGATTCCGTCTCAAATGCCAAGCTGTAAAGCATGCCATTTCCAAATTTCTGGCAGAGTGAATTGTATCATTATATCTTTTTCTCACAGACAGCACCCTGCTAATCCTGTGCAGTTGACAAAATCAAAAACAAACAACTTGCATGCACAAAATTAAAAATTGGTGACAAATAACCCACTGCATCCTGTATTTTCTAATATTGGCATTATTTAGTTTATTTATACTAATATATATAATGATTTTTCTAAAACAATCAGAAATTTTGACTTATTTATAAATGCAATGTTTTATACAAAATAGTATTTGTTTGAAACTGTTTAATAAAGTAAAATTAACCTATTTTATGTTAACTATAAAAAAAACAACAATAAATTTTCTTAATTTCAGAGGCAGAAAAAGCAATAAAATTATTTTAATTATTATTTAATTTTTATAAAAATGAAATGAATATTATATACTTACTTGGCAGAACTATTATTACAGACAATGTATTCAACTTCATCTGTGTAAGGATTCTGGAAACTGAAGCTACTTGTCCTTAGCCATATCCATTCTCGGTTGGATGCACGGAAACGATACATAATAGACATCACCTGACCTTTCAATTTTAATACTGAAAGTCAGAAAAGTAACAAGTTATAAAAAGAAAAGTCGATGACTAAATTATATGAAAATAAATTTTGTATTACACATCCATTTTAAAATATATCATTTGCATGTAAAATTTAAAAGTTATTTTTTGTGTGTGGGAGGGTCAAGCAGATTTAAATTTTTTCTTGATGTTCACTGAAATTTGTTTAAGCATATTTAAACATTCTAATTCTATATGAACTGAAAACATGGATTCATTAGAAATGAATGTTAAAAACAAACTTAGCCAAGACATATGAAAGAATGTTCTTTATGTTGTATATAAAAAAGAAATATGAGCTTAAGTAAAATCTTAGTTTAAAATGTTTTCTTTTCTGTATTTACCTTGGTCAAAACTGTCTTTCATATGTGCTTGATCTTCTGGGTGATAAAAATCAAATGCAGATTTACCCAGAAGTTCTTGTGACTGATAACCTAAGACTGCTGTTACCCTGAGAGTGAGTGAGAGAAAAAGAAAAACGAGAGAATAATAAAAATAGAAGTTTAAGCAAGAACAAAAAGTAACTTTTTATAAAAAACAAGAGAATGTAATTGAAAATAAATTATCTTGTCATTATTAAATTAATTCTAATAAAATGAAAGCAAATATATTAGCATAATATTTTCTTTTATTTGGAAAAATGTTTTATCAATTTTATTTAATAAGAAACTTACCGTTGATCAACAAATGTGAATTTTCCATCAATACTGTGTCGAGTGATGAATTCAGAAGAAGCATTTGGACCCATAAGATCATTACAGTTGGTGGCACTAGTGACCTGAAGTCGACCTATACCAACCAAGCAACAGTGACTGTGAGGTTCTTCTCCGTCGGTTCGTTCTATCTGCTGCACTCCTACAGAATTAATGAATCCATTGTCAAGGTCTGAAGGGAAGTAGCAAGTAGGTTAATTATGGCATTCACATTCATTGATCAATTGAGTGATATATGTTTGATGGCATTTTTAGTATATGATTAAAAACAACTCTTAAAATGCAAATTGAAAAATTTAATCTAAAACATTTTTACAGTGCAATATGTTTAATTAGCGATGACAAATGATATAGTATTGTATTTGTCAGCCTATAAAATACATGCTTTATAAGGATAATTTTTTAACAACTGTTCACCTCAAAATGATGTTGGTCCCCTAGCTTTACAGCATAAACCAATTCATAATGCCAGTACATTGGATGCAAGTCATATTTGTATACTTTTTAGAAAAAAGAAATGCACATATCTTGTAGGCTGACAAACGGCAACAGTAATTTATAATAAAAAAAAAATTACATTAAATCCTTCAAGTAACAACAGTTTCTACTTAATAAATTTGTGATTTTCTTGATATTTCATGAAGCTTACAGAAATAACTAAGGAAATTGTATTCAAAAGGAAAGATGTTTCATTGGTTAACAAAACAAAACATGAATATATGCAAAGAAAATACTGAGTAAAATACAATTTGTGAAAAATATCTTAGTGGAGAGATTTTAAACACTGTATATAATAAATTGATGCAACCATTGTGACAACTAGAGTCAAAGTAAAGCAAATTCTTATTTTCAATGTTTGGTTGTACAAACATTAAAAATGATTTAAATGGAAAAAAGTAAATAACAGAAAAATATTTCTTGGAAAATGTGAGAGTGAGAGGGGGTATGAATGCTTTTACGATAATATATTTCTCTTAAGAATATGAAACAAGAACAAATGTTTTAATTTTTTTTTTCCAAAATTTTTTTCGTTTTGGTAATATAGAAATGATTTAGTTTTTAATATTTGCAATAAAAAAAGTTTAATATACTATTAAATACAGTAGTTTTTCTAAAAATCCCACATAAAAATACACATTTTCCCATAAAATTAAAAAAAATATCTAATCATAAAACTTTGAATCTCACTGAATGTCCCTTTTGTCCATCGATGCTATCACATAACTAGAACTATGGCTACCAAATTTGTTTGGTTATTAAGTGGATTCTAGAGCCAGTTTTTAGTATTTATTAATTTTTGAAAATTCCAAATATTCTCAGCAAAGGTTTTGATTTACATTGTAAATATAATGCTAAACTTGATCCTTGTCATCAGATTACTTAAACTGAATCTTTTGTTTCACTGTATAAAGTAGACTCACTGAAAGTTTTCTATTCATACACTATAGTTAGGACCCCCCCCCCCGATTTTTGCTGATGATTTGTTTCTAGTCATTGGAAAATCAATAATTAAAAGAAAAAAAATACTGTGAGGTGTTTACATTTGTAGTATGAGCAATGGCTAGAAAACCACTGTTTGGTGATATGCCTGTATTTATTGCTGTAATAAAAAGTAGATTAGATAAATCTAGTCAGTTGTGTACTTTTGTGAAATCCCTCACTAATAGATATTTAAATTAGATAGAATAACTAGAGATTAGATGGATTAAATAGATATTTACATTAAATGCAATACAAAAGTTCATGATGGTGATTTTCAAATCAAGCATGAGTCAATAAATATATAGTTCAAATCGATGATCTCTGATTGGGGCCAAAAACCCTATTTGAGCTTTCTGCAAGTAGTAATTTAAAATGCTGCCTGTAGGATGGGTTTTAATTAATTTAATTAATAATTAAAAAGAATGTGCTAAAAATAATCACAAGTTTTATTCAACAAAATCATTTGTAAAAACTATTTGTTGATTATTTATAGTTTGTAAAAAATAATGTAAACTAAAATCATCTTTGTTTCCATTGCTGTGATGTTTAAATGTTTAAGTTAATGTGAAGCTTTAAATATTTCCTCAGGCTTTAAGAAGAAAAGGAAAATCACTTGAAAATTACAGTAAGCTTTATTAAAAATTAAAAGGAAAATAGTTATGAAATAAATGCTTGCATACATTTTGTAGGATTATGCTTATATAATTTGTGAAAAAAGCAACCATTTTATTTTTAGCAACAGATTTTAAAATTTGACAAACTCAAGAATTAGTTTAAAATATTCATTACACTGAATAGTCTCAAAGACTTATAAAAAGAAATGAATTTGTATAGCATATCAATCAGATTTAGATATGTTTTTAAAGTATTAATCTCCAATGATTCTTGCATTAAATTGGAAGTGGGGCTTATGTAAGAGCTATATCAATAGTTGCATTGTTAATGATCAACCAAGCTAAGCTATGACCCTGTAACTTTATCAATACTGCTTCTCTAGAAACAATTTCATAGACATAATGGCATTAGGATATCCTTCGAAGACACAGAATGACCAATTCACTCAATATATTTGATGCAATATAAATGAATTATTAATTGCCATAGATGAGCAGGAAAAATGATGTCATGAATCCAAGCAAATCTGAGCAAGCTTGACATGATAAATATTGGTAAGAATATCACAGCTATTTCCTCCAAAATAACAATAAATCTAATCTTAATGTCTTATATTGCCATAGGAGTTTTTTTTCAGTAGAAGTAAAACTAACACAGAATTAACAATTTAGGCCATTATTATTTTTCTTTGCCTAATAACATTAATAAACCAAATATTTAAACTGGAAAATACTAAGAGAAATAAATAGAATAAGTTAGTTTTATATAATTTTTTAAACAGTAAAATAAAGAGAAGATATTTAAAATAAACAATCAATTACCTCTATTGGAAGGTGGCCAGTTCTTGATGTAACCTGTGACATGGATGACAGAATAATGACTGCCATCAGAAGACGGGCCAAAAGTGTTTCTCTGACGAACCCGTACAGTGTGATTTGCAGTCACAGGATCCACCTGGACATTGCCCATCTTCATGCGACAGATGAAACCACGACGTGAACCCATACATAGTCTAATAGATGCTGTGGAAAAAAACAAAAAAATTATAAATATGTTATAAACTGGACATACATGCTTTGGTTAGGACTCAACAAATTGTATTGCATTTATTTACTTATTACATAGAAAATTTACTTATAATTTTTGGCCAACCCTATATATACATGGAAATTTTATAACCACAATATTTATGTCAGTCATAGAGTTGACAGTTATGAATGTAGAAAGAAATTACAAACAAAAACAAAAAATAATTAAAATTTTTTTTTTGTTTTAAGATTTATAAAGAAATCTTTTAGGCAAGAAAAAATGATAATACATTTAGTGAAAATATGACAATTTAAAAAAAAAAACGTTGAGAAAATTTGTCATTATCATTCTTAAAAAAAAAAAAAAAAAAAAAAAAAAAAAAAAGCATTTTTTAATTAGGTATAACTACCAGTATAACAGTCATTAAATTAACAATTTATGACATATCTAGTCAGTTTAGAACCAGGAACAAACATTATAAAGTGCTATAATTTTTTTCTTCTTATTGTGAAACTACATACTATTCTGACATGATGAAAATTAGAATATGCTTTGAAATATAATTATGCCTAATGACAAAGAAATCAACTAAAAAAAACAAATTACTTCTTTATTTTTTTTCCAGTTCTGATTAGAAAAAGTAAAGCATTTTGAATTGTTGAAGGACCATAAAAGTTAAGTTTTGTAAATAAAGAATGCTCACAGAAAAGATTATAATTCTTTCAAATATAACTATTGTCATAGGCTTTTAATCAAATAAAATATTATTACATTCAGAAATGAATGGTTTCTACATAAAAAAATAAAGAAACTTCTTTTCTTATATATGTAATATTTTGGATATGTTAAAATTAATGTTTATTAAACAATGTATAATGTATGAAGAAATAAAAAAAAAAAAAAAAAAAAAAAAGAAAAGAAAAAAGAATGCTTACACTGATGACCCTCTTTTTTAACAGTACCAGCTGCAAATAAAAATATGTTGTGAAAATGTAATTTTTGCTGATTTGATATGATGTTTAGCATTATGAAAATTTAAGTAAATATAAATTCGAATACTAATTTTCAGGATACACAGAATTTATGCCAGGCAATTAATATTGAGAAAAGGAAAATGAGAAAATTTTAACAATGAGTACAAAAATATTTAAGGTTTTATAATGAGATTTATTAACATACATTTATATTTTTTTTAAATTGAAAAATCAATTGTATGAAAATTTGAACTAAGTAACAATCCCAGATCTTTAAATTACAGAAGTTGTACAGAAGAAATTAAATTTATTACTAAAGTTTAGCTTAGTTTGTAACTTAATTGGTAATTATTTTCTTTCCCCAAATAAACATTATGCAGAGTCAGCACCAAAATATTAATTTATTCAAAATAAAGAACCTTTAAGCAGTCAAAAACACGTTTTTTTTTATATGTTCAAATAAATTCAAGCTATAAACATATTTTCCCTGGCTACCTCATTACACAAAGAATTTTAATTTAAAATTAACTATGAACGGATGAGTATGATTCAGTATTACAAATTATGAGAATCCCTTTTTTGGAAGATTTTATCAAATTGATTAATTGCTGTGAAACATGGTCTGTGTTGATGAAGAAAACATTTTTTATAAAATTATAATAATTGGAAAAAGTCAAATTCTTAGATACTCCAGATGCTATAAAGAATGAACAGTGATTAATTGTGCTAATTTATAATAAATTTGAGACATCAAAATCATTCAAACCTGATTTGTCTCAGGTGATTGAATTTACTTCCATTGCAACTACTCAGCTAAGCTGCACATCCAATTTGCAGCTGACTCAAGCTGGTCATTATCAGTGCTTGGCAATGTAAAACAATATTTTTCTATAAGCTACACACATCAAACTTGCAAGAAACAGAAAAAAAAATTATTCTAGAATAATATTTTAATTGTTCAATTGAATTGATAATATAAGCTAATAAAATTTTCTTTTCTACAATGACCATCTGACATTTGCCATGCTTACCTCTTATACTACTGCAAATCAGTTATAGTAGGTTACTTCAAACCTCTATGAAAAATAGTTTAATTGACAGTTTCTAAAATCTTCAGTCAAGCAGTAACAATCACAGCAAAACCACCTCATAAAATACTAAAGAGCCATTCTGCCTAATAGCACACAATTTTAGAATATGCAGACTATATTGCTCATCACATGAGCATGTTTTAAGATAGCAGTCAAATAAGCTTTAAAAACATTTTCATATTTACTTTTTAAGTCCAAGATCCGACCAGTATTTTGAGAGTCTGTAGTAGACAATTGTTCTCTAACTTTTTCAAGGTCATCAGGATGCACCAAATCATAGATAGTATTTCCAAACCAATCAGACTTAAAAAAAAAAAATTATAAAAAAAGCCTTCAATAAATAATAAATGTGAAACAAAGTATCATGAAATTAAAGCTATCGATAATTATTTTTCAATATTCAACATATGTTATACTAACCATGAACATAAAAATAAAGCCAAAAATGAACCCATATCTAACAAAACATATTTATAAACATATTAATCACAAACATCATTTTTTGTAATGCCATGTCTCTTCAGGATGTAAGTGAACATGGCTATCCAGAGATTACTTTTATTATCTGTGAATTTCCATGACTCTAGAAAAATACTGGATTGGTTTCTTGTTACCTTCTCCTAGACTGGCTACCACCCAAGGCTAGAGTGCCTAGTACACCCCACTATTTACTCCATAGCTGAAGGGAGAAGAGATGTTTTAATGCCTTTATCAAAGATATTAGTAGTATGAATGTGAATGCAACAAACTAGACTAGAATTTTAACTCAGCTTTCCAATTTCACTTTCTGCATCAATCATTATGTGACCCACATATCGTCAGCTTTTCAGAAGTAAGAAAAAAACTGCTTATGTTAATTTTTGGATTAAAAGTGTGAATTTCATTTTACCCATAAGTTTTTTTCTTTAAATTTTAAATGATTTGTGAATATATACTTTTGGGCATTAACATATTACAAGAAAAATCAATGAGAGTGTTTAATAAATTTTTATAGATTTTCCCCTCAGCTTCTATTAACACTTGCTTTCCAATTAATTTATTCCTGAGTAACTTTGGAAGGCATGTAATCACTAACTTTCTTTTGAAATCTATTAATAGCGATAAATAAAGCCCTAGTCTTTGACTGCATTGTAATTTTATTATAATAACCTAGTATACTACACAAAGGGCTCATTAGCTGAAAAAATACTATAGAAAATATCTTGTGCTTATTTTTAATTGGATTAATTCTACATTGTCTTAAAATATTTATAAAACATACTTATTTTTTAAAATTTACTTGTGAATGGAAATTTCTTGTAATAATGAAAATTTTCTTTAAAATTCGTTTTTGGCATAGATTGCATAAAAAAGAAAAAAAAAGTAACTGGTTGATATTTTTCTGAAACAAGAAATAATAGTATAAACATTAAAAGAAAAAATCCATGTAATTTTTCATATAGACAACTCATTACTGTACATTTTCATTTTTTTTTTAATATGAGAAAAGATTTTCTGCTAATTTTATGACCATAACATACATTTAATTGAGATTTTATTTAAATTTAAAATATTTGAAAAAAATCAAGCAAATGAAAGGAAATATTTAGTTTTAATAAATGAATTTATACAGTATAAATGTCTTGCTCTTGCAATTAAGAAAAGAAGTAAGCTGATAGAAATATGTAGGTTAATATAAAGCCAAAAGTATAAAATAATAAATCATTAGTTACCTGAGATTGATTGAGGACTGGACACACTGAGTCAGATACATAAATAATTCTTCCCGTATCACACTGAACTACGAACAGAAAACCATCTGCTGCCTGAAATTAACAAAAATTGAAATGCTAATTCCAAGCATAGACCAAGTTATTCAACATATTTTATAATACTGAAAATTAATATATTTAATTATGCAAGAAAAAAAATATCAAGCATATAAAATGTTATCCTTAAAACTACTCTGATGCTGTAAGGTTTCTATTCAAGTGTATCTTGAAATAAAAAGAACAGATTGTGCTATTTAAATTAATTGTTCTCATATTTCAGAATTTTGGAAGTTATTTAAGTGTTCCTTTTTTATAAGAGTCCTAATGATTAATGGTTATTAGGATATAAATAATGGTGATATATTTATTTATCTTCAATAAACAAGATATATGATTGACAGAGCTAACCTCTAGTATCAAATGTTTCAGTTCCTGGTCCGTGAGAAATGAAGGCTTATATGATCCATCATTACTGGTGTTTCCAGTTCCTAAAGGGAAAAGTTAAAGAAATGAAAAGTAAAGAAAATTTAATTAATCATAAACTTTTGGTAGGAAATTATGTAAATTAAATGACAATGCTAAGGTCTTTGTTTATAGTTATCTAAGCAGCCAACAGATGAAATAGCAAAATGTCATTTAAAAAACCCAAAAAAAACAACAAAAACACAAAAAAACAGTGTGCCAAAAGGATAGTTATTCCCTTGACATCACAATTACTGTATACACTTTTGACTTCTTCAGGGAGATTTACAAGATTATAAAAATATGTAAACCAAGTACAATGCAATATTATTTACCTTTTATAAACATTTATTTACCATTTTATAAAGAAAAAAAATTACAGACATTCTGTAATTATATGCAAGGAAAACTGTCTAAAATCTAAAATTGAAACAATGTTTGGTTCAAACATTTATTTACCATTTTATAAAGAAAAAAAAATTACAGACATTCTGTAATTATATGCAAGGAAAACTGTCTAAAATCTAAAATTGAAACAATGTTTGGTTCAAAGGAAGAGATGCTCTCAACCTATTTTAGTGAATTTATGTGGTAATAAAACAAATGTCCAGAAAATGCAGTTACTGGTCATGAGTTTATTTAAATGTTCTTGTTCAGACATTTTTATAAATATATGAATAAGAAAATTTATTTTAATTTTTATTTCTTTATAAAATGATAAATAATAAATATTTCATTATAGCTGATGGATGTATATTTATAATATTGTAAATATAAAATTATTCTTTTAAATAAGCAATCTAATAAATAAATAATGTGTAATATCTTTTTAGTTAATTTTTAAGAATAAAGAAAAAAAAATCATAAATCCACTTTCATGTGTTTGGGTTTTACTAAAATTCTAATCATTGCTTTTTAAAACAACATTGCTGAGGGAGTCAAAAGTAATAGTAGTGTAAATGAAATAACCATCCTTTTGACACACTGTTTTTTGTGGGCACATTGCCAAAAAATCTCTGCAAAGAATAAAAAAAAAAAAAAAAAATGTATACGTAAATAACCATAACAGAGCGTTGAAATTTCATGGCTCAATTCATTTCCTAAATATCAGTATTGCTTACAGAGCACTTCTTTATAGGTCTCATAACTTTCAGCACTCTCTGGATTACATTGAAATTACAGTAATTTGCAAACACTTCTAAAGACACATATATATCATGCTAGCATTTTATTTGCTATATTGAAACTGTATGTGAAATTTGACTATTTTCTTACAATATTTTTTTAGTATTAACCATCTTGCTGTTAATAGAAAGAATGCACATATACTTGCAAGGACTCAGCACATGCTTAAATTAAGAGTACATTAGATGAAATTTAAATGAAGATTAAAAAAATAACAGCAACTTTATTTATACAGCAATTAGGCATATTTTTAAGAAGATTTATGAAGTTATTTCCAACGTCATAAATAATAGTAAAAAATTATGCATTTTGCATATTCTTTGGTGGTTAACAAATTATAATTCCACCTCTGCAATTTTCCAGAGATCATAAATTCTCTATCAATGTATAGAAATTCTTTCTCAGTATTTACCTAGAATTATTAATTTATGAGTTTATTGTAAACAAATAGTTTACATTATTATTCTGCAGAAAATTCTATTCTAACAAAAATAATTAAAAAACCTATTGAATCGACATAAAATAAAATGTGCATTGTACATTTAATAATTTTTAACTTTACATTGAGTTAGGAATGTAAACATCTTTAAAAGACAAAAGTATTAAGATGTTTACTTTCTAATAAAGAGAAAGTGTTCAAGTGTAAAAATATAAAAATTCATACTAAATTTAAAACACTATAAAGATGTAATTAAAAAAGAAATCATTGATATTCCCAACAATTACAGATAATTTCTTTATTCAAAATGGGTATTATACAATGTCACTACTTCTTCCAGTGTATGTAAAATTATTCTACAATAGCAGATGTTTTCTAATTAAAACCTGATAAGTGATAAGAATACTATATTTCCTATTTGAGTTATGTAGGAAAGATACATGTAAGAAAGGAAAGTTTTAATTCTTAGATAAAACATTGAAAGAACAATGAAATGATTAAATATTAATGTTAAAAATAAGAAGCAAAAAATTAAAAACTTAACAGCAAGTTTTTGATAACAATTTATATTTTAGTTATAATCATTGGTTTATCAATGAGTTGGTTTGTTTTTAATTACTCTTTGACAGATTTTATACAGAATATGAGAAAACTTTCATGAAATTCTCAAAGTTTCTATATTTACCAGATAACTCCATGAAAGTTTAAAAAACAAAAAAAAAACAAAAAAATCTAAAATCAACAATTGCATAGCAACAAAATAAAATTTTACTTAAAGACCCTTAGATGAATAAAAAGTTTCTTTAATGAAATACTGTATAAAAGATAATTTATACAAATGCTGTCAATGTTTGAATGCCTTCACATTGTTTAAAGACACTTCCTGAAACACTTGAGAACATTCTTTTTCTAATATTATTAGCGAATAAACAGATTAGAATAAAAAAGAAAAGAAAAAAGAAACTACAACAAAAAAACAAAAACAAACCCAGAAACAATTAAATATTTTGGCATGATAGACACATTCAGAATAATAGGGTTCCATGATAAGTGATAGTTTTGAAAAGAAAAAAAAGAAAAACGTATCTTAGCAGTACTAAAATCAATTTTCACTATTAGAATCTTCATACAAGTAAGCTTCATTTGTTTGAGAATTGCTGTCAAATATTATTGAACTTGTGTTTTTTGTATGAAGTTAATATTCAGACATTAATACAAAATTCTGACACATTTCATTTACCAATCGATGTCTCAGGAACATCAATATCAGGTGGCCGGAAGTAGACTCCGACAACCAACTGTGGGACAGAACCAGATAAGCCCCAATCAAGATTGACATCAAGAAATGGAAATGGGGATGGATTAGCCACACACTCTGCAAGCCTGCTTCTAGTGTCACCAGGCAGGCAGGCCCTCGACTGGAATCCACAAGGGAAGTGAAAAGTGGGTTGACCAAAACAGACTTGGTGCAGAAGTGTTGACGCAGAGGTGAAAGCTGGCATGTCATAGGCCAAGCTGAAGAGGATCATTCAGAACTGCATCTGTTGGAGAGATGTTGTGGTCCTATGTTCCCCAAAGAATCAAAAGGCATAAGAAGAATACAAAAATCTAAGAATTTAAACAATGAATTTAATTATTACTTAATTAAATATTTTACTACTTACAGTTTACTTAAATTTCTTGGCATTTATATTATTAATTCTTTCAAACATAAAATATGATTTTATAAATACGATATAAAACTAACCTCTTAATGTCTTCATGTGTGACACTGCCATCCTCAGTATTGTCAGTTTGTCAGGTTTGCGAGCCAGTGTGCTACATGTAGGAACCATGTCACAGAGCTCATTTATATAGGCAGTCATCTTATTGCGTCGACGTCTTTCAATTTCACAGTGACTTTCTCTGTAAAAAAAATAAAAAATAAATCACAATAAGACCTTTAATTTTTCTTAATTTCCTGAGAAGTACAAGATCTAATCAAGTAATTATATATTGAAAAACTTATAAAAATTGGCAAATCTTCAAGAAACAAAAAAGTGCTTCAGACTAATACTAATAATGTATAATAGAAGTTATTCCTTAAGTAAAAAAAAAAACAAAAAACAAAAAAAAACACAAAACCTTGATGCGTATATACTTTACATTAAAATAAAGATAAGTTTAGCATAATAAATTAATTTGTATATATTTAAAACTAAAAACAAATTTATTAAATTTAACTTTACACATATAGAATTTGCAATATTTAAACAGAGTAAGCAAAAAACAAATAAACTTTGGATAGATACTTTTAAAAAGCCAAATATCTTTGACCTTATAATTGCCTTGTATCCCACGATTAATAATTTTTTTTATTTCAGTAATATAAAAATTTAATTGATTTTGCCAAGTGAAAAAAAAAGAAAGAAAAAAGGCAATTACAACAAACAAAAAGCAAATTTATGAAAGCTTTGCAAGTGAAAACACAGAGTTGAACAATGAACTCAAAACACTTAAATATCAATAAACATTATTAAATTATGTAATGTAAAAGGAAAAAGTGAACAGTTTATTGCAATGTAGAACCCACCAGATTTAAAGATCTTCATTTCTAATATAAATTTTTTCTAATTGGTTAGTCACTAACCAATTAGAAAAAAATTGAGTAAAAGAATTTTGTACATATGTGAGAAAGCAGATTTTTGTAGCAGAGAGAATAATTTCATGTTTTTCAGATATTAAAGAGTGGTCAATGATCTGAGATAGTTTGAACAAAAAGTAACAAGTATAATTTTATGAGGACTAAATTAAATGTTTGACAACAAGCCCAAAACAGTTATAAGATGATGGCTTATAGTGAGTACATGTGAATTAAGAACCTAACAGAAAAAAATAATATTTTATGAACTTTAAATAAAAGCAAACATAGAAAGATCCAACTGGAGCATATATATTGAAGACACTTAACAAGAGAATATTATGGCTAGAGGTTAATTTTCATTTGTATGTTTAAGCCACAGAGATATGAATAACAACTATTGCTATGATGAGGATATGCCAACTCAACACAAGAGACTAGTTAAAGATGCATAATTACTGAACCTTGATTTTCGGCCAACCCTATATATACATGAAAATTTTATAACCACAATATTTATGTCAGTCATAGAGTTGACAGTTATGAAGGTAGAAAGAAATTACAACCCCCCCCCCCAAAAAAAAAACTAATTTAAATTTTTTTTTTGTTTAAGATTTATAAAGAAATCTTTTAGGCAAGATGACAATTTAAAAAAAAATGTTTGTCATTATTATTTAAAAAAAAAAAAAAAAGAGAAAAAAGAAAGAAAAGAAAAAAAGCATTTTTTAATTAGGTATAACTACCAGTATAACAGTCATTAAATTAACAATTTATGACTGTTATCTAGTCAGTTTAGAAGCAGGAACAAACATTATAAAGTGCTATAATTTTTTTCTTTTTATTGTGAAACTACATACTATTCTGACATGATGAAAATTAGAATATGCTTTGAAATATAATTATGCCTAATGACAAAGAAATCAACTAAAAAAAACAAATTACTTCTTTATTTTTTTCCAGTTCCGATTAGAAAAAGTAAAGCGTTTTGAATTGTTGAAGGACCATAAAAGTTAAGTTTTAAGTTTTGTAAATAAAAAATGCTCACAGAAAAGATTATAATTCTTTCAAATATAACTATTGCCATAGGCTTTTAATCAAATAAAATATTATTACATTCAGAAATGAATGGTTTCTACATAAAAAATAAAGACAAACTTCTAGTTAAAGATGCATAAAATATCTTTCCAATGAATATCTAGTTACTTTTTTTTGAAGAGACTGTATAAACCTAATAAAATACTTGATATCAAAGTGCTTATATGTTAGGCCATAATAATTCCAAAAATAATTTAAACTCTAAGAGTGCAATAGAAATGAAAAATTGGGCTTTGGAGAAGAATACTAAAAATAAGGGAAAAGCATAGTAATAGTAGCATATATACATACTTTTGAAAAGATTATTTCTGTTGGATACAGTTTGTTTAATATTAATAATATTAGAATACAAGTGGAGAGTTTTTAAAGCAAATGTTTGTTTATTTTTATCATTAAGCTAACTAACAAGTTAAACTTAAGATCTTTATGTTTGGCAGCTTCATTAAAACACCTTGATATTAATTACAGTAAAAATGACAGTGATCTAAAAGGCCTTTGTACTGAGAGCTATGATAAAACATTATTTAGTGAAGCAATGATTATTAATAATAATTTTCATCTAAGGTTTTTGTAACTATATATATGTGTGTGTGTGTGTGTGTGTGTGTGTGTGTGTGTGTGTGCGCGCATTGAATATTTTCCTGAAATGCATACATCTTTATTGGGATAATTTAAAGATTGTACTTGATTTAAAAGAAACTTATGCAACCGTGAAAATTTAATAGATGACAGCTCATTTGATCAAAGTAATTCACCAATCATAGTACATTTTGCAAATAAAACAAAATCAATAAAACTTAATGATGTCACTAGAAATGCAGACTAAAAGTTTCAACCATTAAAAGAAAACTTTAAGATATGTATTTCTTGTACTTCAATTAATAAAAAGAATACACCAAGCAATATAATCTCTTTGTTAAATGAAGTTGAGAAAAGTCTATAATGGAACAGAGTAGACTTGAAAAGTTAATTAACAGAATTACTGACTATAAATTTGGAAAAGAAATTATTTCTTTGATATAAACAAGAAGCAATGACTATATGAAAATGATGAATAAGCAAATAAGTTTATCAGAAAATTCATAGCAAGAGCAGAAGACACTAGCAGCTGGCAGACTTAAAGTGCTTAAAAAAAAGAAAAAAAAAAAAGAAAAAAAAAAGAAAAAAGAAGAGTAGAGATAAGACAGAGTACCTAATAAAAATAACAGAATATTGCAGAAGCATGAGGCAGAAAGAGAAAAGGAAGTGAGCAGATTGTTGGGAGGAAGAGACAACAAAATATGGAGGATAGAGAAACAATCTAAATTCAAACTGACGTATCATTTTTCAGACTTTAAATGAAAATATTGTTCTAATCAAATCAGCACACTCAAAAATCTTCAAGCAAGCCACAGGAGCTGTGTGTGTATATATTATATATATATATATATGTATATATTATATATTATATATATATTATATATATATGTATATATATATATATATATATATATGTATATATTATATATTATATATATATTATATATATATGTATATATATATATATATATATATATGTATATATTATATATTATATATATATATATATATATATATATATATATATATAAATGAATGACTGATGAAGAATATTAATTTTTAAAATAAAGTATAAGATTAAATGGAGACATTTAGTCACATCGAAGTGATTAGGCTTTTCAGATGAAAATAATAATGCATTTTGAATAGAAAATACTTTACAATTCAAAACCTATCAATTACTTTATTAGTGTTTCTAAAATCATGCATAAATAGTGCAAAAGAATTACAATGCAAAAAAAGAAGAAAGATTTAAATTAAAATATCCTGTTCAGTTTTTGTACTTCTTTAAGAAAAAAAGATTAGAAAAAAAATTGTTTTGTTGTTTTCAAAGACTGAAAAAAAAAAAAAATCAAAATGTACTTGATGATGATTCAAATATTGTACAAATTTTCTGCTTTAAATATTTTAATCTTATTCGAGATCAACAAGAAGCAATGAACATTTTCACTATTTTAATCTATATAAAACCAAAACAACAAACATCAGAAAATTATTTTCATAAAGGCTAATCAACTATTAACAACTATACATTAATTAATAGTATCATTATTATGTACTTATTATTGTTAAATTAATTTTCTTTCTAACACCTTACAATGATGCTTTTGTCTGGTTAACACTTTTCTGGTACACTGATTATTTTCATAAGAATTAAGGTCACATCAATTTTGGTATTGTCAATGCAGATAAAACTTAACAGCTTACAAAAACAAATCTATAAGCAGGTGCTTATAGCAGTCATTCACTTTAACCTTTTTTGTCTTCAGCTGATTTGGATCCTTTGCTAAAAAGCATTAGAAAAATAAATAAATAAAAGGTAATTTTTAATAATCTAATGAAGTCGAACTTTTCAATGGCTTAACCAACACACTTTTCACTGCAATAGAGTACAGTGTTTAATGTTTCATAATTATGTTGGTCCTATTCTCATTTTATATTTTTGTTTCACAATTTCTTTTTGGTTAATGTTAGGGAAATTGATATCGGCTACAATTCTCAAATGGTCTTCAACTAGTTTATATTTATTTTGTAAATTACAAGTAGTTATTTACACGAAAGAAAAACTAATTTTACAAATGATCACATTACAGCTAGAGAATAAGTATTTTATGCAAGATACAATTCAGCATATTCTTCCTTAACTTAAAGCAATTAAAATGCTTAAATGGTTATTCATTTGGTACTGAAATATTTCAATGTTCTAAAACCATGACTATGAACAGTAGTACTAACATTTATCAAATTAAATTTGATTTTAATAAATATCTCATACATTCAAGCATAATTCAAAACCACTTGGGTTTTAATTCTATTAAAAGATCTATAAATCATGATTAGATAATAATGTCATATATTGATATATTTCAGATTTCAATTTAGTTTTATTTTTGGTATGCTCAAGTTTTGTTTTTTAAAAATACATATGAAAAGATCATAGAAAGAATAAAGACTGAAATGCCTAAATTGACTTCATAGCAGAAAATCAAACACAGGATTTACAACTAATATAATCAATTAAAAAAACAAAACAGAATTTGTTTGAAATTATGACTAGTCAATTATATTAGGTTTCAAATAATGTGGCAATCCTTACTACATTTAACTGGATATTTTACATTTAAATATGCTGACTAGTTTACTATTGTTTAAAATCATAAAGAAATTTTAATTAAAAACTTGTTATATAAAACCTATTATTAAAAAATAAATAAATAAAAAATAAAATAAAATAACTACTTTGAACCATTATATTTTACTATCTTTGATGCAATACCAATAAAGATTAAATCATCTTGAAGATTTTGATATATTTTTCTTTAGAGTGGATTAAAATACAGAAACAAAAATTCACAAACATTTCACTCTTAAAGCAAAAGACTAAGCAAAATGCAAATATCAGTCTGGCGTGAAAGGTAATGGCAGTGAAAATGATAAAAACATTAAAATTGAAAAAGTGAAGGTAACATGATGCATTTTACTGTGTTACCTAAGAGAAATACATTTTAGGTAAAGTTTTTCATCTGCTTTTTTAAAAGAACAATAACTGCAAAAATTAACAGAAGTTACTTCTCTTGTGAAGCAAAATTGAAAACTTGGTTGAAGTAGAATATTAAGCATTAATGACTTCTTCTGATAATGAATTTGCACAGAGAAAGAACAGGATAATATCAATGTTGAAATGAAGCTGATATTAAAAATGGTTTCCCCATAAGATTTCAGATTAAATATACAAATTTTTATTTTTACTCAATTTAAGAAAGAGAGAGAGAGAGAGCAAGAGAGAAAAGTACCTGTGAAATATTAGTAAAAACTAAGCTGATAAAATATTGGTATTATTTGCTTTGCATATTAATATATTTAAGTATAATTATTGTTTATAGATCAGGTTTCCCTCTACTGTTTAACTAATAAAATATTAATATTTTTATGTATCAATATTTGCTAGTTGAGTTTCAAAGTATTACATATCTGCTAGCTGTAAACTTTAGGAGGAGGAAAGTACTGCTTGAATAACTAACATCTCTTAAAATATTAACTTGTCAGCTTCATGATAACATACAAAATCCAGTGTCTTAACACAATTTTGGGAAATTGGAAAATCAAGATTAATAGAAAATTTCAAGTTAGAACCTTTCACTGCTACACAAATTTTGTTAATGAAGCAGAAGACTCTTACAACACAAATTGATACTGAATTACACTCACAGTCTTATGGAATGTTGCCTGTCACTGTGATGGAAGCATATAATGATAAGAAGAAACAAATTTAAGTGAATTTATGCACAGCTGGTAAGTTAGCATAAATAAGCAGATTTGAAACAAGAAAAAAAAGTGTAATTATTTATGAAATTACTGACAATCAAAGATGCTGTTTAGGAGAAATTTTATAATCAAGATATAATAATCTATCTAAAAAAATAGTAAAATCTAAAAAATCTTTAAATCTTAAAAGTTAAAGTTATATATGGATCTGCATAACAAAAATTAATAAAGTACATATAAACCGTCAGACAATTTTTTTTTATTGTTTTTTTAATAAATTTTTTCCTTCAATTTTAAAAAAAAATTGTTATGGCAGAAATTAAAGCTATCAAATTAATTTATATTTAATAAAATGACAAAACTCAGCTATCAGGAATTATAATAAAGTAATTTCAAAATTTGAAAAAAAAAAAAAAAAAAAAAAATAGAAATAAAAAAATTGACCTTTAAAAGTGGCAAGTATGTTTAGAAAATACTAGGATATAGTAAAGATCTGTATTTTTAGTGCTTTTTCTTTTTGCTTAAAACTGGCTATCAATTAAAATAGTAAATTGGAATATAATTAATTCATAGATTTTTTTCAAAATTCTTTTTAATCATGTTTGATTAAATTCAAGAAAGCTATAAAACTGCTGAATTTATTTAAGTTAAAACAATTCAAAAGTACAATTATGTAATAAAAAGACTAGTAGTATATTCCTACCACCAGAGAGAACTAACAATGAATTTTATCAAAATTAAATGCCACTATATAGCAATAAATATGATTATCAGTTTAATAAAGAGACATAAATTTAGCAAAATTATGGAAAACCAAATTACACTTTCATGCCAACTGAGTATTACCAATGAATCTTAATTCAAAACTATTTTATGGTTAGACAAAATACTGATATAACTATTAAGTTGGTGCAAAAGCAACTGTAGTTTTTAGCAAATAACTTTAAAGCAGTATATCTTAGTTTAGAGTTAGAATTATTAAATGAAATAACCATTAAAATCTATTCATTGTTGCCAACAATAAATAAGTGTTTTTGTTCTGGTAGCAAAGAATTCTGGAGTCTTGGAACTGATAAAATGAAAGGCATTTTGAATTTCTGCTTGATTGTTGATATCTCATGGAGGAAACTGTCTAGATTCTTGAAACTATGATAGTTGGTTGGAAGAGGTCTAGTGAGTAAGCTGGGTAAAGAAGAATCTCAAAATCTAGTTCATTCAATTCCTGCAGTCATTTTCACAATGTGGTTATATATTGTCATGGAAAAGAATTGGTCTTTTTAACTGACCAACGATATATGTACTATTCTTGATGTATTTTTGTCAGTTTTCTGTCAATAATTTTGTGTTGTGATGTTTCTGCCAGGATTCAAGAAGTTGTAGTGGATGATTCCACTGGCTAACCACCAAACAGTGACTACAACATAAATAAAAGATGCTGTTTTGCTTTTTAAGTATTTTAAACTCAGTTCAGCCATTGTGCAGTATTGAATCCATTTTTTGTCATAATACAACCAAGAAATGCCTAGTACTACAAAAGGCTTTGTAATGTCATTTTTTTCAGCTTATGTGGCAAATGATTGTGAAGTTTCTTTGATTTTCCAGTTTGTTACAAAAGTTAAACAACTGATGAATGAACAACATTTAGTTCTTATGTAATATCAAGTTGTTTTGCATGGATCCATTTCAATAATGCCTCTTAATTTGTTGTTGTCAATCACAGAAGGATGTGTGAAGCACTTCATTTGCAAGGTTCTATTGACAGTGCCTTGTCAAATGCTCACTTGATATTTTTAGCAGTTTCTGCTTCTTTCTGTCCCATTGTGAATTCATACTATAATATCAGTGAAATTTGTTTTTTCCCCATATTTTAACATTGAAAAGCAAAACAAAATATTAGCTTAAATTAATAGAGTAAAATTCAAGCTTTAAAATGGTTAATTACATGAACAGTTTATTAAAAAATAAGCATCAAATTTTAAAATAACAAAGACAATTATTTTTGCACCAATCTAATATTTGATAAACACTCCAATGAAATGTTTGGTGATTATGCAAATTCTTGTTTCCTAACTGACATTAAAAATGATGAATTAAGTAAATCAAGAATTTTAACAATCCTAAAATCCAGTAATCAAAATTTTGTAATGAACCAACTATTAAAAATAAATAGTAGAAATACTGCAAAAGATAGAATGAACTTAAAATATATACACACGCAAACAGATCTTGTAAATCTGATGAAAAGAGAAAATATAGATATGAAAAGTATTAAAACATCAACATATTCAGAAGAAACTATAGGAGAAATACCATAAGAGATATGAAATTGAAAAAAAAAATGAATCCATTTGGGATGTTTCCACAAATGACTGAAAAACTAGAAAACATTTAAGAGAAAAATAGATAAGATTATCCTAATAAATAAAACAACTAAAACATTGAAATATAAAAAGATTACTCATAGAAAAATAACCACCAAACATGTAATTCAAACACTTATAATTAATTATTACTATATTAATGTCCTATAAAACAATAGCATAACAGAAATCAGTCCTGAAATCTGGAGCTATATTTAATACAAGTAATAAAAAAACAAGACTGTTCTCTACTAAAAACTGACATGTACTCTGTAAAGAGAGAACAAACTATGGAATATTTTACAAAAGGAAATATTTTATACTATGTGGAAGCAGAGTTGTTTTAAAATCTTTTGGTAAAACATAAACTTATGTAAACACATCATTATTTGGTGATTAGTAAACTTAAAAGAAAAAATGTTTTTAGAGTTTACCAATTTTCTTTGAAAATTCATCCTAAATCATTAAAGTTCAGCATTCTTTTTAAAATTGATTCATTTAAGAGTGTAATTGCAAAACTAATGCTCCTTATCAAACTGAAGGCATATCATATTTGATTATATACACCCAAGATTAAGAGTATTTTTCTTAAAAATAGGAAATAAAATGGCTCAGAAATTAATAGCTATAAATAAGATATTACTACTTTAATTGACAATTTTTGTTTTATGTACTCAATTACAATGTACTGTAATAACATACAAAAAAGGCTTCATGATTTAAAAAAAAAAAAAAAAAAAAATAAAAAAATAGCATTGTTTTTTCACAATCCAGTAGCTTGTTAGAGTGGGGAAAATTAAACATATCTAATGAATTGTAAATATTTTCAGGCTATTTTCAATGAATATAAACTATGAAAATATTTTCTGCAGTATTTTTCAGTCAAACTGCCAATTTTGTTGAAAAAGTACCTGCTGATATTTATTGCATCCACAACTAAAATTCAAAGAAAATTTGTTTAAACTCTCCATCAATGCAAGATGATTTTAGTTGTGAACTAAGTTGAGACATCTGTTAAAATAAATTCTGTCTTCCTAGTCTTATCTTAATCTAATTGTCAAACACATTTAAAAAAACTTAAATTTACATTAAAATTCTCTTCAATGGGATCAACATATTTTGTGATTGAGTATGTTTTCTCAGAGGAAGTTAAATTTGCTTAAATTTTTTTATCCATATGTTGCAAGAGTTGTGACCTTAAGATTTTCTGGTGTAAAAATACTTAAAAGTATAAAGTTTAAATTATTGCAGAAATAGATTTAACACAGTGGTAGGTGTTTATTTAAGCTGTTGACAGGCTGACAGCTTCACTGATAGATGCAAGTTTATCTAATTTTTTTCTATGGTGGACATATCTGTAAAAATTACTTGTGGAATATAATGCAAGTGCCATGTTTACATAATTTTTAACTACCAAGTAATCTTAAAAATTTAGGAAAATATTGTTTGTAATCTAAATATCATATTGAATTTTAGGTACTTTGGCTTTAAATTTTCTATAGTTACTACACTTATTTTCTGATAATATCATGTATGGACACCCCCCCCCCAAAAAAAAACAAAACAAAAAACCCAACAAGAACAAACAAAGTTCCTCATAAAATATTAGACTGAATTGTAATAAGTTTTCCATTTATGATTGGTAAACATAGTTTTTACTTTATAACTGGTACAAATTAATACAGAAATTTAAAAAAATTTAAAACTTTATAAATTACTCTGATTAAAATTAAAAAAAATTTAAAACATTATTCATTGAGAAAAATGTTTTTCTTAAAATAATCATGTCCATAATATATCTTTTATTCATAAAAGCAATTAAAAGCTTTTCTAATTAAGTAATGTCTTAGTTTTATTGCATTTTTTATTTCATAATTCAGAGCACATTTTCGGTAACTGGGGGTCGTGATTTACAAAAAAAAAAAAAAAAAAAAAATTGATGATTTAAATTCAAGGAATTCTGCATATAGCTAATATAAACATTAAATGGTACAAAAATTAATTTTTTGAAATTTCATAAAATTAAATAAGAGTAACAGATGTAAAAAAAAATGTTTTTACCAAGATTTTCTAAAATAATTTCATTTATTTGTGAATAGTCCTAAAAGTTTCATTAAAATCTAACAATTATTTGATTTTTGCAAGAATTTTCAAATCACTGTTTTTCACAATAAAAAAAAACAACACTAAAATTTCCTATACTAATCTTTGGTCCCCTCCACTGATGCAAGAAAAACAAGATTTTGAACCAAAATTTTGAACATTCTAAAAAGGATCAAAAAATATAATTTAATAACCAAAAAATCCTCTGGTCTTTCCTCTTAATAATAAAGATTTTAATAATAAAGATTTTGATGATAAAATTTTGTTATTAAGTTTGAGACAGTTTTTCATCATGGTATGCGTATTTTTAAGCAAATCTGTGGAGGTAAAGAAAGTCATATTTTTTATGAAATGACATTTTTTAGCTCATTGTGAACTTACAGTATGTAAAGAGTGAAATCACGTTAATGAAGCAAAATTTGACAACTTAAAACAATTTTACTTAACTAGTATGCTTTATAAATTTATTTCTAATTTGTATACCAATTACAAGTGGAATGTTTTAAATAATATATCAACAGAATTAGCAATAATAAATACAGTGCTTTCTTTTCATCTAAAGAACTATTTTAAGAATTTAAATTAAAAACTAGCATGTTTATGAAAGTGAGATATTTAAAGAGCAGGTTTATAATTTTTCTTATTTTAATTCTTTGCACAAATGAATGTAGCGGAGGTACAAGGTTTTTGGTTCTACTAATTGTGGAATATCAGTTATTGAGCACCTCTGTTATACTATTCGGTTATTGTTCACTTTTTTTGGCGAAAATATACCTTGTGTATCTCCTTGGTTATCAAGCAAGAAAATCTGTCCATAACAAACATGTACATTCATGTTCACTTGTTGTCATGTGAGTTCCCAAGGCAAACTCCCACACAAAGTATCACATGTGTCCATGACTCAGTCTATCTTTGTCTCCCACTAAGTGAGCATTTTCCCTAGCATTAGTATAAAAAAAAATCAATTTAAATAGTGTTTTTGTTTTGTTTTTACTTAGTTTTACTGTTAAATAAACTACCATGGGTTTTAAAGAAAGTTCCAAGTGTGCCTTTGGGGAAGTCACTGAGCTTGGATGTGAGTAGGCAGGATGTGGAGGACCACTGGGAAGAGCTGACCACTGAAGAACATCAAGAACTTCAGCTGAAGTAGCAACAAATGGCAACTGAAGAAATAGCTTCAGAGGAGGAGAGAGGGAAGAATGTGTCTTCTTCAATGACTAAGAACATTTGTTCAAATTGGACTGAGGTGCAATGTTGAAAAAAAAAAAAAAAAAAAAAAAAAAAAATCACCCTAACAAAGCTGTTGCAAGCCATGTTGTACACACATGTTTAATGACAATGACTTGTCACATTTCAGGCAAATTTTATAGTGGAGACAAAAACAAACCTCTCTGTACAGGTTTTTCATGAGAGGGATCCAATCAGTCACAAGTATGTTCTTCCCAAAATCTGATGCAATGACAAAACAAATTTTTGTGGGGAAGGGTAGGAACCCCTTTACCCCCCCCCCCAAAAAAAACTGTTTTGTCAAGTAGAAAACTGTTCAGCACCACTTCCTGATATAAAGGTAAACTTATAATTTCCAGAAATGTTACTTGGTGTAAAAAAAAAAAAAAAGTTTGCAAAGGGAATAATTCAGCCTTCAAGTAAAATGCTGTTAAGAATAAAATTTACAATGCATACAATTGTTATAAAAGTAGCATTTTTGGAATATTTGATTTACTAATATTTTATTATTAATAATTATTTTTATTCACAAATAATGATTTTTTGAGCTATTCAAGAAAAAAAATCCTTATGTATTGAAAAGGAATGAAAATTCAATTAGGATCTATTACTTACCGTATTTGATGGTATATAATATCCTGCTTTCTTGCATTTAATATTACAGTAAGATGGAGTTACGCTACAAATATTGGTTTGAGTAAACATTAACCTACCAGATATCTCAACTTTGAATATAAGACCTAGGGAATTTTTTTTTGAATAATCCAAACTCTTATGTGCCATCAAATACAGTAATTAATAAAGTCAAAATTTATTTGTTAGAAATGTTTTTTTGTACTTCAAAAAATTAAAAAATTTTCACATTCATTTGCAAAAAAGTAATTAAATTTATAACTTTGAATTAATCCAAATCAATCTTGTAGCTGAAATTAAGTTATAAATCAGTCTTCTACAGCAAGCATTTCAATGTAAAGAAAGCTTTGGGTGAAAATAACAAACACAAAGCTAAAGGATTGATCTTTAAATATTCTTTTTTACTTTTAGCCAAAACTTGGTTATAATACTATCACGATATAAAACTGGGATAATTCAAAATACATGGTTAAAAGTGCAAACAATATTCAGTTTAATTGGAAGAAAATTCAAAATTTTTTATAAACCTGAATATTTGATAGAACAACAATATAACTGAAATACTTATAATTATGAGAATTTAACATTTTTCTGGCTAGCAGAACAAAAAGCATTCAAATGAGCTCTAATATTCAATAAATCAAGGAAAGTTCAAGTGACTTATCTTGTTGACTGACTCAAGAACTCCACATTGAAATGCTCATCAGGGACAGATCTATTGAACTTATCAGATCTCATTTTTATACACTTTGGAACAAACTAAAACTAACTGAAATTTTTAGCACACTAGCGTTTCATTAGAAATGTCACAACATTTAAATTCAAAATTGCTAAAAAATCAGCATACTGTAATGAAAACTTAGTTTTATCGTCAAAATCTTGTTATTGAGAGGAAGTATTAAAGTATTTTTTGAATACTTAACAAATTTTTTTTACTCCGTTTTTAGAACATTCGAAATTTTGATTAAAATACTTGTTTTCTTGTGTCAGCAGTTAGTACAACAGCTGACGAAAGAAAACAATTTTTTTTAATCAAAATTTTGAACTTTTAGCATAGCAAATTTTTGCTTCTTTCTTGTAGTGATAGATACATTAATTTGGAAATTCTTGCAAAAATAAAATAATTGTTGGGTTTTAATGAAATTTTCAGGACTTATTCACAAACAAATGAAATTATTTTTGAAGTTTTTTTTTTTTTTTTAGAAAATCTTGTGGAAAAATTTTTTTTTTTTTTACATTGTTTCACCCCCTTATTTAATTTTATGAAAACTTGAGAAATTCAAGGTGATAATTTTTATTGACTATATTAGCAGAATTGTTTGAAAAATTTAAAATCACCAAATTTTTTTGCAAAATTGTACACCATCTTACCAAAAATCTGTTCTGCATCAATAAATAAAAAATGCAATAAAACTACGGCATTATTTAATCAGAGAAGCTTTTAATTGCTTTAAAGAATAATATATATTAAAGAAATTTGTCTGAAGAAAAAAAAAATTTTCTGATGAAAAATGAATTTTTACAAGATTGGTTTTCATTTTTTTTTTTTTTTTTTTTTTTTTACAATTTTTGATTGAATAAATTACAAAATTTCTAAATATTTTAAAATTAAGTTTCAATGGGGTAACACTTAGGAAATATTTTTATTAAGTAAAATTATATTTACTAATCATATATTGTAAATCTTATTACAATCTGACAACCCCAAATATTTTGAAAAGAATTTTGATTTTGATTTTGTTATTTTATGTGTGCATATGTGCAGAATGTCTAAGTATGGATGTTTGAACCTAACATTATCATTAAAAGGTCACACACTTTAAGCGTTGTCCTCTCTTACGGGGGAAAAAAAATCCCTGCTTATAAACTTTATTGTCTGCTCCACCATACTTAACTATGAACACATTTGGCAGTCATTCAGCTGTCAATAAATTGATTAACACATCAGAAAAACAAGACCCCGTGATTAAGAAATACTGGTATACAAGATTTTATGCTATAAATAAGTAATATTTCTTGCAAATCAGATTAATTTAACATAAATTTGCTAATTTCCCACAAATAACATTTCAGAAACACATTTTATTTTTGGAAGATTTTAAAACTGAGAATTAATGGCAGATTTTATCGATTTTACTGAAATATACACAAGAGTATTTTGCTTACTTTTAGCTTTCAATTAAAGCTAAAATGAATGAAAGCTTCAAGAAAGCTTTTTGATTTTTAAAAATTCATTTTAAACCTTACGCATGCCAAATTAGTACTTATATATAAAGTACAGTGTGTGTGTGTGCATCTATGTCCAAGCAACTCCTCCACTCACATTGGCCCAATTTCAATGATTCATAGCTTATTTAAAAGCCCTAGAAAAGTTAGGCGCAGGGAACAATTTTCATTGAGCTCAGATTCAGGGTTGCCAGATTATGCGAGGTTAAAAATATATATTAATACATTATACTAGCCATTACCAGTGCTTTCATGGTCCAAGGGGAGCAAATCTTATTTTCCTTTTGTATCCAAAATTGTAGTGCATGTTTTATTATAAACTAGCTTAAAAGCCACCCTATTGGGTGGCATTTAAGCTAACTCCTGTGGCAGACTCTTGGTTTGGTCATCATCACAATAGCTAGGGAGGAGTAGATGCGATAGGCATCAATAAACTACAGAACTCAAAATTGATTGCTGCATTTAAGTATTGAATTAATGTTTAAGCTTACCTTTTAAAAGTTCAATGATAATTCTTCTGCTGCCACTTAATTTAAGGACAATTTGATATACATAGACCTTTATTTTCCATACAAACAATTATTTTTATTTCATGTGTGACAGGACGGGACAATTTACAAGATAAAATTAATATAGTGTAAAGATTGGAAAACAGAAATTAGAATTAGTTATACATTCAGTATTCCTCAAGCCCCCGCAACTGTTTGTTGTGTTGGCCTCGGTGCAAGCACTTATACCTCTCTCTCTAGCGCAATGAGAGGGCACGGCTTTAAGCAGCTATTCCCCAGGGCTGGGCACCTCTCAGCATAATTTTCCTCAGATGTGACTGTCCTTTGACGGAGCCGCCCCTGAGCGTACTCTGCCCAAAGCTCTTCAGGTTTAACTAATTTGCATATTGATTTTAAAAAAGTTTATTTCATTAATTAACTGTCCTTCATTACTGTTCTTTTATTTGAGGATTGTTTTGATTTTCATATCAAAAATAGTTCGGTTTAGGAATATCATCTAATATAGTGCAGAAAAGGGTTTGAAGTTGGCATCTATTTGTAAAACTTTCCTTAACAAGCCAATTTATGAATTAAATGTTCATTTAAAATTTTTGTTTCAAAGATTCCAAGTAGTGAATATATCTATATTTATGCTTGCCATTCATGCCAAAAGCTATAATACGAACATTTCACAGTGGTTGGGTGTCAAGATGACAGTGCAGAAGATTTGAAAAGTGTTAGATGAGTCTAATGATGATTACAAAGATACAGCAGCCCGAAAAATTCACTTTGAGCATTCTGATAAGAAAAAACTCCCAAATTTGTTGGTGAGGGCTTCACTCAACATGGAGGCCTACATCAAGTGCATTGAGATGGTAGTACTGCCCTGAGTCAAGAGGGCGACTGCTGAAAGACCCTATGTCTGGCAACAGGATTCTGCACCATGCCACACAAGCAAGAGAACCCAGTCATGGATGCCGGACAACTTCTGCAGCCACATCACCTAACCTAACTCCCGAGTGCAACCCTCTTGATTATTATGTGTGGGACACAGTTGAATGAGAAACAAAACAAAAAAAAAAAAAAAAAACTTCTTGTAACACCAAAGATGAACTGAAGGCAAGTATTATGGCAGCATTCACCAACTTAAACATAAGGAGGCTGTCCAGAAGAGTCACAGAAAATTCCAAAGTTGTCTGGTCAAAGCCAATGGTGATTTTATTGAATAAATTTAATCTTTAGTATTTCAAGATATTTTTGTAAATACATCTGTTAAAATGAGATGTCAGTATTATTTTAATTTTAGCATAATTTTGGCGACAATTTATCCATCGCACATTACATACACGTGTGTGTGTGTGTGTGTGTGTGTGTGTGTGTGTGTGTGTGTGTGTGAGTGAGAGAGAGAGAGAGAATATGAGACAGGATGAAATACTATAGAGCCAGACAACTTCTAAAACATTTTCTCAGGACAATTTCCAAGCCAAATTTTTTTAAATTATTGAATTATAATCTATTCAATTTTTTTTAAGAAATGTTTTAATTATATAGATATTTTATTTCTGTGTTTTTTTACAGTATACCCTCTATAAGTGAGTAATGAAAATGTGCCAACTTAGCAAATGCTCCACTTAAGAGTTCCACATAAGTGCGACTTGTTAGCTCAAACAATAAGTCTCACATATTGAATGTTAGAAGACATCAAAAACTACCTTTAGATTCAATATAGCCAGTTTGAATATTTATGGCCAGAAGCTGAAAGCATTTATGGAAATAAATATCATGTAATGAAACAAAATGAGTTTATTCACATCTTTTATCATTTCTTTTTTGAAAAATTCTTGAAATTTCTAAGTCTTCCAATAAGACATTAGGGTTAGGATGATAAAGGTAGAGATCTAGTTAATCAGGGTAGAGAAAAAAAGTTGAGGTAGAGACATACAATATACTTAGTAACATTGACATATAAATCATGCATAACAGAATAGCTGAGCAAAAATTCGTATTGCAAACTATTTTTAAAAAAATGAAAAGCTTTTCATGTGAAGCTGTGAGGCTGATTTTATGATATCACTCTTCACCATCTAAGAAATCTTCATGACCTCAGTCTTCTTCCATTGCTATCAGTGAACATAGAGTAATTCATCGTTGTATCAATAGCAACTCTGGTATGTGATGTTAATGGCCTTTTGATCCCTTCTCTTTCTAACATGTCATTGTCATCATCATTATTCTTGCTATCTTCTCCTTCATTCTGAACATGCTGCAAAATCAATTTATCATTCAAAATCAGCTGAACAACAATTACTTTGTCATCATTGGATGCAACATCTTCTACCACAGTATCCTCTGGAGCTGCATCTGAATTACAACATCACAGCTCCTCAATGGATTTCTGCAGTTTTTGAAATGAGTTCTCAAGTATAGTTTTGAGAAAATTTTTTCCTGTTCTTTGGAGAAGCCAACATTTCCAAAATAGTTTCTGATTGATATATCCTTCCAAGAAAGGACCAACATTTTCATAGCCTTCAATAATGAAATGACTGTTATACTTCTATTACTATCAATCATTTTTTAGACAACCCACATGCTAATGATTTAATGATTGTACGACACCATCTATCAGCTGTAGAGATGAAGTCATCTGTGGTTGAAGAAAAAACAATTGCTTTTAAGCCCCCAAATTCAGGGTGAATAAGGCAGTTCTTGATGATCCAGGCAAGTCTAATGCACTTACTCATACTTCAAAAAGTTCAGAGTCCATAACAATGAAGAAACTTTCCAATGACAAACAGACAATTTCCCACTGAGTATTTTTGCAGCAGCCACAGATACATTCACCACAATGGTTCCCATGACAGGAGATGAGACTGTTTTGTAGATAACTTTTATCCTTTTCTTTTTTACATTAAAAACCAAAAATCATATCCTCCAAAATTTTCACAATCCCATTTAAATGGAGAAACTTTGTAACCAGTCGAAGAAAAAAATAAAATAAAATCATCCCACTTAATGAATGTTCTACTTATGTGGATTATACAGTATTTCTTCTGCATTTTAATTGAAACAGATAAATTAGTTCCTTTCTGATATTTAATAGCGTTTGCTATTTATAGAGCTACAAACTATAAGAATTACTGTCATTTATATACTGGAGTGTATATATATATATATAATTTCTTGGAAAATTCTTTATAGATGTATATCTAACTTATAAGTTTATCTCAAAATAACAAAAAAGAATTCTAAGAGATATCTATCAAGTTTTAAAATAAAATAACTTTTTATAGTCAATTAATCTCTTAAAATTAAATGTGCAGGTAGCATAATGAAAAGTGGAATGAGCAAGCAGAGTTCAAAGTCTAGCCTAGCTTGTTATGTTTGCTTTTACACTAATGCCCTTGGGGAAGGCCTGAATCATCCCTCACCCAAGAATAACTACTGTAAATTACAATCTGTAGAGAAATCAATGGGAAACTGCCATTATCTTTCTCAAGACATTATGACACTTCACAATAGATAATAAAGAAAAGGAATCTGCAGAGAACGTTGATTGCCTACATCCTGAAGGGACATAGCATTTAAAAAAAGAGGAAATCTTTTAATAGTTTTTTCCTGAAAATTAAATGAAAAATGAATTTTAATGAAAATGGTAATTTAGCACTTTCAATTGAAAGTGGAAGATTATCATTTTCTGTAAAGACATTCACCTTTCAGAATCTAACTTATAATAATAATCACAAATTTTTACAACCACTGTAAAAATCAGATAATGTGCTCTTATCAAAAAAGTAAGACAGGAAAAAAATTAAATCTAATGTTTACAAATTTAGATTTTATTTTTAATCACTTAGGATTGTGTAGATATTTCTTATGCAAAGAGGCTTTAACATGGAAACTTAAAAATTGTTTTTTGTGACAAACATTTCTCTTGATTTACAAATATTGGATTTTGATAAAAATTTTAATTATTCTTAAAAGTTCAAATTAATCTCTGATACTATCAGATAAGCTTAAGAAATAATCTTATAATAAAAAAGAACTATTGATTTAAGGACATTTGTAATAAATTTTGAGCATCAAATATCAGGATGTATTTCTATAATATTGATTTTTTCTTTTTATTTAAAACTACAGGTTTTGTTATAGAAGAATCTTCAATAAATAATTCAAAGGGCATTTAGTATCATTATGTATTTCCTGTCAATTTAGTGTCAATGAGCTGTGATTTAGTTAGAATCAAAACTAAAATCATGATTTTCCAATCTTGTCCATATATCTTCAATTATGAAGTTGAAATTCTTCACAACTCACAAAAACTGAAAATACTTTCAGCACTAAATTCTGCTATCACTTGTTGAGAGAGTAAATAGCTAAATAATTCAAAACCAGTAAAGCACGGCCATTTTTTAATATAAAAATAGGCAAAGATTGTATTTAATCTGAATATGTTCTTTAAAAATATAGTCTTTTCATTATTTTTTTCTTTGAAGTATACATCCAGAATTTAATAATTTATCAAATACATTTTTTTTTACATAAAATATGAATAAGTATGAGTAAAAATACAAAATGTCTAAATATTTTATTAAGAATTGTATAGTAATTTTAGTAGTAACAAAGAAAAATGTAAACAATTTTTTATATACATATACAGAAAAAATAAAGAACAGAGTGAAAGAAAGAGAAACATAAAATGATAGAAATTGTATTAAATGAAATTACCTGGCAAATCTTTCTTTATCAATTGCATCTTGGGAAGTAGAGAAAGAACCCTGTTGGCTGTCATCATCATCAGAACTGAAAAGTAAATTTAAAATAAATCCGATTAAAAGAAATAAATAAACAAGTATAAACAACATTAGTATATATAAAAGAACACTGCATATATACAGCAATAAAAAAAACGTTATTCTTTTAATAAAAAGTAATTTTTTTTTTTCCAGGAAGAGGTTAAATAGTTAAATTTGATCAATATCTAAAAGTATTTAATAACTAACAATTTCTAAATAGAAATTCTTATGACATTTTAGACTGTCTTTTTATATCATAATAAACTTGAAACCGGCTGATTTTAAGAAAATATTATATAACACAACATTTTATAATTAATTTAAAAAGTAAAATTTTAAATTCATGGGAAAGAAATTTCAATTAATTTTGAAAACAATGACATCATTTAGAATATAAAGATTGACAGAATAAAGAACAAATAGGAAACATTTATCAATCTAACATGTTTCACTTTTATTAAAGCTTCAGAGAATGAGATATGGAGAAAAAAGAAATAAATTCTGGCATTTTTAATTTTGTGTTTGATTTTCATTAGCTAATCAAGTTTCATGTGCATTTGACTTAGTATCATTTATGGAGTTCTGAATTCAAGGAGAGATGTGTCCTTTCGAAGTGCCAAGAAATGAATGGATTCCAAGCCTAACTGAAAAAATGTAAATGTTGATTTATGTATGTCAATGTATCATAATTCTAGTTTGTGGGGTTCAGATGATAATGTATATTCATAAGTGTGTGTGTGTGTGTGTGTGTAGTAGAAAAGTTTGGTGGTTGTCCACATGTTGATTTGGGAACATTTTAATGTAAACACTCTTTGTTTTAGATAAACGTACATTAGATTCTTTAAGAATGATTCAATAAAAATTGGTGATGTAATATAGTGTTTTTGACATGTTGGTAAAATATTTATCAGGACCGTCTTAAAGCAGGCATGTCAAACTCAGGGCATATGGAGGGCCATATTGGCAGCCTCGAGGGCTGCACCTGCTTACAGTTTTACATTAATCACAGCTAGTGGTAACTAAACTTTAAATACAAAATACTTACAATACAAGGTAGTATAATTTAATCATTTTTATGTTGTCCTTATGATTGACATTGCTTTAGACAAACTATTCTCGATATATCAGGTTGGAATGTCTGTGTAGATCCCACTCTGATCAAAGATGACAGATGTTCATCAATTAATTTTGTTTTGCGAGACATTTTTGTGGCCTTCATAAATGAAAATAACTGCTCACAGACATATGTGGAACCAAACATTGCCAAAATCTTGGTGGCAAACTTTCTGAAGTTCTTAAATGTCTGAGGAAGTTATGAAGAAAATCCAGGTACCCCCTATTCTAGGTACTTTCCCTTGAGTGTTGAGTCAGTCTGCATTTCCAGTAATTCCATCTGTAGACTTTCCTCTGCCTGAGCAACATCAAAAGTGAATGGTGCTGAGAATAATGCAAACTGATCTTCACAAGATAAAAAAAAAAAAAAAAATCACAAAATCTTAGCTGAAATTCCTTTCACAGCAATTCCAGGTAATTGTCCTACTTTGCAAAGATTCAGACACAGTATTGACAGTTTTTCAACTCCTTGCACATAGGAAAATGAATCAGGTTTTCATGTGACAACTGGGACTTCAATAAAGCTAATTTTGCAATGAAACACTTGATATCATCAAATAACTGAATGATGGGCTTATTTTTACCTTGTAATTTCAAATTAAAGTCACTTAATTGGGCAGTAATATCCACTGAAAAAGCTAGATCCTGGAACCAGCTTTCATCTTTCAATTCATTTGTGCTTTGACTCTTCATCTCCAAAAACATAATTTCATGTTGCAATAAAGAAATCTTTTCAGTATCTTGTGATATGAAATCTACCAAACTTCTGTGTAGAATGGCACATTTGTGAACTGATTATTCATATCTTCCAATAACTGGCTAAACTGACAGTAATGCAGAGCACAACCTCTGATATACTTCACTGTTTTTGTGACAAAACTCAACACATGATCTAATTTGAAAATCTTAGAACATAAGTTCTGTTGATGAATTATACAGTGAAAATGCTTGAATGTTGAATCTGGATATATGTTTTCTATTTTTGTAACTAACACCATTATGTCTCCCAACCATACTGACAGCACCATCAGTAGATAAACACACAAGTTTACTCAAGTCAAGGCCAAACTCATGGGGAAGCGGTTCAACCTTCTCAAAAATGTCCTGGTTTGTTGTAGTATCATGCATTGGGACCAGTTCAATTAGTTCTTTATAAATTTGAAATTCATTGTCACAAGTCCTGATGAAAACGATGAGCTGTGCTATTGCAGCTATGTCAACAGTCTCATCCAGAGCAATAGGAGAAAGTTCAAACTTGATAAAGTCTTCAACTGTTGACTCAAATCACCTGCCATTTCATTAATTCATTCAGTAATAGTATTCCTGCTTAATGAACTGTCTTGAAATAAGTGTGAATTCTCTGGACATATAATTTCAGCTGTTTTTACAAGACATTGCTTTATGAAATCTTTCACTGTAAGATTTTCCACTGATAGTGATCATTTTGCAGAGTTCAAAGCTTGCAGTAACAGAACTAACGTTGCCTTTCTGAATTTTTGTAAAGCAACTCTGTTGCTGTGTTAACTTAACCTTGAATTCCTTCACTTTTGAAACACACATATCTCCTTCATATTTATCATAAGATCGATGGTTTGTTTCATAACGTCTCTTTACATTATATTCTTTTCACGTCACAATGCAGCAGTTGCAAATCAAAGTCTAACTTTCCATTAAGAGTGGTACAAAAGTACTGTAATTCCCACTTTTCATGAAACATGTCCTTCTTCAGATAATTTTCTCTTTTTTACGAGATGGAGTAGAACTCAACATTTTTAAGGCAAAATATTACAAAATTACAAATGTTTTCACTTTACATTTGTTCTTATTTAGTTGTCAAGGATGATGACATGATTAACCAGAAGCTAAAAATAGTCAGTGACATTCGAAAACAAAAAAACCATTGAGATAGAATAAACAATTTAATCATACCAATTGAAAAAAAAAATCTCACTGTTTTTAATAATTTGCATTACCAACATAGACAAAATTCTCAATATACTATGGCTATAGAAACCTTTGTGAGGGCTACCAAGATGCATGTAAAAGGCCGCATTCGTCCTGTGGGCTGCCAGTTTGACAAACCAGCTCTTAAAGTACTTTTAATGTAAAGTATGTTCTTTTTTAATTAGAGTAACATTTGTAAAATCAAAGTTATTGCCAATTTTGTTCCCGTGTATTATGAGTTGAGCTTAAAGGGTTGTCCAAATATAGATTCTTTTTATGCTTGTAGATATGGGCTTTTACATTGCAAGCAATTTATTTGATAAATACTGGCATCTGAAGTTGTGTTGGATTTATTTTTCTTTCTAATTATATCTCCAATTGTCTTGGACATGGTAGTAAAGATCCTAGTATTAGGTATAGCTAAATCTTTTTTCAAATTTTGTAGATAGAGTGTTAGAGAGTGGGATTATAAATTTATGTTTTTGATGTTAGAAGTGCTATCAGTGGTGTCTAGGTCTTGAATGTGTGGACTTTGTATTCTCATTTTCTAGTGTTGAGAATGAAATAATGTAGCCAGTGAAGAAGTCTAAATGTTTTTTTCAATGTATTTCACTTCGTCACCTAGGTATTCTGGGTTACATATTTTAAGGGCTCTGAGGTAGAATCCTATGGCTAGTCTTGATTTTAGTTTTTGACTGATGGAAATAGAAATTAATTAGATTGTTTTTGTTAATGGGTTTACAGTAAACTCTAAAATATAAGGATTCAAATAGAATAGAAAACTAACAGAATACTGACCAGCTAATTAATTATTACTGTAAGATTCATTTCATATAAATATTATATTTCATATAAATACTAAAATATTCATATATTTTTCAGAAAATATTTTCAAAGTTAAGAGGCACTGAAAATTTAGTTAAGAAATTTATATTAATATTAATAACAAATTTTCTTTAAAATTGAATGTTTAAATAATAACAGCATCATAAAATGTTACAGTATCAAAATCAATATAGTTCCAGGACTAAGACAAAAAATATATGGTATTTTTATCATTTTAACAGAAAATCAAAGTTGGAATATTGTGATTTTCACAATTTTTAAAGTTATTGAAATCTAAATATAGCATTGTATAGTACATTAAGCTAAAAAGTTAATTTTCAAAGTGGAAAGTTCTTTGAAAAGAAAAATTAATTTAACAAAATACTTCTGAAATATTTAAAAAATATTTTCTTTCACAGCTACTGTAAGATTTGAAATTGAATATATACTAGTACCTGTCACTTTGCTAAGACTAAGATTATCAAATTTCAAATCTAAATTGCTTGTCTGATTAAAATACTAAATTTATTAGAAAATATAGTCAGTTTAAAAACAGAAGGAATCAGAAAAATGACTTCAAAGGACCATATGTTTAGGCTTATACTCTTTGCCTGTTAATGTAAGAATTGTTGCCGGAAATAGGGAAATTAGCCTCTGTGTCAGAGATGTCAATTTCAATCAAATTGTATGCATATGCAAGTTTGCTTATGTGAAAACATTATATAAAATAAAAAAACTTAGTCAAATTGTGTGCGTATATTTGTGTTTATGCATATATTAAATGGCACAAGCATATGTAAGTCACTCATAACACAGGCTTTTGTATATACATTACATAAGCATATGCAAAGACAAAAGGCAAGACAGTGTATGATGGACAGAAAATCAGCACTTCTTTTATAATATAGAAGTATTAAACTTAGTTTAGTTCATCAAAAGCCAAATGAATGAAAGAAAGATTCCCAATTTTTGAAATGGAGAGCCCCTTGTCTTGAAAATCACCATTTAAAATCTTTATTTTTACTTTACTGGTGGAAGTTATGCAATGAGGCAGTTCTAATTTATGACCAGTTTTTCATCCTACATATATAATCTGGTAATGTTTTCTCAAAGCAGGTAAAATAAAGGCACAAAGACTATATTATACTCATGAGATCAAGATAAAGGAATCAACAGCCAAGATAGCAGTATTTGCACTTTATTTTCATTTGTGATGGAATTTAGGCCTAACTTAATATAGAAATTTCAAAAATATATTTGTGAAATTTATGTATTCCATAACTTTCGATCTCCAACTTAAAATAATCATTTAACTCTTCATTTCATCAATCTGCTTTTAATTTAATATTTATAAAAGGAAGTATATTTTTAGAAACTAAATATTTATTAAACTGCATATTTAAACACATATGGCTAAAGACAAAAAAGCAACCAAACTATCAGCTTAAAGTAAATATCACAGAGATAAATGTAAGTAGAGAAGTACATGAAAACTAATTTCTCAACAATATTTTTTAACAATTAATGTAAAGCTAAATTAAATGAAGCTGATGGCTAGGTCACAGATTAAGTCATTCATGGTAACAAACCAATATGACTTAGCAACAGTGGGCAGGTTGAATAATGTTTGGGGATAGTATTATAGGCAGTAAAATTATAGATACCTTCAAAGTTGATGATGGTTCAAGATAAATGCAGAGAATTATTGTAATTTATTGGACAAGACATTTTTTTTGAGTGGTACAGATCACAACTAAAAATTTAGGCCATAGAATATAATTCTGCAAAATATGCTCATTCAGATTGTGCAAAAATATTTCTTATTGACATATATTTCACTCTTTTACTAAATATCTAACAAAAATAAAAATAAGATGATTTTACAATTCTTTATTCCATACAATTTTTAGTATTATATGAATACCTTTAGTAATTAATGAAGTCGGGATTATGAACCAGATAATTATCATTAGTAAGAGTTTCAATGAGAAAGATCAACACTGGATTTCACAAAACCCGATATATTTTACATATATATCATATACATATGAAATAAGTACAAAAATCACTTACTCTCGTCCTGAACCAATTTTACGTTTTCTGGCAACTTTTCCACTGTCTGGAGTGTTTGCAGCACCTACATAGGTAAATAAAAAAAAAACTAATATTACACCACTGAATACAATGACAAATTTATCATGCAATGAAATAATTTTGTAACTTGGTTAATTTTAAAAAATATTTAAAAACAAACATGAAAAAGGGAGAAACTAATCAAACACTATTTTTTAAACTATAGTTTTATCAGAAAATACCAATATTAAGATTTTTTGTGATAAAGATAAACAGGAATGCAAATGATTGTTTGCAATGTACATTACAAAACATTCTTGCATCAATGAAAAGAAATAATTTCATTAAATAATTCATGCACAATTGACAGACATTAATCCAGTTACAAAATTTGACCTATAACCAGTTCTGTTTGTACAAATAGAAGTGTATTGTTAAAAATATAATCTGCACATAGAAATATCTGCACTAGGTTGATTTATTTAGTTTTAAAGCCCAATTCTGATAACTTATAAGTTTTTATCTAGGCATTCTCTGCATTTTATGAATTAGATATTTATACTAATTATCTACTGAATACATATACTCAGGAGAATACCTAAGTTGCTAGTGATGTATTAAAAATCATTTATTCCATTATTATATGTTTATTAAAATTTGTACAGATAGCTTATAAAAAGATTTATGTTTATTTTGTAATGAAGGCAGCATTTTATTCATCTCAATCATTTGACAAGAGGTTTAGAAAAAACTTCTTGAAAGCTTAAAATGACTGCTCAATCTAAAGTTATTCAAGTAACAAAAGATGTAGCTTTAAAAAATTACATCTAGTGGTGATGTAATATGATAGTAATGCATTTGCTTTGACTTCATTATAGTTTAGTGTTAGACTTTACAAAGTTTAGTTACAAAATAACATGATCATTTATTTATATTTTTTAAAGAATCTATATTTTAACATAGTATCTAACTACCTTCATGTTAGGTGTGTGGTATGTCACGATCCAAAAGAAATATTAAAGTGTCACCCAATTTAAAAATATCCTGTCAGTCTATGTTTCCTTTTGCTTCCATCCCTTCCCTATTTCTTCATTTTCTTTTCCTCCTCTTCCTCCACATCCTTGTTTTTCCAAATTCTGTTGTCTTGTGCAAAGGAACAGATAGGCAGTTGACAGAGGCTGTGTGTGTGCATGTCTGTGTGTAACATTTCACATAGCACACATGCATTATACTAATCCTAAACATGAGTGCAGAGAATCAAGAATTGAATGAAAACTTTGATATTAGGTAGAGTGCACAGAGACTAACAGCAAGAAGTGCTGATCCATATATAATCCTGTAATTATTTTCGTTTTTTACAGGCATCATGCTAGTAAATTTTATTGTTTTTTACAGATATATTGTAGTTGTATGTGAATTTTTTTTTTTTTTTTTTTTTTTTTTTTTTTACACACACACATGCATATTATACACATACACACAAACAAAAAGTAGGTATACACTTGTTTAATTATTTATATACTGACACAAATTTTAATTTTTTTACAGGTATTGTAAATAATGGTAAATAATTTAAGCTGAGAACAAAGAAAGTGGACTCTAAAGCAGTATTGGAAGATTGAAAATGCTGAGCAGGTGTACAAAACACAAAGAGAAACATTTGACACTGTTCCACCAACACGCCAGACAATTTATTGTATAAAAGATAAATTTAAAAAATGGGTTCAGTAGTTAATGCACCAAAATCTATACATTTTCGGATATCTATGAATGAAGAAAATAAGTGTTAACAAAATGTTAAAAAAATGTGTCAAGTGTATAACTATTTTTGACCTACTATATATATATATATATATATATATATATATATATATATATACACGCACACATACACACACATACAAAGCAATGATTCTGTATTTAGGTTGATTTATCAGAATTCAATATATTCCAGACTGAATCTTTATAACTTTCCAAGCTAGAGTTTATTATCTTTAATATACTTATCAAGATCATATCTTTTATTGTTCTAAAATGTTTAACAAATCAAGCTTAAAAGGTTAATTAAACTCGGAATAATCTACATATCTACTCAAAACCTAGATAACAATATTCTAGAAATCGTCAGCTGAGTCCAAAGACAACAATCAGAACATTCATCAGAGTTTGTTGAGTGTCAAAATCATCTCCTATATAAAGGTTAATCTTCTTTAACCCTATATAAAGTAACTGTTGAGTAAAATAATCCTTTGAAGTAATTACTTATTGCATTTTATAATACTTACATGAACTTTGTAGATAATCATTTCTAAGATCTATTTTATACTGTTGATCTAAAAAAATGAAAAATAAAATTAAAGACAAAAATATTGAAATTACTTTTTTTGTCAATAGAAGTGAAATCATTTATATTAACTTGAAAAATCAAACAGTTTATATCCAACCATGATGATTTAAATAAAATTTAGACTATTTTGGGAATATTTTAACTTATGTTACTTGCTTCAAGGTAGATAAGCTGCTTAAAAGTATTTGTTTGCTAAGAAATATTTTCACATTAGACAACTGGTACATTCATCTTTATAAGAAATAAAAATAGACATACAAGAAATATGATTTATTGCTATATTTTCATCAGGTAGAGTTAAATTTTTTATAGTGGATAATATATAAAAATAATTGTTTTATATGCATGAAATTCCTTACAAACAGAACTTCAATAACATAGGTTTGGAAATTTACTGATATTATGCCTTTTGAAAGTGAAAAAGAAGATATTTTAACCTTGTTGTTGTTAAACCATAGTTTATTTCTTAGTTATTTCTACAAACCAGTTTTCTTTGATTGCATTAGCTGGCAGTTCTTAAATATATTCAATAAAATTAAAATTACCTCACCTTTCTACCAATTGAAAGGGAGAAGGATGTTTTCAAAGATTTTTTTTGTCTGTTTCCAGCTATTTCAGATATAGAATACATATTCTAAGCAATATGTAAGGTTTACAAGTGCAAAAAGTTTCCAGCCATAAGAAGGTAAAAAATATGTGTATATATTTTAAGACATAAAAGAATAGAAAACTTTGTAGACAGCAAAACTTTTTACCATAAAAGGACAGGAGATCTATTAGCCAATATATGGTTTCTTCTCTATTTTGTTTCTTCTAGCACATGCTTATATTCTTTAACTGCTTTAGCACAAATTTCTTATGAAGTTTATTATCGCTGTTAATGACTGTTGAGAGAAGTAATTAAAATGAGCAGATTTCTTGTGATGTTTGATTAAAGTTTTACTATTTCTATAATCAGATATCTGTAAATCCAGTCAAAACCTTGAATGTTTCAATCAAATTATTAACCATGCCAAAAACATAGGGAAAAAAACATCTTCTGTAGATTAATTTTGGGTTAGAACAAAAGTTTGTAGCATTTTTGAATATGTGGTGTCTAAACACTATTTCATTTCACATGTGACTGAAATTTGACGTACATAGATATTTCAAAGGGTGACATTTCAATGTGTCTTTCTATATATTTTTGTGGGTTTTTTTTGTTGTGAATTTTAAATGTTTTTACGTTACAGATGAAATAGGATGCATTTTAATCATTTGATGCTCTTCTGCTACCGTTTCCTGTACAAACAGTAAAAAAGATATGTGCCATTTATAAAGATTACACTATAGCTGAGAGTATTGTTTATAAGCAGTTTTCTATGTTCAGAAGTGGAAATTTTGATCTAGAAGACTAAGAACATTCCAACAAGCCTGCAGTCATTGATGACTAAATTGAAATACTGATTAAAAATAATCCAGGTTAGAGAACACTGAACAACAAAGATACTTCACATATCTCAAGTGTTGTTAGGTATCTGGAAACAGCTGGATACATGTATCAAAATTATGCTTGGATGCCTCACAATTTCCATCTGTGATTCTTTGCTTAAATGCAACAACAAAAACAACTTGTTTTTATGAAGAAAAATCACAAGTGATGAAGAATGGATTGTTTACAATAATGTGGAGCAAAAAAGATTCTATGAAAAATGAAATGAGCTGTTAATCACCCCAAAAGCCAGTTTGAAATCCAAAGGTGATGCTGTGTATCTGGTTGTGTATTATGAACTCCTTCCATAAAGTGTCTGCAATTGGCCAGTCAAAAAAGTGTCATCTTCCATAAAGACAACACCAGACCTCACATCACTTTGTAGATCCAACAGAAATTGGTACAGCATGGCCGAGATGTCCAACTACACCCGTTATACCTGCACTTTCTAATTACCACTAATGAGAGGAACGTTAATTCTCTGAAATCCTGTAAAAACTATTTAGACCAGTTCATCACCCAGAAAGATGCTTACTTCTCAGAGGACAGTCATGAAGTAGTCTCAAAGAGAGTGAAAGATTGTGGAACAAAATTACACATATGTGGTTGAATAAATCTACGTAGAGATATCTAAATATTGTTTTTGAAATTCATTTAAAAATGCTATGAAATTTTTTCCTGACCTAATAAATGAAATATTGGGTAAGGTAAAAAGTTAATTCAGTTCAGTTTATTAAATAAAAATAAAGGACAATTTGTTAATTCTTTTAACATTAATGCTATAGAACAAAATGTTCACCATCTTGTTTATTTTTTGCCACCTCCCAAGTAAATTTATAATTTTATCCTTCCAGAATATTTTATCTTCAAAACACAAAGAATTACTCTGTGCTTTTAACAGTCTTCCAAAGAATTGAATTTTTTTGATTAAGAAAAGCCTGCAAATAACAAAATAAATAGCAATCCAAATGTGTAATAACAAATACAGTATATAAGTGAAAACTTCTTGGCTTAACTATAACAATTTTTGCTTGATTAGCAAGGAAGAATGAAGTCTAGCAGTATCTTGATGGAATATCACATTCTTTCTCTTAAGTAATGAAAATTCCATGATATCATCTATTTTGGTAAGGTTAGTAGTGGTTCATTTTTTTTAATTACTTGTTGTAAAGTAATTACTTTTCATTGCCAGACATAATTTGTTTTACAACTCATATGGTACAGATATTCTTTTACTCAACATATATAGAAATCACACAAAGCCATTAATTTAACAAAGTTGGTACAAATGATTTGCAATTAGTGGTTTGAACTAAGTTAATAATCTTTTACATCATTTAGCATTGATTATTCTTGATGTCTTGATCTGTTTGTTAACAACTGGTGTAACTGATTGTGAAAGTTCAAACTTTCGACATGTTCAATCATTTACAGTACCTTCTCCATGCACTATTTTTTGCATTTCATCTAATCTACATTTTACCTTACAGTAAAAAAAAAAAAAAAAAAAAAAATGAACAAAAAAATGCATATACCAAAAAATGGTACCTATTTTTTTTTTTTAAATCTTCAATCAAAAAAATATTTTAATTTTGAAAAAAAAAAAATACTGTATATTCATATGTCAATACAATCAAAAGCAATATTTTTGAATGAATTTAGTTAAGACTAAATAATTCTGTTGTCAACTAACACAAGAACAAAACTTTTAACTAATCCAAAAGATTTACCATCACAGAAAGAAAGAGAGAAAGATTTTTCATGGTTTAAAAACCACACCCTATAAGAAAACTGAACCCACTCAATCACAAGTCATAGCCCCAGCATCATTTTCTCTCTTCAGTTTAGATAATTTAGGCACGGTGGAGTAATCGATAGTGGCTCAGATTGAGGAATCAAATAGCCAAGTTTGAATTCCAGTTGGATCTATTACATTCACTTACATGTTAATACCTTTGGCAAAGATATGAATCCTCTTCTTCTCCCTCCAACTATGGGTAAATAGCAGGACAAACCAAGTCCTATAGTATTGGATGGCAACTTACTGTGGGAAAAAATCTGCCCCATCAGTCATGTATCAAAAGATACATAATCGCCTAAGCATGTATCATGCATGGCACATAACTGACCATGTAATTATTCTAGTAATAAAGACTTGTAGCTCTAACCGTAGATGACTAATTCTGATCTAGTAATAACTAAATTTAAATTATTTTCATTAACACCTGACTTACCTTGGCATAGTTTATAAAAAAAAACTTTTTTAAGACTTATACAGAAAAAATTTCATAATTTAAGAATTATAATTAGATTCTTCTAATCATCTAATCAGTAAAATACAGAGTCATAAACAAAAGATTTAATAAAAACCTATTTCAATATCCTGCTTTATTAAAAATATAAACATTTATAGCTTAGATGCTGATTCTTTTATATTGTGGAGTATTATAGTACATAAGTATTGCATGTTTATAAGTTCAAAGTTAATTGGCAAAATACTTAGTAATTTATGAAAAAAAAAAAAAAAAAAAAGAAAAAATTAGTCAATATGCCTGAGATATTGAATTCTTAAATAAAATAAATGATTAAGTTAGATGTAATTTAAAATTTCAATTCTTTCATATTTAATATTATTTGAGGAGGTCCAGACATTGACACATTTAATCGGTTAACTTAACGGAAGTTATATATTGATATAGAAGGGGGAGAGGAGAAAAAAAAAAAAAGTCATGAGAGAAGGTGTCACTAACTTTCTTTGGAATGAAAGGCCCGAAATAGATGCTGTTGTTTTGCTTTACTTTGAGAGTGTTATTTTGGGGGTTCATAAATATTATAATGTTTGATATAAATTTGAATGTTTAAACAGTCTAAATAAAATTCAAACTAATAGAGGTATCACCTTAATAATCAATTACAACTAGAAGAAAACTAGTTCACAAGTTAATAACACAAAGAATGCCATGGAAGGAATACAAGGACTTTTAAAACCTTCACTTCTTGTAGCACTGAATATTACCAGTCGACAGCACAAGCTGATATGGCAGAAAAACAGAACAGTTTTCCAAACTATCTCTTTTTGAGAAAACCCAGAGACAAAAATAGAGAAAATAAACCATAAAAACCTGAGTTACAGTAAAAATTTATCTTTATATTTTTCAAACCTTCCACTACAGCTTCAGTGATAAGACAAGCTTGTCTCATTGGTTACATCTACGATCAGTGAGCTTTTGAGTTCTTTGTTCTCAAAGCAAAGTCAACATAATACACTTCAGATGATCCCATTAAGTATTTTTGTTAGATTACTATTTCAGGTTTAAAGTTACCCATCCCTAATACACACCCAAGTTATAGTTTAATATTTTTTTAAAGTATGGTAAGTCCATACAGAATGAATAGGTAAATTCTTTCACACTCATTAACCCTTGTGCCTTAGTGGCCTTTAAGCCTTTTATGGAGTGCTATGATTTAAAAAAAAAAAAAAAAAAGTCAAAATTATTATTGCAATCTTATGAAAAAGTTATCCTTTTTTAAATATTTCAGAAGGGTTACAATCTCTGATCTTACAGCAACTAGTTCCACTCATATCTTCAATATTTAACAATCTTAAAGTTATGTTTATATTCAAGAAAATTTTGTATATTCAGATCTTTCCAGGCTTGGCAGCTGCTAAAAATATTTTAAGTATTTGAACGGAGTAATTTCTGACTACATCTTAGTATAACAGAAATGTATACTATATTCATTTTCTTCATTTATCTAATTGTTTGATTAATGTTGCTAGGTTATTATGGAGGCACATGTGGCAAAAAGATTCTTGAATAGTCAAACTGATAAAATATTAATACATATTTTTGTTCACAATACAGTTATTGATTTTCTTGAAAGATACATAATGCTATGGGAAAATATTTCTTTTTTCCAATCACAATTTAAAAAACAATGCTGAAGTTCATGAATCAGTTATTAAACAAATATTTAATCTTAAAATGTAAACAATGCTAAATTTGCTTTATTCTTCATATAATTAATTTAGATTATCTTTTAACCATTTCCTTCAAGAAAAGATAAAATTTAATGAAGTCAGTACAATTTAAATTTTAATCCAGTGTTTTTTTAACAAAACATGAAATAAATTTTTATCCATTTTATATATTCATACTTAAATCTTAAAAAAAAAATTAAACAGAGCACCAATTTAAAACTCAAAAATATAAGTTTGAAGAACAATGTTTTAATGTGGAAAGTAAGGGTTCTGTAGATATGAATGATTGAATACTTTGAGGATGAAGAAATTATTGTTATCATTATCTGTAAAGTTACCTAAACTGATGTGAAGGATTGATTGATACATTTCATTTTTATCTTACCTCTAGAAAATTAACCTGTAATTTAATTTCAAATTTTCATAATTCTGCTTATCTTTAACTGAAAAATTGAGATTGTTATAAATACTGTTCATTTTAATTTCTTGCTTGATAAAAGATTATTTTTACTTTATTTGTAAATGAAGTAGCACACTTTTTAAAAATGAAATAATAGAAGATCCCTTCTGAAAGACTGGTAAGAGTTTCTTTCTTCTTCACATTAAAGTAAATCAAATTATTGTAATACAGAAAAAAAAATAATTACATAATGATCATTATTAGAGTAGTTATTTGTATATTTGATATTCTTTTAGAATTTATCTTAAATGTTATTGAACCCGGAAAAACATTTATTTTAATCATGACTCTTTTGTAGTAATCTTGACATAGTGAATTTGTCAGGGAGATAACTTCTTGATAATATCAGCCTGGAGAGACGATCCCAGAATGTGCCACTGTCAGAAAGTACCTGAAAACCATATTACAGGTTAACTGAAACTTTGTGAGTGAAATTGGGTAAATGAAACGGTTTTGAAGCCATTGATGGTTGTTCTAGTACAAAGTCACAAGTCATTGTGACTGAGGGTTTTAATATATTGATATTGTTCAATTACTGGTCACACCAGAGTGAATGTTCTCTCCCAGAAACTGTAACTAAGGTCTACTCAAAAGAGTTGCAGTATAAAACCAGGTATTGAAGAAACACAAATGTGCCTGAGCAGGTATCTGTAACAGGGATTAGCTAAGAACTTTAGTAGGCTTTATAGTTTCCAGAGACTGACAAATGACTACTATTAAGTGAATTTTTTTTTCAGCTGAGATCATGTTAAACCAATTTAATGACCTTTGTTTACATGTGTAATCTATCATTGGTTAGATAAGATGCTCTCAAGTAGATTTACTTGTGGATTAAGAAAATAGCCTTGATAAAGTTAATTACAGATGACTAATGTTATTTTCTTTTCTTTTTTTTCACAATTTTAACAATTTGATTTAGTCAGTCTGTTTACAATCTCTTCTCCCACTCTGTATATGATAAGCTTAAACTCAGATAGCAAATGTATTTGTACTTACATATTATATTTTATCACTTTGCATAAAATCATCCAATATTTTAGCCACTCCCTATACATGATGTAATGCACAGTAAAAGAAATAAAACTCAGACAAATTAAAAAGACATTTTTGTATAAATTATAACCAAGCACAAAGTGTTCAAAGATATCTTTTTTCAACATTAATTTTATTTATACTGAAGGTGAGTATAACTACATGAGGAAATAAAGAAATTATTTCTACAGTTATATGTAAATATAAAATAAAAGCAGCTTGGCTATAATAACAGTGATATGATAGAATGGTGAGAAAAAAAGTAACAGTAATTTAAAAATACTGTTCATCCTAACAAGGATTTTCTCTTTTACATGTAAAGTTAATGTTTGGAAGATTGATTGGAAGGTCAAAAAACAAAAATTCTGCAAGAAACTAATTTTAGAAGAACAGACATTTTGCTCCTCCCTATTAATATGATTGCTAATCATAAATACAATCGAATCATTAATTTTTTTTTATTCCCTCTTAACTATAATTATATTTTAATTTTGATTGGTCATTTCAGTCCGCACCTCCTCAAGGAGTTGTAAATGTTGATCATTTAATAATAATAATAATATAAATAATATATCTTGTCAGGCAACAACGCTTTCAAGCAAGGATTCGATTTTTTTGAGTCATGATTGAAGATCATATGCAAAAAAAAAAAGAAAAAAAGAAAAGTTAATATATCATATTTATATATTATAACATACAAAAATATTTTATGATCTATGTTGCTCATATATCAGTTAATTTGTTTAAAATAACATTGACCATGCCTGATTGTTTGTTAGGGGCAGAGCCCATATGTTAAAAGATATTTATAAGGAAGAGTGCTCAATATTCAACATTGGGTATTTGTAGATATAGATACATGGTTTGAAGATCACTTTAATTGTGAAAATGACAGTTGCCATGCATTGTTGATTCCTATCAAGACATCTCTCCCTCTCACACATAAAATCTATACTTCCTATACTCTCTTTTGCAAAACTTATCTAAAGTCTTTTTCTGGTTGAGTTTTTTCTATATACTTAACACTAATATTCGTATAATTAACTGCTCAAGTTGATAGATTTCTATTAAAAATAAAATAAGATAAAGAAAAGGAGGTGATATAAGAGAAGTGTGAGCTATGAAATAAAAGCACAGACAAGATAATTACCTGATTTAATGAAATTACTCAAAGGTTCTAGATATTATACTTTGGGTAAACAAGTGAATACATTATTATGCATTGAAAACATTAAAACAGTATGGGCAATAGATTTGTTTTTGAAATATTTTCATATCCATCGTCTTCTACTTCGAAGGAAAATGGTATATGTTCCTTTCTGCCAGTTAAAAAAAAAGAAAAAAAGACTGGATTCCTCTAGTAAAAAAACAAATTATAATGTAGAATTTATTCCCCACCTCACTACTTTCCAAAAATGCAGATTGAATATCTGTCTTGTCCAGAAGTTTTGTAAGAGTCAACAGAGATATTAGCAGCTTTGCTACAAGTCAGTATGACAGAAAATATCTTGGTTTTACATGACCCAGAAAATCATATCATTTCCCTAAACTAAAGCCAGCCCAGTGGTTTTCTCTTCCATCATACTTTAAGTGTGATGGAATAGAGTTTTACTGGCATATCCATTTGCTTCCTTCTTTCAAAAAACTAGCTTTTATTTAATTATTATTTTCTTTTTTCAAATTGACTATCTTTTATGATTAGCTTTCAAATATTGAGGAAACTTGTCAATGTTCTATCATTAATTTATCATGGGATATACAATTTCATTATAGGTCTGTTTAGTGAAATTTTCACTGGTGCAGAGTCAGTTTTTAAGCACAGGAAAAATCAGGCTCTCAAATGCTGATTTTCTAGGCAGGCAGTCTTACCATACTTTAGGGGCAAGCTAAATTTAAATATTAATATAAAAAATATTAGAATAATATAAATCTTAAAATATTTAAAACAAAAAAAGAAAGTAAAACTACAAATTTAGTAAGTTTGTTATTTCTGAGATCCCAGTAAAACAATAATGTGAAATATTGAATAGTCATTTTTCATTATTAATAAAAATAAAAATGACTTATTAAGAAGTAAAAAGAAATAAATTATTGAAAATGAGAAGCAAAAATTACATGCATCAACGAAATTTAGCAGAAAATATATCAGAATTTAAAAAAAAAATACGGATCCGATAAATTGTCAATTCATTTAATTTTTTTTTTTTAATTTAATATTATAAATCTGAATTTAGCTTATTTTTAGGCTTAAAAAACCCCCCAAAAAACAAAAAAAAAAACGAACACTATATGACTGGATTCAGAAAAAAATCTCAGTGTACAGTACACTGTGTTTTACACACACAAAAAAATTGAAGAACATATCGACTTCATTAATTTAAAAAAAATTTAAATGATGAAACACCAGTAAGTATAATAATTAAATTAACGTTTGTGCGTTAGAATACTGTTTATTTTTTCTTTTAAACAAAACTTCAATAGAGAAAGCCAAAATAGTTTATGTGATTTTTTTTTGTAATCACTGCTAGTGGTCAGCAGTTAAAAGACATGAACCGGAATTAGAACAACTTGGGCTTTTTAGTGGTTTGTAGTTTTACTTTGTGGATTTACAAAGTATTTTGTAATAAAAAGACTTTTTAGAGCAATTTAATTTCTAATTAATATTTTAATTATTACATTTCTATAGCAATTCCCTGTGGCATAAGCGATTAAAAAATACCCGTACCACCTTATTCATTTTTTAAAGGAAACCAAAGCCTTTTTTTTTAATTTTCACGTTAAGATTGTATTTACAATGTAAATTTTACAATGTAAAATTTACATCTAATATCAACGACTTAGATTTATCAGTAAATATACAGGTGATCATATTTTATAGAAAATCTTTTGAGCATTAGTAATAACAATAATAAGACAAAAATTGATTAACACCTGCAAAGTGCAAATATATTCATTACTACTTACTACTACCTACCACCATGCAGTGTGTGACTTCAACCTTACTGTTCTTATGACAAGAGACTGTGATTTCCATGTAAAAACTAATTTTAAATGAATAAAATAATCTGAGAAAAATATTAATATCATCTCATTGTTTCCAAGTGATTTAAAGCCTAGTTTTCTACTTTATTTTATTTATTTATTTATTTTCTAAACCGGGGAGAAATTCATAATGCTTCAATAGTGACAGCAAAATTAACAAATGTCACTTCTACCAGCTTGTTTACATTTTATAATCGAAGCGAACATTGAAAGAATGTACTCTTTCTAGTATTTTGGGGGAAATTAAATCATCGACAAATCAAGAAAGTAGATGAGCAAATAAATGAAAATGGATTTGTTAATGAAAAATAAATCAACGGTATAGAAAAGGATACCACTAGGTCATTTTAGAGAGTCACAAAACAACACTAGAGTAGACGTGTGTGTAAAGCAAACCACTTTACAGACAAGCTTTTTTTTTTAAGAGATTTTTTGTTTAATAAAAGTCTACTTACCGGAACCCGAAGGTCCTGGTGATACTGTAGCTGCTGCTGCCATGACAAATAGTGTGTTTTTTAGTGAAATAACGTGGATAAATCGATAAATGAAGAGTTAAAAGGCTAAGAAATACAAGGGTAGGTATCGGAAAATCACAGTCTGCTGCTGTTGGCTGTCTCTAGGAAAAATCATGGCAGAACAAAGAATCACGTTGGTGTGGCGAGAAACGGCGAGATCTGTCCATGTTATTTTCTATCATCAGTCTGCTGCCGGAGTTGAGAAGCACAACAAAATGTGAATCTACATAAAACCTCGGCGACTACCTACAGAATAAAAGAATGAATTCCGGGTAAGTTTCATAACATTTGATTGTGTACAAAGTGCCTTTTAAAAGCATACGGAAGCAGCATGTTCATTTATTATTTTTTTCGCCTTCAATGTTTTAATTTATCGCTTGATATCCTGGGTTTAAAAATGAATCAAGTCAGCAAGTGAATTAGTGAAAATGAGGGATCAGTAGAGAATGAGTGAGTGAATGAGCAAGTGACGAAGATCGGTGATTGAATGTTCGTTTTTTAGTTTAAATTGTCATGTGAAACTATTTCATAATATTCTTAAATCCTTTTTAATAAATCTTTCCTTTTAATTAAACCACACTTTTTAAATGTGACTAATATTATTTTAAAAATTTTTAACTGATATTTTTATTATTAATTTTTTTTTCCAACTTGGTCTTTCTTTACTCTTTTTACTCACTCCCACAATTAGAAACTGACCGTCTCCACCCCCCTCAAATTCTCGTTATTTCTGCTTTGTACATCAACACTCATGACAATATCGGTTCTTTTTTTTCATGCTATTATTATTGGTTAATGAGTCTAATGACCGTTTTCGTATATTCGTTTTTTAGACATAAGATAAATTGACAAAGTCAAAGTGAATTAAAAATATTTAAAAAATTTTTTTTTTTACAAATGTTGCTTTGTTTGAAATGAATGAATGGATAGTTTTTACTTAGCTTTACTGGTATTTTTATTTTATTTTTTTTAATATTACAAATTTCAGTTAAAATAGTTGATTTCCTCTTCCCTACCCCGTTTTATTTTTTTTTTTAATGTGTTCACGCACGAATTTTAAATATTAAAAAAAATAGAACTAGTTGCTATTTTTTATATTTATTTCTGTGACATTTTTTCTAGTTTTTCATTATATTCCTGTTAAAAATAGAAATTTTCTGAAAGGAAGAAAAATAAAACCTTGTTATTATTTATGACCAAATTGGAATGGCCTTGTTGTTTATGACTCAGTCTGTGCCTATTTAATTTTTAATGATGTCGATTTTGAACTCTGCTAAGGAAAATGATCCCACCCCCAAAATGCTCGAAATTCATCATTCCCGGTGTTAATCATAACCGAACAACTGCATGTGGTTTGGTTAGTGCGCATATTTTTAAAATGATGGTACTTTATGAAATTTAAATTTAAACGTTTATCAGAACATTTCAAGATCGACATTTACAAGTCTTTGAGGTGTGGATTGAAATGACCAATCAAAACGAAAATATTTTTTGTGACCAATCAAATCAGATAGTTCAATCAAGCGATACTTTTTTTTTTTTCATTCAATAATTTTTTTAAAAAAATTAAAGCGTGCGAAAATTTTCTTGGAAAAAAAAAAAAATTCCTGTTTTGAAGTATCTTTTTAGCTGTATATTTGTGTGTATATGCGTTTAAACAACTTGTATAGTATACCCAAACCAAAAGTATTTTTGTTGTTTTACAATACATATTTACAAGTACGTACTGTTTTTAGTGGTTTTTGTATCTGCTGGATCAAAAATTTAATTTTGTCAGATCAATTTGGCTTTTTAAAGTAATTTTTTAAATAAATTAATGCCGCTGAACTATTTTCTAGATCAAAATAATTAAATCAGAAACTTGGTTATTAACAAACGAAAAGTAAAACTCCAAGCAGGTCTGTTAAAAAACCATGTTGCTCAACACTCAACAACAGTAACAGTGTTACACTCAACAACACTACACTACAGTTATTTGTTTACTACTGAAATAATCTGTGAACTGAAATCCATTAATCAATCTACTGATAAAATTAAGATTTCAGTTTTTTCCACAAATTTTCAATGTTTAAGCTTGTGAAGATTAAAATTAAATCCTCTTCATTAAATAAGCAATCAATATATACACATGGTGTGCTGAAAAATTCTTGGTTCGGCCTACTTCTCTAAACCTGACCAAAAATTGGAATCCTGTTTTTTTTTTAGAATCCCCTCTTGATTCGACTAGAAACTTTTTTGTACCTTTGTGTGTGTGAGCCTAAGAAGGCTTATTTATTTTTTTTAGTTTCTGCCTGCATAGAATGCCAGAGCTTTTGAAAATAAATTACAAAAAAATTAATAATGTCTACTCTTCTTTCTTTAAAGCTTTTTTTTTTAAATGAGAAATGCAATTTTAATTTTAGTCTTGTCTTGATTGATTTACAAAAAAATAAAGGCTTTGTGATTATTACCTTGATCTTTTTCAATATGTTGAAAAAAAATGATTTTTAGTTACAAATGACATCCTCCTAATTTGAAGGATTGTGCTTTAACAATGATGAAGTGATGATTAATTTAAAAAATGATAAACAAATGTAGTAAGTAAATAATGCATTTTAAAGGCTCTAGTCTCTAGAGACCTATAAAAAGTTAACGTTTTTTGTTTTTGACTTTGTGTAATGACTATGCGACTAAAAAAAATGTGCAGTTGTCTAATTGAATATAGTAAGGCAGGGTGGAGTTGTTAATTAGACTAGTCACTAAATAAATACCTTTATTTTGGATTCAGTCCAAGTTGAAGTGGTTGAAGAGCAGTTTCTCTTAATAAAATTATAAAACATCTAATTTATTTATCGTTCAATTACTAAATTTTTTATTGATTTTTTTACTTTTTCATCAAGAAATTCTTTTACGATATCACAATTGTCAGAATTCTGAAATTTTATTAAACTGGTAAAAAAAATATATTTTGTTACTTGACTAAAAAAAAATGTTTATTTTGATTCCTCTAACTGGTTTCCTATTCTGGTCTTAATTTCCAGTAACTTTTATTTTTAATTTTATTGGATAGAAATGTAGATTTTTTTTGTTAGATTTGAGAAAATCTTGGTTTATGCAAAACGCACTTTAAAACACTATGAAATAAAATTCAAATGTTAAGCAAAGATTATGTTCTGTATGGGAAAGAATAATACCTTCTCTCCCTTCTTTTGAAATGCCAAGTTAAATGTCAGTATGTTATGGCACTTTTGTACTAATATCTGTACAAATGTGTGTGTGTGTGTATCTGTGAACTTTGTTTTTTTTCTTCTTAAACTTAAGAGATAAGTACAATTTATATCTGATTAATACAAATACTGTCAGCTTCTTTGAATTAGATTTTACAGTTGCAGTATTTTATTTGGTCGGCAAGTTCTTCAATGTATTATCAATTAACATTTCTTGACAAATATACTAATCACTGAAATTAGGCATAAATCTGGAATGGAAAGATAATAAGCAAAATTATGTATGTATATTTCGTGACATTTTTGAAATCTGAGTAGTGGACTCATGGCCTGAATTTAGTTGGATAAGAAGAGGAACAGGAACATGAAATAGTTGAAGCGTGTTTATGTTTTTTTTTTTTTTTTTTTTTTTTTAGAGGTTGATAATGATAGTAGGAAAGTGGTCTGTGGAGTTTGATTCTGCTTAATAGTTATTTGGGCTAAGAAGGTATGTCTGATGAAGATGTCGATACAGGGAATAACCTATAAAAACACTTAAAAACAGTCATAGAAAATATTCTTTTAATTAAAAATAAAATAATCCAGATTAAGAAAAATATGCACAATAGAAAAAGATTATGAAGTTTTAAATTTTGTTTTAAAGTAGAAAAAGTTATGTAAAAAAATAAATAAACACTTAATAAAACTATCTATTTTCTGGATGCAAAGTTTTCTTTTTGTGACTAAATTGTAGAAAGTTTTTAATGATGATTAACTGAATTTGACTCAGAAAGTGTGTTTTGCCTGAAATAACATTGATTGTTATTATTTATGTGCACTGATTGTAAGTCTGCATTTGGCTGTATATATTTTCCCCTAAAATAATACTGGCTGGGAGCAGAAGAGGATTCGTACCCTTTCACAAGAGTATTCGTACCCTTTCACAAGAGTATTCGTACCCTTTCACAAGAGTATTCGTACCCTTTCACAAGAGTATTCGTACCCTTTCACAAGAGTATTCGTACCCTTTCACAAGAGTATTCGTACCCTTTCACAAGAGTATTCGTACCCTTTCACAAGAGTATTCGTACCCTTTCACAAGAGTATTCGTACCCTTTCACAAGAGTATTCGTACCCTTTCACAAGAGTATTCGTACCCTTTCACAAGAGTATTCGTACCCTTTCACAAGAGTATTCGTACCCTTTCACAAGAGTATTCGTACCCTTTCACAAGAGTATTAGCATGTAAGTGAATGTAATGGTTTTGACTGGAATTCGAACTCGGCTCTCCATTCCTCAAACCGAGCCGGAGAGCTGAGTTCGAATTCCAGTCGAATCCATTTGACTTAGCTGATACTTCATTCATTACAGTCTAAAAAACAAAACAAAAGTGATACTTATGACAACTGATGAAGATTTTATTGGACATGTTCATTTTCTTACATAAGCTTTTATTATGATAAGTATAATGAAAATAAAATTACTAATTGTAAATGTCAATAATACTCAGTCTTTAGTATATAAACTAGTTTTTCTAGTTATTTATTTAAAAAATGTTTTAACATTAAAATTATTAATTTTTTTAAAACTTAAGAATAGCTATGTCATTTTTAGCTATAAATTTAAAATATTGTATTATTCTTTACTTTTTAAAATTTACAAATAACCATTTTTTTTTGTTTTTTTTATCTCTTTTAAGTTTTATTATATCAAATTTAACTGTTTTTCTCAATCACACAAGATAGTGCAAAGGCATAAATGCAAAAGTTACAATTTAAATTTTCATAAATTCTGTAACAGTTTTGAAGCATTTTGTTTTCCATCTTAGAGAAGTAAAAATGGAACTTTTTGAATGTGTAAAATAATCTCCAAAACACTATCAAATGAGTTTAAGTGCAATTCTCAACTTCCTTTTTGATAAAAACATTGTTTTTCTGTGCTGGAGAGCAAACAGACTTAATGGCAAACAACAATGAGAAATGCATTAGATCTTTTTTATGTTTTGGTTATATTGTTGTTCTTTCATATAAGACTAAGAGTGAATAAGATCTAAATTGGGTAAACTTGTTGAACCAGTTTATAAAATCTTATTTTTGAAGAATACTATTTCTGTTACATTATACTTTAAAGTACATGCTATACTAAATAAATGATAATTTTTTTCATTTCCTTGAGAGATATTAAAATTCCTTTGGCTTCTTATCTCTATTAGATCTCATAATGTGGATTTTTCCCAGATTGATGTGAGAGCCTTGAGATTAACTGCCACTGTTTTCTGACGATTATAATTTCTTGATTATAAGTTAATATATATTTATTACAATGATTGAACTATTTAGAGTTTTCCCCTATTATTACTACCAAATCAATTATTTTTCTTTCTATTCTTAACTTTTACTACACATCTGATTACAAAATACTTTTTTCATGTGGCATTTCCAAGGTAATGTATTTTCTCAAATATCTTCCTTAATGAGCCAAAGAATCACTAATAGTGAATCCAAGTAGCTATTATAAATGTAAACATTTCTTCATCAGTTCTATACAGTAGATTTGTTATTTAAAAGTACAGCTTCAATGAACACTTCTTCTATAGGTTGATGTTTCCAAAAACCAAATGCTTGATTGTATTAAAAATACTCCTCTTATATTTTACCTTATCAGTATACAGACTGCATATAAATTTCAAGAAGGAACTAGCCAATCAATATGTATTTTGATTGTGTAAAATACATATGATTAGAGTTCAATGTACATAAAATACATTAAAACAATAATAAAATCAAATTATTTTAACTGTCTACACTTAATGCAATATAGAAATAGTGTCACTGAAAAAAATCAAGCTATTTCTGGTTTCATATTTGCATTGACTATAGAATACTGTGCTTGTATATTTAATGTATAAGTATCATTTAATGCAATCTTATCTAAGGAAAATATACATGCTGATATATAAAAAACTACACAAAAAATTTCTATATAAATACTTTGTTTAATTTTTATAGTAGTTTAAGAAAAAAATTAAAATGTTTTATAAAATGTCATACTGATTCTGTGATTCTTAGATATTTGATTTTTTTTTTTCTAATGCTTAGAGAATGTTTGTTTTCCATTCAGGAAATTTCTATGCACTATAGTAATTAGTAGTACTATCTTGTGATTAACAACACAAAAAATAAATTACCCCATTCAGTTAATTAACAATGATGATTAATAGACCTTTTTTTTTTTTTTCAAAAATACTTATTTTTCAAGATAATTATTAATTTTATTTATTTTTACACAATAGGTTTTGTATTCTTATTTAAAAATGAAACCCTAAACCATGAAGAATGTTTGGAGTATTTTGGTTTCCATATTGAACGAACAGCATTAAATCCTATTCTCTTCTTCAGAACAAGCTAGATAAGCTCTGAAAATGCAAACAGCACTTTTTCTAGATACTCACCAATTTTAGTCATTGTGATTTTGTTAATCTCAAATACAATCCTAATTGTCATTTAAATTTTTTTGAATTGGTTATAGCTTAAATAAGCACCTAAATACAATAGCTACTAACTTTCTGTGTTGCTCTCAAATGTAATTATATTTATACACCATGAGGATTATTTTCACTTAGGGTAGACAGAGAAAAACATTGATTAGAGAAACTCATTTTTTTTTTTTTTTTATCATAAAGAAACTATGCTAGTAACTGGGTCTCCTCTTTTCATGGTGATTATTATTGATTCCTATCTGTTTTTTGGATCTTACAAAAAATAGGACTTTGTAATTTTATATTTGTCAAGTTGAAATGAATTCTATTAAATTTGGATTATCTAATGGATTCAGGTAAGTTTGGATTTTTTAAAAAAATTTAGTATGAAGTTAATTATTAAAAATTCTATAAAAAAAATTGATATAAATATTTCACAGTTGGAAACTACATTTTTCTAGAGTATTTCAGCATTTTTGTTTGTTAATTGTGGCTTAAGAAATTATATTTTAAAACACTTAATAACTAGTCACTGATATCACAGATTAATATAAAATTTCTGATGTTCTGTTAATTTGAAAAATATATTTTTCTATTTGTTGCTGTTATTTTTCTCTGTTCTATTTTCTTTTCATCTGTATTTTTGTGCTTTTATTATTTTAAGTTTTGTTTTTTGCTAATTTCCATTTAGATGTGGTTTGCAAAATATTCCACACAGTGGAGTTCTTTTAAAGCCCACATATTCCTTGAAGAAGAAAAATAACAGACTTCAGAAACTTTTAAGCAATTCTTTGTTTTATATAGATCTCTAAGCCAAATTACTTTAACTATACCAAATTATTTTCTGAACATTCCCCTTGAAATGTCTTTATCTAATTTGAAGTATGATCTTTCATAAATAGACATCATTTCAACCATTTATTCTCCATTTCCTTTTACTAATTATCACTCTACTTCACCAGGAAACTTGTACAAGTTATATTCAAGTCAAGTAAGTTTTTATAAAACAAAAGACAAAAGCACTTTTTCTTTGTATGTTAATATTATTGCCATGTCAGTTCAAATATATCAGGATTCTTCTCATTTGTTTAAAAGATTTATCTCTTTTGAACATTTAGAGAACTTTAACATACTGACTTCCATCTAATATGGATTTTAATTTGTATATTCTTTTTCTTGGTCAGCTGTTATCACATCCTCATTTAATTAATCTCATAATTTGTTAATCCCTCTAACACTCATTGTTTTACTTTTCTCCGAAGGAAACTTTTTTTTTATCTTAACCAAATTCATCATTGTCCATTCTTTCTTTTCCTCATCTTCAATTTGTTCTTGTGGCCTTTTCTACTATATTACTTTAACTCAAAAATCAGCTTTTCATATTTTTAGACCATCCACATAACTCTCTATTCACTTGTTTATTATTTACACATTTTATGCCAAGATCATATTTCTTTTTTTTTAATTTAATCTATACTAAATCCATTTTACATCTATCATCAGGTACCTTCCATTTTGGTTAATGTTTTTACTACTTCAATTTATGACACTTCTGTCTTTCTAACAGTGTGGCTTCTTGATTGCTTTTTCTTCTACATTCCACCATCATGTCTCCCTATGTCTTGGTTTGGTCTCTCTTATTCTACCACATATGTCTGAAACATTCCATTCTACAAATGGCTCCACATATCATTCACACTTTCATTTCTCTAAGCTTGCTTTGGAATGCTGTATTTTTTATTATTATTTTTTTTTTTTTTTAAATTTGTGTGTGTGTGTGTGTATGTATGTATGTATGTATGTATGCGGATCATATTATTTTTCTTCTTCACTTTCTTCATAACAATCACCAGTTGCTCTGATCTTTTTTATCTTTATTCTCTAGTAATCACTTTACAAGTAAAACTTGTCATCATATATTATTCTCATTTCATGTTAAGTTCCACTGAAATGGGAATGAATACATTTAAAATATTAAATCTTTTTTTACTTAGTTTTTAAAAATTTTTTAAAGATATATTTCTTTTTTCAATGAAAACTTATCTACATTATTTGCATGCAGACTATTGTCCTCATCTTTGTTGTTGTTATCACAATGTTTTTGTAAGTTCACAAAACAATGCTTTAATCAATGCAGGCCTAGTGTTGATTTGTGGATTTGATGACATGGTAATTGTGAGTTCAATCCCTGGGCTGGGCAGTGTGTATGTGAACAGTGGAAAAGGGGGTGAGCAAAAACTGAGCAATACTAAATAAGAATATATTAAATAAAGGGTTCAGTTCAAAATTCCTTGCAGGTTATCTGGATCAACATACACCTAATGAAGGCCAGTGGACACAACAGTTGAAACCTCATGATAACAACAAAGATGAAGACAAGAGTTTACATGTAAATAATATAATGGTAACTTCTCATCCCAGTAATTGTCAGAAATCAATGAAGACTTATTCATTTTTATGAATATTTTAAAATATTCACTATTTGTTATAGTGTTTTTAATTTTGCTTGAAATTATTTCATATTCAACTATTGATTGCTTAATAGTAAACATACCATTTCTATAATCAAAATTCGTAAGTTTTATATTTGGTGATTTCTCTAGAGAAAATAAAAATGCTTTACCAGTTATCTGGATCTATTTTTCATTAATGAAGATGAAGTTAGTCATACATTGATTTTAGAATATTTTACAATTTCCATGATTTATTAGACTTGTACATATAAATGTAGAAAGATCTAATAAATGAAGGGACCATTATAAAATGAGCAGTAAAATCTAATTTTATTGATCAGCTGAGTAGTAAGTATGCACACATGCAGAAAAGATAATGCACTTAAATTTTCAAGTAGACAATAACATCATTCATGTAACTCATAAAAAGTACCTTGGTTTTGAGTGGTGTACTAAAAGTTGAAATCAACATTAAATGATATGACTAGAAGATAAATTAGTTTTGTTGTAAACAGGGCTAGAATCTCTATATATGTCTGAAACAAGTCTCATAATATATGGAATTTTGAATCTTATTTGCTAAATAAAATTAATCTTAATTTAAATTTCAAAACTAATGCGAAACTGTGCACTTATGACTTATAATAAATGTGTAATATTTAATGATGATGCGTGAGAATCTTTAGAAAGCTATTTTATTTTAATCCTATAAACAAAAGTGACAAGCTACAAAAGTGATAATGTATTCACATAGCACCTGGCGATTAATGTTTGTTTACCTGTACAGATGTCTGTTTCATTTTTATTTTTTGTTCTAGTTTATTATGTTTGCATGCAATAATATATGAGCTATTTTAAAATTAAATGTTATTCACCTGTTTGTTTTCCATGTTTCATTTATCATTTGTGGTCTTTAAAACAAGATAACACAAAGGAGTGCTGAAAATTTCTCTGCCTAGCCTAGTGTACAAACTTCAGGACTTTTCATCACCCATCATACAAAATTCTTAGTGTTAATTATAAATTCATTTGTTTTGTTTATTAACTGTACTCTATAATTTATTTATTTTTTGTTTTATATATATATATATATATATATATATATATATATACACGCAAGTGATCTTATGTGTGTGAACATATTTTGTTGCTAAATCTAAAAAAAAAATAATTTATAGTTAACCACCATTCGTACCACACACCTGTCTTCATAATATTTTGCTACTTGTCACTTTAATACCATTCTGCAAATATTAAGATAAAAACAAAAGGAAAAACTTAATATTGTTATGTAAAGTAAAACCTTTGTATTAACTACCTTTAAATATACCTTCATTATTAAATATATCTTTTTTTTTTTCAAAAGGGTAGACAATAGAAGTAAATAGAATACATTAATTATTTAATAAAAGATTACAATTTTCAGGAAAAGGATGTAAACCATTACAAAGTTAGTGACAAAAAACAACAACTATGAACCAATCATTTACAGAAACAGTTATATACTTTAAAAGTCTTAATATTTTTGTAATGCTGTAATTTTCTATAAGTTTTTGGTTATTTTGGTAAAAAAAAATAAATAAATAAAATAGTGACTCCAAACATAGTACAATTTGAATATTTTCTTTTGTGGGTAACTTGTAATTTCATTGGTCAGAGCAAAAAGGATTCAGTGACTGTTGAGTTCAGGCTTAACTGATTAATTCTAAAAATCTTCAAATGCATTTCAATATTGTTGACTTAATTTACAATACTCCTTTTTTTTTTTATAACCTGTGCACTAATAACAACAATTGTCTTAGTATTGTTAAATGTCTATAAAATGTATATATTGCTGTTTTTGCAGTACAAGTCTTCTCCAGTCTTTTAGATTCTCTTAAGCTATGAAACCAACAATCTTCCTTGACTTGCTTTTTGATCTTTAGTAGAACTACTTGTGGAAAACAGTGGTAACAATGGGCACCCATTGCTGCTTTATCAGTGGAGTGTGGAGGTAATATATAGTTTATTAATATGTAATATTTCTTATTACTGGCCTCTATAAGATTCTAACTTTGAAACCCTTCCACCCTCATTGATCCGGAGAAGTGAGTGGGGAAATATCCTTTCTCCACTCACCCATGAGAATCAGTGTATTAAGAATCATTTCCCTTGTTAAAAGTAAAATTTATATTTTTGCATTAATCTTCTCTATCATCACTTACATTATGAAATTGGCAACCTCCTTTGCCATTTGATCTTGAACTAGTGAATAAATTTATTGAACAATGTACTAAAATCCTGTCTTGAATGCACCAGCTAAAGTTCACTGTTCTGTTGTCTTGATAGCAATCTCAATCCTTCATTTTACTAAAATTATGTAAGAAAATCAACATAACATATTTGTAGTAAGTTTGCTTTTGTTCATTTTAGCAAATCCACTTCAATTTGTTTTCTTTACAGATTTTTATTCACTTAAGATGAATAATGTCAACAAAAACAAAGTAATATTTGAAGTTTGCTTTTATGCCTATTGAACATGATAGAACATCACCTTTCTCTTTATTATGTCAACAATGTTTGACTAATGAATCAATGACACGTAGTTCCCTCAAGGTACATTTAAAATGGAAACAAAAATCATATCAATTAAAATTGGAATAATTTGAAAATAGATCAAGAATCAATTCATTGTTTTTTGGATGAGCTACAAAAATAATGTCTCCTGGTTATGAAATTTCTCTACTTATAGCAAATGTAGAGAAGAATTATAGAGAAATTGTAGAGAATTTAATTAAGACAGTGATTTCATTTTTTTCTCTAAAAGATTTCTGGAGAAAAATATGGATGTCAGTAACAAGAAGCAATAAAATAGATGAGAACAGCTTATTGTAAAGTTAAAATCAAGGAAATTTACAATGCAGATAAATATTTTAAGAGACAGCAACATGCTTTTGTTGGTATATGTAACATATATTGATCATGAAAATTTTGTTTTGTAAATTATTAGGAAGCAACACAAGTACAAGTGTGTGTGTGTGTATGTATGTATGTATGTATGTATGTATGTATGTATGTATATATATATATATATAGCAATTTTACAAGCATAGCTTAGATGTGGCACAAGGCCGAAAGTATGAGGAACCCAGTGTGGATCGAACTCATTACTCAGTCGTAATTGTTCTAGCAAGACAAGCTTGCTAACCATTACACCACCTCAAGGTGCCATATATATATATATATATATATATATATATATATATATATATATATATATATATATATATATATATATAAAGCTTAAAAACTACTTGGATGAAATTTGGAAAACATGATGTTTCTATATATAATTTAGTTGTGAAGAATGTTTCACCAGTTTTAAATAACATTGAAGCAAGGCACTAACTATATAGGTATTGTCTTGCATTGAAGGCAATAATAAAATGTATTCACAGCATCATAGCTAATTCTAAAGTGTTTTTTAAAAAGATCTGTGAGGATAAGAATAAAGATCATGTAAGATTATTATTTCATAACTAAAGTAAGATAGTAGTCAAATAACTACATCAAAAGATACATGGTATTCTTAGTACATTTTCAAACAATAAAACTGAAATGAAGCTATAATTTTGTAATTGATGACAGTGTTGATGAATTACTTACCTTATATTTAAATAATCAACTTTAAGAAGAAAAATGAAAATATTTTCCTTCATAAAATTTTGGGAATAAGGTTGAAAATATTTCTTTCAGTATGTTTACTCAATTCTACTGGTTCAATAAGTTTGAGGAAATAGATGCCATTACACTTGTCTTTGTGGATCAGTTGCAAATATTGAGTTAAATTATAGATTCTTTAATTTAAAAGAAATGAATTGTTTCCATTAAACATTTTTCTCAACCATTCCTAGTGGATCTCATTGAAGTAGGTAAGTTTCAAAAACTTGTTGAAATACAGAATAATGAGATACTTAAGACTATATGTAAAGTAAAAGGAACCAAGATATGGCTTTATGATGAGACTTAATACACAATTTAAATTAGTTTGGCAAGAGAGTTCCTGATACCATCCCATTCCTTGTATTTAGTAGAATGCAGTTTCAACATTGTGACTTTCTACAAAAAAGGAACTGACTTTGTTATGAAACAAGCAGACTTAAGGTTGAGTTGACTAAATTAGTCTGTGAACACAAAATGCTTTGTAGTAAAGTTCAAGGGTTTCAATTGATTACTTTAGATATTGTAAATGTGATATTATACCTTGTTATTTAATTTAAAAAAATTCTGAAAGTTTTACATTTTATTATTGAAATTATTTCATTAATTTTTGTTTATTTATAATTTTTTTTATTTAAAATTCATTTTGGTAAATTTTTGAATTTGACCATTGTTATTATTATACCTTTTCAGCATTAAATTTGTTTTATTATGGTAAAGGTGAATTTACCAAAGCACAGAAGTACAATATTTGAACTAAAATTTAAATATACATGTTTGTAAGCATAGGAGATAGCACTTTCTGTCATTTTACATATGATTAGAGAACTTATTTTTAGTTTGATATGGGGCACATATACATAGAGTACAAATGCTTGAACAATTGGGGTTTATAAATTTAAAAATGTATTGTAGAATGTTTAACAGTCAGGGAACATTGACAGAGTAACAGGGAACAAGTACTAAAGAGTAACACTAAAATTATAAAATAATGGATAAAATATCTTTATAGGTACAGATTTGGTTTAGCCAGTTTCTTTCATTTAAAACAAAAAAAATAATGTTTGGGATAATACTAATGCTTTACATTGTTATTGATTTTCTTAAATAGAAAAATCTCATTTACAACAAGCTACTGTTGGATGCTTGTTTTGAGGAGAAATGATAGTAGACTAGTTTTAGTGGTGTCTATTTGTTCACTTGCATTAGTGATTTAAAAGTAGGTTTTCTGTATATTGAAGTAGTAATCCATGAGTTTAATTATTTAGAGTGAATGTTGCCACATTAATCATTTTTAACAAAATAAATTTGCAAATAGATAAGATAATCTAATCCTAGATTCATAAAGTTAAACTTTGTGAATCTAGGATTAGGTACCCATTATTTTCAGTTCAGTATTTTTTTTTTTAGTTAATAATGTGGAGGAATATTTTCTGTATATACTTAGATACAATTCACTGATAATAGATTTATTTTTACTACAAGAGGCTAGCACATTTGTGCCATTTATGAAATGAAATTCCTCCATACCTGCACATACAAACTAGGTTTTCCTATGATAGCCTCAAAAATAAAAATTTATCCATTCACTTTACTGACATTATCATACAAGTAGATGCATAGTAGAAACAAGTTTATGCATGCATGCACAACAAACATGTATGTTTTCTGCTTTAAAGCAAAGAATGGTGAAATTAAGCAAATAAAACAAGTAATAATGTACAGTATTTTCCCAGGATCCAGTTCTTGTTACATTTATTGAAATCTATTGTAAATTTTATTCTTCCCATAAAAACACAACAGTGTTTGTTATTTATTCAATTATTCTCTTTGCTTGTGATTATCAACAGTAACCTTTTAGTGAACTTACCTTTTTTCCCAAGTAACTGACTAACCATCTGTGACTTGTATTCTTTTGTTATAAATTTTGACAACCCCCACCTTTCCTCTTAACCTTCTTTTCATTTATTTGCTCTTCAACATTTTTAACATTCCATTAACTAGGATTATAGTCTTATTTATAGGAAACCGGGGTGGGAGTTGTAAATATAAATAAGCTGAATTATTAGAGTTTCTATTAAATAAAGTTAATATTCCAAAGAAACAATTATTCAGAAATTGGAACCCTCACTTAATAAATTAAGTATGATTTATTTTACTTCTTACTGTTTGTCATGTCATCTAATTCATTAATTTGTAGTTTTTCTTTTCAAATAATCACTTGAGTATATTTTTCTATCTTCATTCTAAGAAAAACTAGAACAAAAGTCTTTTATTGATTTGAGTTTTGATCAAATGACCTAATATATAGAAAAAAATAATCATTTTGAAATTTTCCTTCTGTATTAAAGAAAAGAAAACATTTTGCAACAATAGATTAAGAACAGTTTATAAAACAATGTTATGGCAAATGAACATTTTGACATTTCAGTATTTTCATTCTTGGAGAATTTTTTTGTTAAATTCTTTTAAACTTTATAAATCCAAATATTTATCTTAAAATATATGATTTTTTTTTTTTTTTTTTTTTCTTAATTTAAATATATTTTGTGTAAAATTTTGAGTTACTGATATTTTAGTTATCTATCTAGTTTGATTTTTTATCTACTTTAATTTGGAACTTTTTAAGATTTTTTTTTTATACCTACAATCAGACAGTTCATTTACAAAAGAATTGTCTTTTTATTATGTATTTTAAAGGATATGATTTTTCCTTTCTTATTTGACATAATGCCATTATATCTCTAAATATTTAATCCTGGATATTGAGGGATGTGGGAGAGCAAGGAAAAATGAGTAACTTGACAAATTTGAGTAAATGGATGGCTTAATAACTACCATAAAGACAAAGATTGTAAAGGAGCAAGGATTACTTAGAGTAACAAGACAGGAAATAAGGGAGAGCCATGATCCACTGCATTTTGGAAGGACATGGTACATGTAAAAATATTGATTTTTTTTTTTTTTTTTTGATTTTTTTTTTCACAGTTGGGGGATATAGTAATTTTAATATTAATTTTCACTCTGTTAATGTTAAATATTAATTTTTCAAGTCCTATCAGGATTATTGTTGGATTGTCATAACATAAGGAAGTGTAGATCTTTAAAATAGTTGTCTCAATTAATCCTAATAACATAAGATAATAAATGAATAACCCGTCACACCCATTAGATGAGCTTTGCTGTAAAATGAATGATTTTCATGGATTTTTAAAATTTAATTTCTGTCAGATGCAAAATCAGGAAAAGTTTCAATATAATCTATATTATAGAGGAACTGATTCCCTGCCTGTCACACATAGTCTCTGTGAGTCTGCATGTATGTAATGTATACGTCTGTGTGAGTGATTTACATGTCCTTGTGCCATTTAATGTACACAGACATACATATACACAGAAAATTTGACGTTGAAATAAGACATAATAAAACATTCTCTCTTGTTCAGTCTATGTAACACCTATCCTGGGTTAAGCAAAAAATCATAAATTTGGAGACGAGAAAAAAAAAATGTTATGAACAGTTTCATGTCTGTCAAACTGTTCATTCGTTAAAATGTGAAATGTAATTTAAAAAAATGTCTTTTCTTTCTCTTATCTACAGTGAGAGAGCTTTGCTATCTTATCGATAGTTATTTTACTCAATGTTTCTATCAATTGCTATCCATCTACTGATGTCTTTTTATTAGTAAATAGATCCTGCCAGGACAGAGGTGACCACAAAGTAAATGTCCAATTTATTAATTATGATGATAAAGTAAATTTAGATGAAACTTCTAAAAAAATATTAGCCACAAAAAATGAATTCAGGTAACACTGGCACAAGTGGAATGAAAGGAAAAAAAATGATCAAATTAATTTATCTGCTGAAAATCCATTATTTTTTTTAATCTCCTCACCCTTCATAAACCAGAAAATGATTAGGTTTCATTGGACATTTTGAAAATTATTCTGTAATAAATAAAATTATTTAAAAAGAATTTAAAAAAAATTTTGCAGTAATATTTTATGTCTTATCACTGAATTAAAATGCACACCCAAATGTGAACAATTACAATTGGAATAAAAATTGAATATATATATATATATATATATATATATATATATATATATATATTAGAAAAAAAACTGAAATAGGCATCTGTGTCATTAGGGCTGATTTGCTTGTTTGGCAACAATTCCTTGGAAAAGAGTATAAGCTGAAAGTTTTGAAGTCACTTTTAATGGCTCCTCCTGTATTTAAACTGTATATATATATATATATATATATATATATATATATATATATATATATGTATATATATACACATAGGGTGTATCAAAAATACTTTTACAAATTCATACCAAAACAAGGACAAAAGTCCATATGAATATATGTCTGCAAATCCTTTGTTTTTGAGTTATTAAGTTTGCAGAAAGTTTTTGGTAGGTGGCATTATGATGCTATGTAGGCTTGGTTACATTTGTCATTTGTGTAAACTCGTCTGTTTTCAATATTTAACATGTATAGTAGTGAGTTAACTGAAAAGTGTTCAGCTTAACAATGGCAGGATATTTATATCATGAGCAGGCAAATATGATTTTTACATATGGATGCGAGGGTGCATGGCTGTATCAGATTGCATCTCCAGACTGAAGTCAGCCGAGTCATCCAAACTTTTTTTGCTGTTTATTGTTGTGTTGCTGAGACAAGATCCATAGCACCACAAACTATGGTAATAAGTATTTTGGGATTGTACATTTAACAGCGTCTACTGTAAGTTTTAAACTTAATAACTCAAAAATGAAGGATTTGCAGACATGTCTATATGAACTTTTGTTCTTGTTTTAGTGTGAAGAACCTGACCTACAAAATTTGTAAAAGTATTTTTGATACACTGTGTGTGTGGATTTTAATCCTTTCACCACACGCAAGGTGTTATTATGAAAAAATCTAAAAAAGAAATATTATTAAAGAGAGGGCAATAAAAGAACAGGAATTAAGGAAACTGATCATGATGATGATAATGATTGACATTGCATTTAAATTTTTGAAGATCAAAGTTAATTGGAAAGCAAAGAGCCAGAAAAGAATTCTGCAAGTGAGAAGTGTGAAAGAAAAATGCTAGCATAGAACATATTGTTATATCTAGCAATTTCAACTGTAAAATAATGTGACTTATCTGCCAATCTTGTACTGCAGTTAAATTTGTGAATTTCAGGTACCACAGAGAAAGCGTATAAGAAGAATTTCTATGAAAATATTTATACAAAAGGCAGAAGGAAGCTATATTACAGCACTGGAAATGTGGTCGAAGCCAAGATGCTTAAGATGATTAATGTAAACACATCTAGATAAGTGACTGTTCAAGGCAACTTTCATTTCATAATTTGATAAGAAAGATTGGATCAAATCAAAAATGAATCATAACCTTTCAACTTGTGAAGAAGACCAGCATGCCAAAGACTGTCAAATGCATCAAGATATTTTAAAGCAACAGTCCAAGCTTCACCATTCTTAACTAAAGCTTGATAAACTCTTCCAGCAATAACCTTTAACACATCTGCAGTTGACCTAGAGATGCAAAAGTCATATTGTTTTGTATGGAAAAAAAAATACAGTGACATACTTAATCAATTTGAAGTTGATATAGAACCTATATGACTTTGCCAAAAAAGAGGTAAAAGACTAATAGGTTGATAGAAGGATCAGATGGTTTGTCTGAGTTTTTAAAAACTGGAACTATGAAGTGGATTTCTTACAAGCAAGAAATCAAGAAGCAGCAAGGCATTTATTGTATAGTTTAGAGAGAACTGAAAATGGCTTCAGTTCTCTCTAAACTACTCAGGAGCACATTTGTTTAGGACTATTTGAAGGCCACCATCAAGTTCAAGTGCTCTGTGGGAACCCAGTTTAGAGATGATAGCTAAAACCCTGAGTAAAATTAGAAGAAAATTTATGAGCAATGCATTTTGCTTTATCAGGAAAAGATAACTCATCAAATTAAGTGAGAAGAGAAGAGATAGAGGATTTGCTCCTATTTAACACACAATTATAGAGCCACTAGCAGTCACAAGAGCCAAACTTGTTGGAGTAAATATGGTGCCTCATTCTGTCAACGGACAAAAACTTAAGTCTCATTGACAACACTTTTCAATTATTACAAGCTGACACAGAGGCATCTATTGTGATCAGAACAATCATGTTGGTACAACCAGAAAGTGATTCCTGTGGGTTATAGTGGCTGAACAAGAAGATTGTGGTTTCACCTGGTATTTCCATGATGATACAAAGCATTGATACCAGCTTTTACCCAAGAAGAAAGGAAGGTTGAAAATTTTACACCAACAGGCCTCACAAAGAAAATCACAAAATGAATTTCAATCAGTATACTGGTAACAGAAAGAAATCTTGTGAATAAGGGGTTCATGTTTAGTTAGGTCAAAAGAAATATCAACAGATACTACAGCATAATCCAAATTGGCAAGAGGACAGTTGTGATGCCCAACAAGAGCCAGGAGGGTAAGGAACAAATCAAGTAAAGAAACCTGTTGATTTAAAATTAGGGAATCAATTGGGAAATCTATTTGACTGAGAAACAGAGCAATACAAAATTGAAAGTCTGAATATTGGTAACATCAGTAACATTAGAATGATTAAGCCACTTGACATGATGAGCATTAAAATCACCAAATGCAAAGATGTTCACAGATGAACGTAGAGAAAAAGCCATTACTATACTGTCAGATATTTTTGTCTAATATGTTACAATCCTGAGAAGAAGGAGAGCAGTAAAGGAAAAAGGAAGCTAACAGAGTGCAATAATGAAAGTATAATCCAGAGACTCAAGAGACAATTCCCTTGCCATTGGAAGACTTCCACATGTAATCACCAAGGTATCCTAGAATTTTTTTGACAAAAAGGAAGATAGCCTGGCACAAAGAATTCATTTGTAATAGTAGAAGAGTCTAAATTAGTTTCACAAAGTGCTAAGATATCTTGTAGACATTTCCAGAGAAAAAGATTCTACACTACAGAAATTGGTATGAATGCCACAAATATTGGAGAAAAAAAGTGGTGGTAGGGAGTGAGATTATATATATTTTATTTATTTATTTTTTTTTTTTTACTCATTTCTTTTGTAACTGTCAGGAGAAAATTTTTTAGTAAATGTAGTTAACTATGCTGATTCCTACCTAGGATTGAACTCACCATCCTTGTGTTATACTGTAAGTGTAAGAAAAACTTTTTGTGGCTTGACAGTTAACCTGGAAAATAGAATAGACAAGCTGAATTCAAATTCTGTGTTCTCTGTACTAATGACCTTTGGAAAGGCCTTAATCTATCTCTTGTCCCCCAAATTAAGGTAAACAGCAGGGTAAGCTAGACTCTCTAACCTTGATCTCTGAGAAGGCCTATTCTGTACTAAAACCCAGAAGATTGGTTTTGAGGCTATCAACCCACCTCATTTTATGACATACTTGCTACTAAAAAATGCAGCAGCTTCATTGTGGTTGTGGCTTTATACCTCATAAGGTGTTGGCCAGAATAAACAGTAAACAAATAATCATAGCAAACTTCACTTTTATAAAATGTAATCAGAATGTAATTCTTCTGTGCTCTTAATATGAATTGTAATTTCTTATTTTTACCCATTAGGAACATCTTATTTATTTTGATAGACCAAACAGCCAAGTTTTAGACAGAAAATGTTATTGAGTCAGTATTGTATATCTTAGTTGTGTACACTGATTTGGCTCCATCTATTTCTTATATATATATATATATATATATAGCTGTGTTAACTGAATTAGGTTGTTCTAATGATGAATCAGGTGATGTAAGCTTGGATATGTGGGTGGTATAATGGATCAGAATTGTTAATCGGAGAGCCGAGTTCCAATTCATGTTGGATTCATTATGTTCACTTACATGCAAATATGCTTGGGAAAGGTATGAATGCAGCTCTTCTCCTCCCAGCTATAGGTTAATTAATAAGACTTGTATAACTAAACCATTATTATCTCAAAAAAAAATCTTACAATCTAAATGTATTTTCTGACTTTAAATAACCTGCAAAGAGTTGATAAGCTGTAGAAAATGAATGAATGAATGAATGAATGAATCAATCAATCAATCTATTGATGAATATCTTGGTGTGATAATAAAATTGAAAATAACGTAAGTTTTAAAGCAGCAAACAAATTTAAGAATAAGCAAGTACATTAATAGAGAGACTAGTGAGTCTGGATTGAAAACTGTATTATATATAATGTCAAAGACCTTTTAATGTTTATTATTTATTTAAGATGTAAAAACAACTTTTGCAGTTTGAAAACCATCATATGAATTGGATTGGTCTATTGATGTTATATAATTGATATGTAAGAATTCATTTTTTTCATTTTTCTGGTATCAGATTATAAAGCCTGTTAACAGAATGCTATTACTTGCTAAAAGTTTTTGTTTTTTCTAATGTGTATATATAAGTTCTAGCCTTGTTGACCTAAAAAGACATTGTAATTGATATGAAAGTAAGGCACATTCTGGTGTAGATTTTAATGTTTTCTTTTTGAAGGGTTGCTCACATTTGTTCACTTACAGCAAGTAGATTAATAGACTGAATAGAATTTGAATAAAGATACAACTGAATCTGATGAAACTGAATCCTTCCTGCTTAACCTGTTGAGTGGGTCATTACAGCTCATTACTCAAAAATGTTAAGTGTCACATGAAACCTTTAGATTCTACACATCAGTGTAGATTTTATCTCTGATTTAATATTAAAGCTATCATGTGTTTAAATTTTACTCTTGATTAGCATTTAGCAGTTGGTCTTAGGCATAAAATGAATTTGTTCTAGTCCTATCAGACTAAAATCACTATTTATTCCACTTCTATAAGAAATGCTGTTTATCTCTTAATTGCATCTATTCATTATTGAATACTCAAATTACTTCCCAACCATAATTTTTACTCGTTAAATTTGGAATTTTTCAAATATCTGATGTAAAAACAAAATTGGGCTTTTGAAATATTTGTGGGTTAAGGTATTGCATACTAAAATTTAATTGGATTTATTAAAAGATGAATTATTATGAGTAGTGCAAAACATAATATAACATTGTTTTCTATGTAAACTAGAACGATGTGTATTTATTGTATCCATGAAAGGTATTTAATTACATTATATTATGGATGTTTTAACAATGCTGTACTTGTAACATCTTCATTAATAGCTACTGCATTTTATTTCTCTCTCTCTCTCTCTATCTCATATAAAATATACATTTATTTTTTTATTTTCTTTGTATGTTTTGATATTTTTATAATTCTGCAATTGCATTGGATTGGTTAAAAATTCTCTATATTCATTTTATTTTTTAAATTAGTGTCTGTTTTTAACACACTGTTTTAGCTGATATAATCTTTGGTCTTTCTTGACTATATGTTGCACACAGTGGTCTTTAGAGGATCCTTTGTAGTTTTGAGTGGAAGAGATAAAAATAAGTGATTTCTAAAGAAGACTACACACTGAATGCAATGGATACCTGAGGAATCTGAAAGATTATATAGAATAATAAAACATATTTGTATTTGTAAACATAATAGCTATGAGGGGATACTAAAATATTCTTAACTCAACCAAGAAGGAATTCCCAAATAAATTCTGTTATGTCATTTGATCAAATTTTGGGAAGTAGGCTTAACTGAGAACTTTTCAGCACCTCTTTATACAATTACAGCTGTGAAAATTGTAACTATAAAATAAGTAAGCATAAATAAATATTTGTTATGCAAAGTTGATACTGATCAGGGATTTAAACCATATCAATTTTATTAAACTATGTAATGAATTTATTTCTTTTGTATTTTAGTTGAATCATTTTCAGTTCCTGAAAATGTTAATCGTATGATAACCTTAAAAGTAGCTTAAAAATTATTTTCATGTAAGTGTATCTCCATATGTCAAAGATGAGTATTTTAAAACATTTAGGATTCAGTACTTTGAGATTTCTTATAAGTAGTCTTTTTTACCTAACGTTTTGTGATAATGATACATTGACATGGTTGAGATTATAGTCATTGTGAACTCCATGATCCTATTGATGGCTGCATACTATGTTCTATACCAAGGCTACATGTAGTTTTGAAATCAGTTTTCCTTCTCCTAGACTGGTTGTCAAACATGACTAGAGAACCCAGTCTGTCCTATTTAATCCATAACTGGGGAAAGAGAGATTTATACCTTTTTGCAAGGTTATGTTCATGAAAGTGAATGTAACAAACTTGGCTGGAATTTTAACTTGACATGTTTGGGTGATGTAAGAAGGCAGAAAATATGGTCATAATCAAGAGAAAATCCCAAGATGTGATTTATGGATTGAGTAAGTAAGCATCAAGCAGGTGCAGAAGTTTAAATGTCTAGGAAGTGTTTTAACAGAGGATGGAAATGCGACATTGACATATTGGAAAAGCGAAAAAGGTATTCCAAGAGTTAAGGGGCTGAGAAATGGAAAAATATCTTTAGAAACATTGAAAAAGTGCTGGATTTATATTTAGTATCCATCCTCTTATAAAGTATTGAATGCTGGACAATTTCCCTAAGGATGACGAAAAAACTAGAAGCAGCAGAAATGTGGATTTACAGAAGGATGCTGAAAATTTCATGGCCATTTCGAGTAAGCAACAAGGAAGTCTTAAAGTAAATGGTAACAGAAAGAACGCTTATACTCAGAATCAGGAAAAGACATCTGAAATGATAAAGGAGGGCTTGGAAAACTTAACCCTCTTGGGGCATATTGATGGACGGAGTGATAGGGGAAGGCAGCACACCATTTACCTGATGAGTTTATGCGAATGGATACTTGAACAGTGGTGGTGGGAGGTCACTTAGCAAAAAGAGAAAAACTGCTAAGAGCCACAAGAGATAGAAAGTTGTGGAGAACCATGATCACCTATGTCCTGAAGAGACATAGCACATAAAAGAATGGCACGAGAAACTAGCAAGTCAAGTTTTAATTAAAAAAGAAAACGGACTAAATATATCTTGTTTATAATGCATTTATTTTTGTAATTTCTAAAAATGTTAATAATTATTGTAAATTTAAGAATGGAGATGTTATTTTGATTAATACTAAACAGCAAACCAATTGATACTTTGAGTTGTAAATCATGTTCAAAAGAATTATGGCTGTTATTTTCTTAGCAATTTTAGATCTTCTTTTTTTTCCCCCCAGACAAAAGTTGTTAGAATTACATTCATATGAACAATAAAGACTGAATGACATTTTAAAATAGCATCTAATTTACTGGTTAATGGGAGAGAGTGTGAATTTGTCACTGAAAATACATTTTTACTTTAAGATGAATATATGATTTTGACACATGAAAATTCTTTAATTTTTTTTAATTTTAACTTTACCTAAGAATTTATGCAAAAAAAAATGTTTTATATTAACCTTACAATTTGACTCATTTCCAAGAAAATATTTTTTTTGTTTTTATAAAGATATTTTGTTTGTTAAATTTAGCCATTGATGTTTGAATCTTATTATTTAATGATTAAATCATAAAAAAGAATCAGAAAGTGACTGCCTGTTTTCAACTATGTGAATTGACTTGAAAATTTTTCACCTTTTAGGAAAGGTTATATTTGAATCCATTGTTCCACAGATGAATGATTCTCAAAGAATCTAATTTGCATAAGCAATCATACTTTTTGGTAAAAATATAAATAACAGTAAAATCCTTTTTTAGTTTAATGCAGCAAATGTCTGGCTTTTATTCAATTTTGAAGCAAAAAATTGGGTGACTAGGGCATTAATAGGATAAATATATAGTGACTTAACAGGATAATGTTTTGACTGGAGATGATATTACACTTTGTAAAATGAAAATTATTTCCTTTTGAAAAATAGGACAATAAAAAAAAATACTTTTACAATTCTGATCTTTTTTTAAAAATATATTTTTCTTTGTCAAGACTTCAATGTGATTTTGAAAAATATTGAAGAATTGAATGAGCATAGATTGCATTTATTACAAAATAGTTGGCATAAAATCACTTAATGATCACCAAATAGAGTAATGAATCTGCTGATTTATCTTTAGGTTGAAATTGATAATAGTATGCACTTACCTACTAGGTTGGTTAATCTTGTTATACAATCATTTTGATAAGAACTCTTCCTAGCAGTCAGCCTCAAATGTGTGTAAAGAAAAAAATCAATGCTAACTGAATAATTTAAGTCCTAATGAGTTTGTATACAAACATGAAGTGGTAACCTCACATGATATTAGACATTTTTGTTACAAAAAATAGTTTCCTTTTATGTTTATGGTTACAGGGTTTGTCAGCTTAATTGGTAAAAATTAATTATTTTAGAGATGTTTACCTTTTTTTTCCCCCTTAAACTATGTGTTTTTGCATTCAATTTTTACTTTCTACATAAAAAAGCTTAGAATATTAATAAACTATACACAATATACTTTAATCCAATTTTATGAAAAAAATAATTGAAATTTTTCAAAATATTTTTCTATCATTAATTGTTCATAATTTGATAAAAATATCTTTCATTTAACAAAAAAGTAACTTTGTTTATTTCAGCAGTTAATGAGAAGTGGCAATTCACAAATTCTTAGTGGTAGCTGAGAAATTGTGACACATATTATTAAAAGGAAGGCAGTTTTGTAGATTTTATTAAGTACTACTTGCATTGGTCATTCTTCCTTTTTGTTTGGTTTATATATGAGTCCTACCAAATTTTCAAGTGCAATCTTAAACCATTCAGCCTTTATGGTTACTGTTCTAATCATATCTAAATGTAAATATTTTCATATGCTGTGTCTAAACTCTTAACAAAATTAAAAAAAACATTTAAAAATCTGTATTTTTATTAAAAATTTAAACTATATATTTCTTTGAAAATCTTATTTGTTTGAACAGTTTGATGAAATAATTTTTTAATGTAAACCTACTTAGATTATGAATATAAACATTCTTATTAATATATTTACAGAAATAAGAAAAGTATTGTTGCAGTAAAAATGGGACAGATTTATTAATCTCTTAATACCTGTCCTGGCATACTAAATGACAATGAAAATTTCTTAAGATATTTGAATGAAAATAATAAAAAAAGTCTATTAAAGCAATTATAAAACCATTTAGTTATTACTAGAAAAAAATTGTCCAAATATAATTTTATTTCAGGGTTTGTTTCTTATATTTAAGGGCTGCTTCTAGAATTGACAATGTTACTTTTTAAATTACATTTAAATATATATATATATATATATATATATATATATATATATATAAAAAGAGAAACTAAGTAAAAACTTTAAAAAGCATCATTGCACTTAGTAAGCTTTTTTTTCTCAATTTTATTTTTTATTTTATTTATTTTACAATAGGGAGCAGCCATTGTTCAGCTGCAAAGCCCATGTATTTCACATGGGGGATCAAGAAAGTAAGAAACATTGGATACAAGTGAGCAAAAATGCAGCTTTAGTACATTTTTATTATGACAATGCAAGATCCACATACCGAATTATAAGTGTGGAAGATTCTAAGGTAAGAATTATTATATTTTTCACTGTCTAGAACATGTTCCAATTTTGATTTGGACAATTTTGAGGTTTGGAGAAGAATATAAAATTAAACAAAGAACTTTTGTTTGTAGAATAAAGGATAAATTTTTTAAACTAATTTCTGAATAAAATAGTGACTTTGATATGAAGAAATATGGTAATTTGTTGTTTTACTTTAAAAAATTTTATATTTATAAAAATGATTTTTGTCCATTTCCATGAAACAGTATCAACTAAATCTATGAAAAGAAAATATCGGTTAACTCATAAAAAAAATTAGTTTCACTCTATTCAAACATTTTAAATATTTGTATGAAACTAGTCAGAGGTTTTTAGTTTTTTGCTGAAATACTTAATTTTTGGCTTCAGTTTCTATAAATGATTTCAAACAAATTTTTACTAGTCTTAAAACTACTGTTGATGTTTTTAGAATATCATTTTCAGATAGCCATATAGCCACTTAGTACTTTTGAAGTGTTTGCTTATTAAGATTTGTCAAAGTAATGGAAAACCTTTATCATTCATACAAATTATTATCAATTCCATATTTAATTTTTTATCCTTTACTTTTTAGGCTGTGGTAAACAGTACAGTGACAGCATCCATGGTTTTTACAAAAACTTCTCAAAAATTTGGCCAGTGGTCAGACCTCAGTGCAAATATTGTATATGGTCTTGGATTTAGTGGAGAAAAAGACCTCAATATGGTAATTTGACATTTTTATTATGTATTTCTGTAAAATGGAAATAACTAGTCATTGAGTCAATCCAGTTACTAAGTAAATTTATGAATTATTACCCATGAAAATACTTTCAATTTAACTTTTATAGAATAGATAAAGAGATTGGCAAAATATACTTACACCATGAGACTATTTAAATGGGGAATTAAGTAGTGAAAATAAATTTTTGTAATATAATTGTTCAAACTAATTACTTTTATACAGTAATGCATTCAAGATTGTAATATATTAGAATTTATATCTGATAGGC
>OZ038477.1:82504887-82512387 GCA_964036315.1 Acanthosepion esculentum
ACTTTTCTATGTTGTGATTGTAGGAACAATTTATTTTCTGTTACTGTATGATTACATTTAATTTTATGGAATATTTATTAACTTTATGTAGAAGTTCACAAAACTATGTACAATGTTAATACTGTCTTTTAAATTTATTGAGCTCTTTATTGCATGTGGAATCAGTTAACTATAATAAGTTAGCCTTATGAAATGGAATTTAATTTCTTTAAGCACTTGTTTCTTTTTTTTATGGCTGTTGTTGCTATAACAATGGCTGATCCAAAGCTGTCTTCAGAATCCCCTTTACACAAATGGTGGTGAATAGTATCATTTGATGTAATTTCAGACTGCATAATCTATTTCTGTTGCCATCTTGTTTTGTATTCGAAAAGTGACCACTCTCTTTCCTTATAAATTATACACCTGAAAAAGCTGTCAAATAGATCAGTCAAAATGTTGTGGTAACATCAGCAACATGAAGGTGTTTTTCAGCTGTCCAAACAAAGCTTGGAATGTTAATGACTCTTCTTAAAATTCTAAACAATATATTTACTTGTCTCTCTTTTCTTCCCTGACACAGAAAAATGTTATTTTTGGTCAAGATAGTCACTGCTAATAAAAGCTGGATTTATTATAAGAATCCAAATGAAAGAAATTATGGCAAGATCCAGGACCACTTTCAATACTTGAATTTAAATGGAATTTGCTGAGAGAATTTTCTGTGTTTAGTGGGAATCAAAGAGAATTCATTATGAATTGCTTTAATTTTGACTAACTGTTACTGCATAATGCTGCAGTGAGCAACTGGTTTGTTTTAAATAATACATTGAAAAAGCAAAAACTTTTTCTGGGAAAAGAAGTTGAGTGATGAATTTTTTTCCATGACAATACCTGTCCTCAAGTTGCGAGTTTGGCTTGGCAAACATTTATAAAGCTGGAATAGAACGCTCTTTACAAGCCTTTTTGATATCTCTCAGCATGTTCATAGTATCAAATTTCTTCCCAATTAAAACTAGAATCATTCTTTTATTATGGAATGTATAATTTACCTCAAAGTCAAAGGTAGTTATATCACATAAAAAGCTAGGGAAAATACTTTGATAGTTAAATGCTAAGAATTTATGTAAAAAGATTTTGTCAAGAAAATGTTGGAAACCTTTGAAATAGAAATTTTTACTTTGACTAAATATTTATTAAATTCCTGAAATCAGATATCAAATAAATAATATATATAGTGAACTCTCTTGTTGTGGACAACAAATGAGATTTAAGTAAAATAAAGAGGTGTTCAACTTCTGTGGACATGCATGTGTCTCCCAAGGTTTGCAGGTGTTTTGCAAACTTTTAGACAGAGGGAAGATGTGGTTGAGCCATTTTGCTCAAGTGGTTGAGGATCAATTGCCACATGTTCTCGTGAGTGGATAGCAAGGTCTGCTTTAATAAAGCCACAGTGGCAGGTTAGGCTATCAAGAGGAATAATATGCTGCCAACTTTCTTTAATATTTGCATACAGTTGATCTTGATGTTCAAGTCGACTTTGCTCAAACCTTTGTGTAGATGAGAAGCAGGATAGGTGACAGCTTGTTCACTCTGACGCTTTGTTTTCCCAGTAAGAAAAGGAGATGCTTCATCATTTCAGATTCTTTGAAATGCAAGAGTTGCCTTCCAATTAACATGCTTGTTAGAAGCTGGCCAAAGAGGATTTTTTTTTTTTTTTTTTTTTTTTTTGGAGGTCTTCTATTGCTCATAAGAGAAAGTGTGTCCTGCCAACCTAAGTTGAATTTTCATTAGGGTGGCTTCCATACCTGTCATGTTGCATTCTGTTCTGTTCTAATGCGATCACAGCTTTCTGTTGTAGATCATATGTAGGCAATGTAGATCATGCGTAGGCAACACATCAATCAAGTTGATTGATGTGTTGTCGATACAGAATCCAAGATTCTGCACCATGTCAGTACTATTGACTTCTTTCATCTTTAATGAAACATCACTGGGATTCCAAAACTTGTTATAAAGATTACCAAAGGAAGAATTAGTTTTTCCATTTCTGCATGCAATTTCTTTGTCCATTTTAGCATTGTTGGATACATTGGAGCCAAGATAGGTGAAAGAAGAAAGTTTATATATATATATATATATATATATATATATATATATATATATATAATAAATTTTTTCAAAGATGAAATTTGATCAACTGATTACATTTAAAAGAATTGTTTTCATCAAGCTTGGAAATTAGCACATTTTTAATGATATTTTATAATATAAAATATTTATTTTCAGTAAGAATTGCTTTTTTATTTTCTGTTTTCTTTTTCCCCCACTAGTTTCATGATTATTTTGAGGATGTAAAAGAATTAACCAAAAAAGCATCCAAACCAAATACTGAAATAAATGGTGCTATGGACAGTGATAATGTGAGACATTCAGCAACAACGACAAATTCTTTATCTCACACCAGGACATCCAGTCTTTCATCATTGCCGGTGAGAATTAAATAAGTTGTAATGATGATTTAAATTTTGTTTTTTATTTTATTTATATACATACATATATATATATCTTTTTAAGATTTTTAAAACTATGATAATTTTATTACATTTTTTAAAAATCTATCTAGGATCTGTGGCTGTATAGATTTACCCTTATTTCAACTGGAAAAATTCAGAAACAAATTTTAGTCAACACTAGTCAAGGCTAAATTATTGTATTTGCAAATTAAATACATGATGATTTTTCAAAAACATTTTTAAAATGTTTTTTTATATACAATCAAATGCAATATCTGCTATACATTAGAAGAATTTTAATAAGTTACCCTATAATTTATTGAATATTGTGCAGCAATTAAATTATTTGATTAAAATTAGGTTATAATTCTTTTTTGTGTCATTTCTGTCCTTTTGTAGTTCAAAATTTTCCTGTTTCTTAATACTTAGCTTTTGGAAGGCAACTTTCACTATTCCAATACACCTTCAGATTTCAGTGTTAGATTTTTTCACCCTCTGTTAAAGCACTTAACAGATATTTAAATTTTTGTATTTGCTTGATTTTGACATCTCTAATTCATAGTTCACATCTTGTGTTGTTCCTCTTACTGACAACCATACATTGTCCTTTTACTGTAGATGTTTAGTCCTTTCCTCTTGCTTTTCTTTATTACCTTCTGTAGGAGTTTCTGTAGTTTCCTTTTTGTGTCTGCTATCAGCATAGTGTCATCTGCATATCTTATATTGTTAAGATTGTGTCCATCACCAGTCGGACTTTTAGTTCTCTCAGGATTACTTCACTAATGGTTGTAGAAGTATCTTTGTCTTATGCCCCTTTTCTATTTTTGTATATTTACTGAATTTATTTTCTATCCCGATGCAGGTGACTTGCTTCAGTATAAGTTCTGAATTATCCAAATATCCTTCCCAAATAAAGCAAGCTTACCTAGCAATTTGAACAGTTCTTTGTGTCATACTTTATGAAAAACCTTAGGTAATTTTAATTTGACCATCACTAAATTTTCTTAAATTATTTGAATAATTTTTAACCAAATATTAAAATATTTTCTTTGTTTTTTTTTTTTTTCAAATTAATCCCCATGACAGTAAAAAATATGTACCATATTTATAAAGTATAAAATGAATCAACAACAGAAACTTCTATGGTAAATATAATCAAAATCTTTCAAGGGATTTTTTTTTCTTTTTCATTATAATTCTGTGGGACATCCCGGTCTCTGGGCTAATGACAATGCCGTCCTGTCCTCGACCACTGGGTGTGTCCGTGATTGAATCCTGCAGCTAACTGTAGAGTTGGTCACTTCAATCCAAACCTCTCCCTGTCTCATGTTGTATTTGTTTTGATCACAAGGCAGGCAAGGATCAAATCATTGCCAGATATCACTGGATCAGTGTCATTCAGGTTGGACGATGTTATATAAGACAAAAAAGGGAAAGTTGTGTTGACCAACAAGGTTTATATAGCTGAGGTTTATATAGGAACACTTTTTCGTATAAGAATTTACAAGCATGCAGGCTAACAATCATTGTCATAGACTAATTTTGTGACACTTTGTTCATTTCCAAATTGGAGTTGGGGTTTCAAGCTTTCAGGCAGAAAATTATGGAATTTTGACAAAGCACTCGTCTCCCTCCCTCTCTTTCTCTCATTATATAGAAACTTTCCATTCTTCCACTTTGCAATTTCATCAGGGCATTCTACTCAATTTATCTAATAGTCTAGAGTTCTCCATGACAGCAAGTCACATATGGATTGGCAAAATGATCATCTCCTCCTGATGTAATAAAAGTGCATCTTTGCTTCAGCTGCTATTCTGCAATTCCTCTCCAATCTGATGCTTTTATGGACCCCCTCCCAACATTGAGGGAGGATCCGACTTGATCTGGGGTTTCATGATTTTCCAAATATCTAATCAGAACTCACTGCTGATGGTGTCCTGGGAAGCAATTTGCATATCCAAATTTGGGGAATCCTTCCTCCAGGGAGTAGTGGTAGCAGTGTGTCAACCTGCTGCACTTACTCCCTCTTTCTCTTATTCATACCTTATACCAACACCCCTCAATGGGTGCAGTCTATTTTCCTCCACTCTCTCTTGTTCACTAGTCGTGGTCCTTTGACTGGGTGGCATGACTAGCACCCATTCGTTAATTAAAATTATCTGTCTCAACTTCACATCATCAGAAATGCTCTTTGTCATAAAGTTTTTAAATTTTCCAGAATTCCCCCCTTGGACAGTTATAATTTCTTCTTTGTCTTCAGAGGATGCTTGTTCAAACTTATCTTACCAATTGACCGAATTCTTCATCATTCAAGAGTTCTGTATTGTACCTAAAGAAATCCCACTTCTCCAGTGACACGCATATCTTCCACCCCTGTCAACAAGTGATATAGAATCATTTCTTTACCCTCTCCTTCACCACCTATAGCCATAAAAATGATTATCTGTGGCTGGCTTGGTGGTCTTGTCACAGAAATGCCAGTCTTGGTTGATTTGCAAATGTTACTGCACTCCCCCCAACATCATCCCTCACTTTAACCCCGATGCCCAAGTGGATTTCAGTGCTATCATCTAAGCAAGACCCTTTATTCATGAAATGAGAAAAAAATAAAAGTATATCTTTTTTTGTTTTCAGTATGTCCTTCAATCTATGTACAACCCTCTTCACTTTTGTGTTCACTTTTGATTTAATTTAAGCCTTTTTTCTCTCTTCAAATTATTAGCATTCTTACAGTGTCATACATCAGCATAAACGTTTTTACTATATTAAAATGTTTACCTAAAATTCTGCACATAGTTTTGATTAGCCTGACTAGCAGAAACTGTAATACATCATTTGCATTTTTTCTGCTTCTTGGAATAGTTAGAATTTATTTTGAATAATCTTTCTGTATTTCCCAAAATTAGCAAAGAAAGGAAATAGAGAAAATTTAAATTTATTTTATTTTTTTTGTTAATAAAATGTGTATTGTTATCAATAATTTAAATCTTGAGACAAGCTCTTTTCTATTATTACTAATATATATATATATATATATATATATATATATCCAAGATCCTAATGTACAGCCAGTTAGATCAGGATTTCAGGAATGTAGGATGCCCATGGCTTAGATACAAAGACAATCTGAAGAGCAACTTGTCAGCTGTCAATATACCTCATAACATGCTGAAGCACTTAGCCTTGGATCGGGTAGAGTGGAGATCTACGTGTTTTAGTGGTTTTCAATCTGCTAGTCTTCATTGTCTTCAAGAAGCAAGAGAAAGATCTAAAAGGTCAGCCAATCTAATCCAAGTGTTATCCTCCAGTAATATACTGGGTGATGTTCTTTTAGGCATAAGCAATCTCATATCTGTGTTTGTATGTATGTATATTGCACATAGAGAACTATATTTCCTTGTACATTTTCTACTATGATATTTACTTTTTTGTTAACTGAAATACCTAATAGGCTTATTTAAGTTGTACAAGTGTAAAGAGGAAAAGCTTGTTTAAAATTAAATTAAAAAATTTTCTTTTCTTTTCGTTTGTAGAAAATTGCAAAATGTAGCATTGAATGTTGTTTACAACTAGTAGTAACTACTTAATTTAATAAACATTGATTTTTATTCATCTGTTGATGGAAAGAATTTTGAAATCATTTACTCTCTTTACTCATGCAAGAAACTTTTGTTTTAGGTGAGCACAAGCACTCTTCAAGAACAACGGCGTGGTTCACTCTCCAGTTCTGCAACAAGTCTTCCAGGAAATGTAACAGAAGCTCATCTCAAATATGAAAATGACCGACTCAAACTTGCACTTGCTCAAAGGTAAATAATTTTATTTAGGTAAGACAAATTTATGAGTCATTTTGAATTTTGCTTATACAGTGTAACCCGGATATAAGATAGATTTTCTCTGGTCCCAAATTAGAGCCCGTGTTAATCTATATATAATAGACCAAACCCGGATATAAGAGACTTCTTCTCCGGTCCCAACAACTCTCTTATATCCGGGTTACACTGTATTATTAAGATGTAATTGGTAACGCCAACATTTCTTACAACATTAACAACTGAGAGATTTAATAGACAATTTTAAAAAGTATTCTAGTTTTTAAATGATGGCAGTTATTTTATGTATATGCTCTTCAACAGTGAAAAAGATATTTTGTTCAGGAGTTGAGCAAGTTAAAATCAAGTTTTAAATAAGCCCCTTTAAAATCAAGAAAAATAAAGGCAAAAAAATATTCTAACACAAAATATTTCTTATAGAGTTTGTTTATCTTAATGCTTTTTTTTCTGTTTAACAGTTATGTTCACATGTAATTATGAACTTACAATTATCTCTTTGATGTATCTGTATTATTACTCTACAAGTTATATCAAATGATTTTATTTATTTTTAATTTATACAATCACTGGTTAAGCACTTGAGCAAGCTTCTCTCTCAAAAGAATTATGGAAATGTCTTAGAAGAGTAACAATTATGATTCTGTCAAGAAGTTTGCTGCATTTATAATTTATACAACGTATAATTTATGGCTTCTGTGTAATTTGTTCTTATAAATTACCCATAAGTCATAATATTTTCATTTTATTTAGAAATGTTTCATAAGTTTTGATGTATTTTTCAATAACTGGTATTTTAAAATTAGTATGTTGTTAAAAAATAATCACTAGTTTGTTATTTTACATTCAATATTGTCCTCCACAGTCAATTACATTGATGGCATCTTAAAGGTTTGCACTTAATATTTGTTTTTCAACTTTTGGTGATTTTTTTTTTCTTTTCTGCACGAGTAATTTTATTTTCTTTAACCTAAAAGCAAGAGATGATGGGAACTACATCTTTGTCTCTTATATGCATGGGATAATATTTTTGTTTGGTTTCACTGGTTGGTCCTCAGTTATATGCATAGCAATCAGGATTGAAATGTTTGCTTTCAAACCATGACAAATCTTGTATCTATCAATATTGTTTAAAAACAGTTGAAACTAAAAATGCAAGAAGAAATTCCATCAAC